>JAHDVE020001921.1:0-83440 GCA_022606495.2 Halesus radiatus | reverse complement strand
GAAGAGGTAGGCGTAACTTCTGAATAAATAAAATATTATGCTCTCGTTCGGAAGATGAAAATCCGAATGTTTCTGGAATACGATTTAAGGAATCATTCCGCCGTTCTAGGTAACATGTTTACACTCTGAACGTAATAATATAAAAAAAAAACACGAATCAATACACAAACCCTCATCTCTGTGGGCTGCGTGAACAGATAGGATATCAAGCTGTAACGGATGTATTGATGGCACTTCTTAGAAGCTGTCGCAAAAATTGCGATCAGTTTGGCCATGCTCGAAAAATTGTCTATTGGAGACTGTTAAGTTTTTCAACCTACACGTTCACCTTCTAAGGCGTATTTAGGGGGTTGAATCGGAATGTAATATCTCGTAGGTACTGTTTTAATGGTCATGTTTTATGTTACATCTTCTTCTCAGTATTCTTGATCCGAAACAGAGCATCCGTACAAGTCTTTCCATGGCCGAAAAATCGTTAAAATCTTCGCTGCTTCTCGTGGCGGTATTTTTCTTAATAGCGAACCCGCTTATCGCGAGTCAGCGATATGTTGGCATTTCAAAATAGAACAGTTCACAATACTTACTGTGATACTTAACTGGGGAAGTTATAAATGTCATGATTTTGTTATATTATTATTGTCCGTACTGAATTTTCTTGGAAGAACAGCGATGACAGTCAATCACTCTCACGTAATTAACTATGTCGAATATTGTAATATTTTTTTAAAAATATCTATGTATATCTATTTATTTCATTTTATCTGAATTCGCGACTCTAGCAGATACTTTCAAAAGTTAAATATATATATTTTTTTAAATATTCTTAGTATCGCTCCGGTGAAAGACCACCATTCTGAATCGAAACTTTGTTTGAAATGGCCATAGCCGTGTTTGGAGATCAGATCTGAATAGCCAGGTACTTTCCCATGTTTCTCTTTCTAATATCCTTCCCCTCCCACTACTCTCAGCCTCACAAAATACCAACATTGGGGACGCCATAGGCCCACTGGCTCCAGTTTTTGGAAGCATTTTGGACTGACGTAAAAAAAGATTTTGCTGACAGAGCATTCGAACATGAACAAAAAGTACGTTATCACTTTGACAGGTAAACACAAATATACGCCTTAACACTAGCGCCCGTTGTTCCCAACTTTTAAAATGATCAATCTGAGTCACCGATCATCCAAGTGTTTTCTTGAGTAATGCTCTGTTTGCCTGTTTCCAAGCATTTTTATCGTTGAATATCGTAAATTGTCTATAAACGTGTCCGCTCAGTTTCATAGACATTTAAATAGTGCCCGCCTAATTTTATAGAAAATAAAATTACATCAAACGCCTCGAAAGTATTCGTTTCGTAAATTTGACATTTAACGTTTCTCCTCCGTGAAAAACAAGACAAAAGGTAGGTTATAATAAGTTAAATAAGTTAAGTTCTCTTCAGTTTTATTTAAAAAAAAAAAAAACATGTTTTTGAAAATTAAACAAATCTTTGTCATTCAACATTTGAATCGCGTAAAATATATCGTAAGCCAATAATGGCATCTGAGATTTCGTTAACATTTTTCACCCTGTTAACACTTTTTATAACTAGTCCTCTATCGTGAATTTGATAGAGAATTGAGTTGAGAGGACTGTATTTGTGCATTTGAACATTTTCCACTCACTTGCTCAATAGGGTTGGGAAGAACGGCCCTAAATTTACCGCAAAAGGGAAGATAGTGCTCAGCCAAGATGATAAAAATGTAAAATGTTTGTCGGAGCAAAGTGTGAATCAAGCAAAGCATTTTGTACATGTTACTATTTATTAGTAAAAAATATTAGTAATGGATGCATTGAACTCTGATATGTTTGAAAATAGCATTTGCAGGGAATTGGCGACCCGAAATCATTCCGTGCTGTATCTTTCTATTCGTCATTGCGGAGGTCATCTAGAGAGCGATTGCGATTGTGATTACAAGACTTGTAAATAATACTGCATCAATGTAGTTCGCGTCAATACGCCGGCGTGCTAAGAATGCTAAGATGGGCGTAATGATGTCGGAAATTTCCCTCTGATAAGCAATATTATTTTCTATACACACATGCCACACGTTTTTTCTGTCTGGAATTGGCACAGTCACATAATCGCTCAGGGATTTGGCTAATTTATTCTAAATGTCTTATCGAAGCGATGGATCTCCAATCACATAAGCTAAGTTGGTGAAGAGGTTGTCCCGGAAAGAGAGAGGTCCCTGGTTCCCAGTCCCAGATGCGACTGATTTTTATTTTTTGTTGTTTTTTTTTCGGTTTCATATTATTACACTGAGGTTTTTAAACTTCAATAAAATAATTAAAATTTAAAAAAAAATTAATTAATAAACAAATATTAAAAAAAATAGTTATCTCTTAAATTTATTTTCACATAAATAACTATAATAATATTATTCATTATAAATATTAATAACTGTTATTAATTTATTTTTTTTACCTCGCTATTTTCCTGATTTTATTTAAATTAAAAATAAAAATAATTTTTAATAATATCTAATATTTTATAATTTTTTTTTAATATTTTCTATTTTTTTTACTTATTTTAATTAATTACTTACCAAATTTGATCACTTATTTTTAATTTTAGTTTACGTTTGTAATTTGTTCTATTTGCTCATTATTTGTCTATACTGTCATTATTTTTAGTTATATCCCGACGAGGGGAGCTTCGCTTCTGAAACATGTAGATGTTTATATATTGAAAACACCGGTTTGTACAAAGTAATTCTTATTAATTTATTCATTTACGTTAAAGAGATTTAGAATATTGCAAAAATAGATTTTTATAAAAATTGAGATACTCAATTCGACATAGACTGGTAATATGTACTGCAAGGTTATAGTAATAAAACATGCCACGCGATTGGTATAAGATTCCTCTCAACGAAACTCGGCTCAAAATGATTTTTCCATTCCAAAAGGAAAATGAGGCGAAAGCGGAAAGAATAGTTTCGCATTCACAACATGTAGAATGTTCCACATAAACTTACGTATTTTCGTATTCCTATTTATGTTAAGAGCGACCAGTTGTCATTTCTTTTATCTCCTTTTATTACAATTTATTTCTCCATGCCGGAGAAACTACTTGGAAACATGTATTGCAATAGTTTTTTGTGCTAAGCACTGTGTCCCATTTGTGGCCACATCTGATCACCCAACAGTTGATCCTTGTCTTTTATAAATCTACATAAGATTATCATAAAATAATATTCTGATAGTGTGAAAAATATTCTCGATTTTGAGAGAAAACGGCGTACAAATCTTATGATTTAGGGCAGTTTTTTTGCTGCCGCTTGTTCATAAAATGATTTAAATATTTTTCGTATTACCACAATAGTTGTGGTTTCATGAAAACGGCAAATGATTTAAAAAAAAATATACGTGACTTTGTAATATGAATACCAGATTAGATTACTACTGCCCGGAGCCTGTGGATTACGGCACCCTCAATAAGGCGGATTAAAACAAGAGAGTTGATGGAGATGAAACAAATGTAGTATGTGAAACAGCTGCCTATTCAGATATGGTTAACAAACGTAGTATTCATTTTAAGAAATGTCATATTTTGAATTTGAATGGTGACCTTTTACTAAGGCCATGGCGAAAATATCTACCACTCTGCGAATATGTGCAATTTAACCTTTTTATTTCCCATTTTTATTTATTTCAAAAATATTTTTACTTCTGGGCGCTGAATCAAGGATCTTAAAGCTCTACCAAGGAGATCGTATACCTACTACTTTTGCACACATGCTGTATATCATACATATATATAACGTTAATTTGCAAATTTTACTAATTCTTACAAGATGTGTGGCGCGGACCACGGTTCGGGAAAAATCAATAATGACTTAATAGAATATAAACAGTCGAAGATTCGTTTGTTTCTTGTTACCCGACTATAAAATACCTCTGTTCTCTACGACTAACGTCACCTACCTCTATGCACATCCGACTTGCCCAACGTTTTTATGAAAACGTTTGGATAGAGATTAGTACTGAGCAAACCAGTCGTTCGGAATGGCCTTATTGATGTCTTAAGTAAATTTAAATATGTAAAAGGTAAACAAGAAGAAATTAGTATTTATTTGTATTTATTGTACCACAATTTCATATTCATAGTGCATAGCAATTTTTTCACGTAAAAGCGTATTTCTCAGAAATATAATTCTGGACGTCACAGGTAGAGGATCCTATGTGCCATTTGTTGATTTTCAGGAGAAGTAAAGAACGATCTGCATTACCGAACACTATTTGTTATTTTTTATTTGTTTATAAATTACAACTATTTAAACATTTGATTTATGTATCTTAAAATGATACTGTGACTAACAATTAGATATCTTTTTAATTAGAATTCTTTGAGGACATAAGACCGTATACCTCCGAAGAAGTGTAACATAAAAATCTGTATGTTAGAGTTGCAGGATTCTATGTGCCATTAATTAAAATGCTTATCAGGACACAGGGCTATTTGCCTCCCAAGAAGTGTGATATAAAAAAAAATCGCAGGGATATGTCCATGATGGCTGCAATTATGAAAATCATATATACGAGGTGTGTTCAAAAGAAAAGGTGAATTTTGAATTTTCGCGGGATGTGTACATTCGATTATCGATTTTTTTTGTTATGTTGGTACACATATGTTTATCATATGTTAGCATTATCAGCCATTTTGGATCAGTGGTTTGTTTTTGACAACGGGAAAGCAACACCCAGCGTAGAAGATGCCAGAGTGGACGATTACCTCAGTATCACCATAGTAAATGACCACCATTCAGAATCGAAATGTTTCTTCAAATAACTCTAGCTATGCCTAGTTCTAATAGCTTAATACATCACAACCTTCCTCCTCTCCACCTCCTTTCCATCCTCACTTTTTTCTTCCTATTCAATTAATGCACTGGAAAGAGTATGGCTGTTATATCAATATTCATCTTGGATTGCTATGGCTTATGACAGAACAGATGTTCTACCGCAGCTTGACAATAGGAATGATACTATTGAATGAAAATTCTAAAACAGTAGATATATTGAATTACTCTTTAAATCACCTTGAAACTTTGTGTATGCATATCTTCCCAAATGTTGAGAATGTTAAAAATAAGAAATCTAGTACTGTAAATGGATGACTAATCTCTCCTACAATAACAATAAAAAATTGTATGTATAAAATGCTCGTACACAATCACAGCATTTACCTATTTTGTTACAACGTTTACAGCTAATCAAATTAAAGCATTGTGTGTTTTTCAATAAGATGGGGAAAAACGACTATTCTGACGTTAAACACGCCATGTTTTTAAGTACCCGTCGAAAATTCGTACCGTGACTCCATAATCGGCAAACAAGCGCTTTGCTACTACATCACGAGAACTGCAACCAATTTTAAAAGATTTCACCTACATACAACTGAACAACCGTCATGACATCACGAAACTGCAGGTAAAGCCAGTAGATAAGGGGAATAGAGCGCCTCACGTTTTAGTGTCGACATAAAAGGTTCTCGTCTTCAACTTCTGCTAACGGTATTGCTAAGCAAATTGAAACTCACGCTTGTCGAAGTAAATCAACTCATGCTGTAACTATTAGTTTGGAAACAAAGTTACTTACGTAATTATTTGCTGTAAATTAATATACTCCTATTATATAACATGTTCTATATGTATAGACATTAGAAAGGTCGTTAATACTCATCTAACCTACGTGAAAGTTCTTATGTTTTTGATATTGCAGTTTTAAACTAAAACTAGCTTAATTCTTAATTTATATATTCACACGTAGAATTAAAAGGAAATTTAAATACAGAATGCTAGCACCTCGTTAGTGTTATCATCCGAAGTGGACGATACTCAGTACGGACAGATTCATAAACTAAACGCTGCTGGATATAATTTTCCATGATTGGTGATTATTCAACTATTTCTCAATCTTTCTCTTCTCCATCTCCTTTTCATCTTGGCTTCCTTCAGCCTCACAATATTCCCAAATTGCAGATGCCAATTGGTTCCAGGCAGTTGGGACTTAAGATAATTTAGTTATTTGAATTTCATGCTTTACCACTGAAGGTTGCTAGTGTAAGTCTGCTAAGAGTCTCCCTTCATGGCAACACTTGATATATTGTTTATGTCAATAAGCGCTGTGATTAGAATTTTTAAATTCCAATTCTCGACAGTCAACTCTTAGGTCAATAAGCGCTGTGATTAGTATTTTTAAATTCCGATTCTCGACAGTCAACTCTTAGGTCAATAAGCGCTGTGATTAGTATTTTTAAATTCCAATTCTCGACAGTCAACTCTTAGGTCAATAAGCGCTGTGACTAGTATTTTTAAATTCCAATTCTCGACAGTCAACTCTTAGGTCAATAAGCGCTTTGATTAGTATTTTAAAATTACAATTCTCGACAGTCAACTCTTAGATCAGCCACGTCATCAGCTATCGAAAGGTTGTTACTCAGTTCGGTAAGCGTGCTTTCGGGGTGTTAGGCCCCAAAGCCTGGAAAAAATTGCCACACGATTAAAGATTGATTAGTTTCGACAGAATTTAGAGCGAAGCTTAAAACTTATCTCTTCAGAAAGTCACATATCCATGAATGGTATAGTTGCAAACCCAATTTACATAACGAAGCTAGCCGATTAGCACACACCTAAAGTTATTTACAGAAAAGTTGGAACCTTTTCATAGCCCGCGACGTTGTAAATAAAATAAATATTTTTAAATGTACATAATTATTATCGATAATTCCAGTTAAATCCGAGTTGAATTCTTTACCTTTCATAGGTCATTTTCAAAATCTGTTCTCCAGTCCTGAATTCGAAGAAAACGAAAGTATACGTTTAAAATAAATACCGACTCTTATTTGCCACTAACATTCTAATAAATGTAATATCAATGACAAATAAAAATGAAATAGCAACTGCATTATCACGTGATGAGCAGAATTTTCTAATATCGTGTCACGTGCGTGCAGATACATATCTTCCCAAGCATTTTTCTAATATAACGCCATAATCTGGAGTGACTTGCCAGGTAAGTATGTTTCTGTAGTTGTTTGTACATAATGAGATAAACCCTAGCAAGTAATATTTGTACAGCGCCCCTGAGGTGATCTATCACAAAAGCGGCGCTATACAAATTATTCAATTCATTATTATTATTATACGTAAATACATTTGCCGTCATTTAGGCCATGGAAGCGGCGGCAACCTGTAAAATGCTTCAATAGACTACACGATTGTTTGCGATTGTTGTTTCCGCTGTACCTACACTTTTTTACGATTATTCTGTCTGTACAACAGTCTTTTTAAGGAAGAATATGGTTCCTATTCACAATAACTGCTTTAATAAGTAATATGCATATCTATGTTGAAATTCATGCAAATTGGGCCATGTAGCGAAACTACGTTTTTCGTCGCTTAACGCCAACGAACGCGAGACTGGGCCCGGGACCTTGCAATGATTTAGGGTCACTAAACTTCGTCTGGAGTATGATGAAGTATGAAGTATAAAGGTATTGTTTGTTTTTCGTCATGTCAAAAATATTGGCCTGTAAATTTATTGAAATGTCAAATAAGCCAAGTTGTTTGCGTACGTACATAGTCGCCGAGAGATGGCCGTGTTTCTCTCGATACTGCGAACTGTAAAGTTAATACGTGCGGTGGTTGTGGTTACAAATCAGCATAAATTGCACGCATAACAATAATTTTGTTTACTTTACGATGTTCTTCGATGGGAGTACAAAGGATTGAATGGACTTATTAAATGCGTTTCTGCGTATTTGTGAAAACATTGATATACGTGAATTTCGATAGGTTATTATTTAGCGACTGATAATCGCAGCGCATAAAGGTTATTGCAATAAACGTAATACGAACCTTTTCTCTTCATGTAAGAATCACTTACGTAATATTTTGTGGGTTCTATGAAAGAGGGGGCGTGGCAATACTCGTAATTATAATAAATCATGATATGTAGTGTAATAATACTATAATACAACCGCATCGTTAAAACTTGGGTTCGCAAGTAAAAAGGTGAGTAGAAAAAATTGTTGCAATTCTTGGACGCTTGAAGGTATGGGAATGGACAGTTTTAAGAAACGTTGATTGATATTTAACTAAGAATGGTTTTCTTTGATCCTGGTTTAATAATATAAGGAATCCTTTTGTGCATGTTTTAACATGTTTTGACGTGAAAAGTTTTTGGTATTTGTACAATTTCCGCGCATTAGCGTCACATTCTTCCCTCGCGACCAGGACAGCAGATCTGATGAGCACCGGAGCAGCTCTCGGCTCTCCGTGTCTCTGTGACAGTTGTGACGTGGTGCTGGGTGGGGGGTGTGCGGTGTGATGCGCGGGGAGGAGAGTGACGGTTGGTGGCGGTGATGGCGCGGATGTCCACAGTGTTGCCAACGATTAAAAATGATTAATTTTCTTTCGGCGAGCTTTCCACTGTATGTAAGCCGGAGCTTCTTTGATTTCGCGGTCGATGAGACTAACACCGTGGCCAAATTTTTGTGCGCCGGGGCGCGTGATACGCGCGTATTTATATATACATGCCGAGTGGCGAATGATTGACACAACTGTAACTTAACGCCAAACATCCAACCGTGTCGACCGGCCGCAAATAAATCTATGTGCCCGCTGCAGAAATATTCTACGGCGTGCGCGCTAGCACGTGTATGCGTGTCGCCTGCGCCTGTATGTGCCGACCGTAAGCGTGTGTACGTGCCTTCAAATATCAAAGAGCGCTCTAGGAATAGGTGCTCCACTTAACATGGTCGTTCCCGATTCGGGAAAAAGTTCGCCAGTTCGGAAGTAATGACAATTCAAAAAGTACAATACTTTGTAAATATTCCTCGTGCAAATCGCCCGCTGGACCTATTTGTGCAGCGGCGAATAATATTGACGCGCCGCGGTTCCGTCTGTCGTACTAACCTTTATTTGAAGTCGCCAGAATCACGCGACAACATTTTCAAATTAAAACAGTGTGACATCTACGAGAGCTCCGCGATGTACGCCGGAAATTTATTATATTCCTGTCAGTTTGTGAATAGTCTCGAGAATTCCCTGGAGAATTTCCCTTTCTTCTTTCACGCGAGACTTTGATATATGAATATTTCTTAGACTAAGGCCAGTCTTCGTCACGCCTTTTACATGAAAAAATTATATCAATGGGATCAGTATTCTCAAAGACTGATGGGACATATTTCTACCGCATTTTCATTTTTAATATTCACAAGATTCGTCTTCATCTTGTCGGGAACGCGCTTTCAGCTGCTCAATGCGAGGGAGCTCTAGTCACTACAATTATGATTGGCTGAGCCAATCATAATTGTAGTGACTAGTGTTGTGATATATTTTATAAAATTTTAAGAGGATTCGACATTAAAACATTATCACATTTTGTGGCGATTTCAACAGTGGCGGCCAGTGACTTTTTTGTACTATAAGTTTAGAACATTGAAAAGAAACCTTTTTAATTTCAACTTTTTTAGTGTGCATGTTTTCAGGAAATTTGTGCGGGGCACCGAATAACTGAAAATCTTCATTTGTTCACTTTTGTCTTTGAATTTCATATCGTAAATTTCATAACGACGATATGAAATTTAAAGACAAAATGAACGATTGATAAGTAGGTACCGTACTACTACATGCGAATACGAAAACTGACATTTTTACAGACGAAGTGAAGTACGATACTCGCATTTGAATTACGAGTACGATAGAAGTAAACCTTATTTTTTTCACAGACAAAGTAATGTTTGCTGGAGATACGCTATTAGATACAATTATTTTTTAATATCGTAAAAAATTGTACTAATTATATGTACCTACTTTCATAACTTTTTGTTAATTTTTGTTTATTTTTAAATTAGTCTATTCTTACATTATTATTTTTCTACGTGTATTATTTGTCTATACCTGTCATTATTTCTTAGTATACTATGTATCCTGACGTGGGAGATTCACTTCCGAAACATGTTGATATATATATATTAAACAGTGGCGTACACAAAGTATTTCTCATTAATTTTGTTAATAATAACACGACAAAGTAATTTTACTTTTATTGAAGAAAAGTTATTAAAATGACTTTTCTTTATTAAAAAACCTTTGTATCTTTTTTCCACTTATTTATATTCGATCGGACCGGTTTCACCCTATCACGGGCATCGCCAGACTGGCACAATGAATACTATATCAATGTATATATATAGTATCGATGTCGGGAGTGAGTTCCTCTGCTTTCTAATACTGTTTTTATTTATGACTTGAAATTTGTTTTATTGCTGACGGTACCATTTACTATTATGTTTTTAAAAACTATTTTCGGGATGGTTTATTAGTCTTGACAGTTTCAAAATTAGAAGTAATTAAAAGTTATTAAGTTAATATTAATGGTTTTCTATTAAAATGGCCTTGTCGAAGGTGAATATTAAAAATACGAGATCTTCTTCTTTGAACATTCGTTGTAGGCCAGTATAGTCCGCCCCTGGTGGTTGGTTTAGTGAAGTGATCAAGGCAAAGGTGCTGTTTCACACCACTGTCGAAGCATTACTCCGTACCGGAGTGCATTCAGCCATCGAACAGAGTTTTACATTGCCCCGGAGTCGCGTTTTATATTTCTTGGAGTTCATTTTATGGCGCTATTTCTTGTTTGAAGTTCTCTCGTACGATTGGAAGACTTCTACATAGTGGAGTTTACTGTAATGCATCGGGACTCGGAACTGAAACATGGCATTGTGAACAAACAGGAATGCATTTTGTGTCCTGGAACGCGATAAAATGACGCGACAATACAAATAGCCGGCATGTTTCAAGTTGATAACATAATAAAAATAAAATAACACGATATTTTTCAGAACTTATAATGGGAAAATATTATCTTAATATATTTATACATGTGCATACCTTACTTATGGCAAAAACACGACTTCGCTCGTTTTCTACATTTAGTTTTTTTCTTATTCTGTACCCTAGAATCAAACAGTACCAAGTCACACAACCCATATTATTCGGGGGAGCGGTTTTAAATTCCCTGGAATATATTTTTGGGTATGAATTCAAATTTTGGATTGTTTGTTGCCAGATGCATTTTTTAAAAACGAAATGTTATAACTTCATACGATTAGTATATTATTAGTACACATTTTATCGTATTAACCCAGTTATGATTAAACAGGGGACTTTTTAAGGGACTATTTTTTCATGTGACTCTTAATTCTGTTGCAAATAATATTATTATGCTACAATAAAATTTAGTGCAAGGAAAGTTTAATTGATTTAAAAGGTAGTAGTTTTAAAAATACTATTATTGAAAATATAATGTAACATTACACAGTTGAATATAGACGTGAAAAAATAAATTCAACAAATTAATTAAAAAAAATAAATAAACATAATGGTAATAATTATAATAGCCATACAATAGAAAAATCTGATGAGTAATCTGTGAACTATGAACTGTTTACATGGCAATTGGCATTATGCATAAGTCATCACCAGGAACTGAACTATCACTAAGGAGGCTCGTATAAAAGTGGTGAATTTCTTTCTGAACCCAGGGCAAAAGATTTTGAAGACGGTCATATTTTTTCCCCATTGATTTGGGCAACTCTCTTTTTAGACTCAAAGAATCTGGGTATGCCACTCTATGTATTCTGGTAAAATGGATGCTTTTGAAATCAGGGGCATCAAATGAGTACTTAAATATATATAACACCCATCTCATTCGATCGTACTTGCATGTGCACCATCTTTGAGACATAACGTGATGTACTTCCTTCAATAAGCATTTTAATTTAAATCATTTATTGACATGATTATCGCATTCAAAGTATTGGTTGGACAGCACAAACGAGCTAAGTGTTGCCAGTCCCATGGTGTCATGATCTGAAAAGTAAACATATTTTCCTTAGCTCTTTCAATAATCGTGTGGTCCATTTCATTTGCGCCACGTCCAGATTAAGACTCATACCACAGTACGTAGCTTGTTATTTTACTTTTAGAATCATGGATAGTGTAGTAATATGTCCATAGTTTTAACGAGTAAAAAATCATCAGTTTGTTGGAAAGGCTTAATTGATCCATGAACCATTCAAGAAATTCTCGCCTTCGCTGGTCTGCAAATCGTTCACGCTTAGTTATTTAACCACTTCATAACTATGCATTATTAGTTCCTCTTCAGCAAATAATTCAACTACAACCAAAGAGCAGATACGAGTATTGTCACTTTGGTTTAAATTATACACATTGTCCTGATTTACTATCTGGAAATAGCTGTTTTTGGGATAATTTGTTGTTGAGAATTCACTTCGATTTCTTTAAAATATACTTCTCTTAAGCCTTTATTTATTACACATTTAGATGATGGAAACCCTTTAACTAAGAAAATGAGAAGAAAAAAAACACACATTTTATTTCATCAAATGTATGTATACACGAGTATATATACCAAGTTACAACAATGGAGTTGATATGAAAAACATGTCAGTGAGCTTGGAATCAAACAGTATTATGCTTTCCTTCAAATTAAAATTGATCCACGACTCACCGATATTTAACAGGAGTTGATTTATTTGTACAACTATACTTATAATATATATTATATTTTTAAAGTTTTTATAACTGATTAAATTGCACAATATAAATTATAATACAATTATAACAAGTATAATGATTTAAATACTGAGTAAAGAGAGATAATCTAATCTACCCGAACAACAGGAAGAGAATGAAGCGATTAGTGAAATTTAGTGAATTTGAAGGTTTTCGAAATAGTAATTATTAGTAGCCAGTCAGCAGGTAGTTATACCATGAACCACTGAAAAGAAAATCACTAGACATGTGATGTGTACCGATTTGAAGAAAACCTTTTGTCGCAACCTTTCGACTTTGATCAATTTCATCCTAAGTAAGATAGAATTTAATTTACTTCTGGCATATAGACATGCCCTCAACGAATAATGCGGCGCGCAGTCTCTGGTAGTGTTCTTTATTGTTATTAATTGATAAACTAAAGTTCTTTAAAACTTAAGACAAGATTTTTGTGCATAGTGCAAAGGGTAACAATTATTATTTTTATAAACAATAATTATTAATCTAAAACACTCATCCAAATTGAAAAACCTTCCGAGCAAAGATAAATGTCGCCGGCAGGACTCGAACCCGCACCCTTCTAATGTCCGGTCAGATGCTCTACCATTGAGCTACGTCGGCTTATCGCAAACCCGCCAAGTTAATCAATATATACTAGTGTTCCATTCAATAATTACTGTTTTTATTATATTTTCACCTGTAAACAACCAACTTTAATAGTATGAGAAAGGCTTGTAACGGCTAAATCCCTCAAATAGATGGCGTCGAGACAAATTATGTCTACATTTTATTGGTGAAAATTGCTTTGACTTGTCAAATATTTATTAATTGATAAACTAAAGTTCTTAAAAACTTAAGACAAGATTTTTGTGATGGTAACAATTATTATTTTTATAAACAATAATTATTAATCTAAAACATTCATCCAAATTGAAAAAACCGATAAGAAAATTGCGATAAGCCGACGTAGCTCAACGGTAGAGCATCTAACCGGACATTAGAAGGGTGCGGGTTCGAGTCCTGCCGGCGACATTTATCTTTGCTCGGAAGGTTTTTTCAATTTGGATGAGTGTTTTAGATTAATAATTATTGTTTATAAAAATAATAATTCTTTATTGTTGTTTACAGTTATAGTTATTTCGCAGCGTCAATGCTCTTGATGAAGTGACGTGGCGTGTTGAATAGTTGCGTTCACATCACAATTAGGCAGTTTTCGTGTTTCAGAATACATGTCTCCTTCATATTTTTTTTTCCGAGATGGAAAATAAACTTCTAATAAACCTTTCGTTAATCTGAGACAGCTTTATGCCACAGTTATTGAAAAAACCCTCTAAACACGAATAAAACAAGGTATTGTTTACATATAATAATGCTTTACGCATTCTACCCTATCGTATTTAAAGACAGGTTAATATTTTTTAACACCGTCTGAACCGAAACATGTTTCTATATCGAAACAGATTTAAAGGTATTTTTATTTAAAATTAAAATAATACTTTTACAAATTTGACAAAATCATGATACAGTCAATTGCCGCCCTTTGATATTGAAATAAAGTTGATTTGTTTTGATCTTAAATTCCCCGCAAAGTGGGCTATAAATATGATAATTGGAAAACGATTCCAGTAATTCAGACTTTCGGGGGACCGAATATAATTGTTTCCCTCTTCGCATTTGAATGATTTCTTCTTCCTCAGAATGGATTGTGTTCTTTGTGCACACGTCCGTTGACATTGTTTTGTGTATTTGAAGTACGAAAATATCCCGCAGTAACTAATTAACTTGTGGAAAGAGCACTGGATCACCCCACGCTGCTTCCTAATATATTATCATTCAAATATATTTCAATCATAAACTATTTTCCGTGACACCAAATATTCCATTCCCTTTTCCAATCCTTTATTTAATGTGCTGTGTAGGCAGAAGACACTACTAGCTTTTGGAACATCAATCACACGAACAAATATCATCATTTCATCATGGTTTTAAAAATGAACCGAAAATTACATTTTTAGAATTGTAAAGATACCAGTTTTACTACCCGCGTTCGCTCGTGTTATTTTATTGGAGAAATAGAACCGTTGGAAAAAAATTGACGTATTTTCCAGAGTTATTTTGATATTTTCAAAGTTCCGCAGCTCATTTGGTATACGGAGTTGCGAGCTGAAAATAATCGTGTTTGCCTGGAAATTTTTGACGAAAAAAGCTGTGCAAATTTCATGCCAGTCATAATAACAGATTTTTTTCAAAAGATAGTCTAACAGAAGGTAATTAATGATTTTTATGGACTACTTTGGGTTATTTGAAATTTTTTAGTTTGTTGTTTGTAAACCGCGATAGGGTAAATAGGATATTAGTACCATATACGAGTAGTAGAAAAATATCTCTATTATGAAATGAAGTTTAATTCGAGTATCGATAACCGAGCCCTTAATATCTCCCATTGCTCGTTGTACTTCGTAAACTTAGTATACGCTTTGAACTACAGTACAGATTTCTGACGGAAGCGAAATCACTAGTATTCTGAGAGAATTGTTAAACAATACTCTTGAGAATTATTATATTATCAAAACAGTGCCATTTTAGCGAAAGAACATTTCTGCAATGTTTAACCAAGCAAAAATACATCGCGAGATATTTAATACTTGCGACAATGCGAAAAATCACACGTTAACACGGCTCAACAAAAGCCGACTATCTCTAAAAGATAATCAAATAATAATTGTAAATACTTAAAAAAATAACATAATGGGTCACAAGTGAATTAATATCCCAAATAATCACCGATAAAAATCAACCATAGCATTACGGACAGTGCGGAAATCTTCATCAACGAAATGTTTGAATTTCATTGATTCTTGCAACTGCCTACGTAGTTTGTAACGGATGAATCGCGTTTATACGTGTTGTTCACTTGTTACTCAGATACAATGCGTACGACAGGTGTTTTTACACGATTTTTTAATGACTCTTAAAATACGATTAATGAAATTCACGTGTGTGCTAATTTATCATACCTAAAATTTATTAACAATTTATTCGATTCACAAATAATATTACTGCTGAATCCCAGTTGCTATCGTTATCTTTTCTTTTGTGTCTTTTCGGTTTCGTGTTTCGATCTGGGAGTTGTTAATATTATCTTCAATGATTAAAAATATATTACAATGAGGTTTATGTGCTTCAATAAAGTATTTTAAAAAAAAAACTGTATTTGAAACTCTTCAAAACGACACTACCATAATAGTTTGTAGAATGATAGATACTCTCAGTATCGTCCTGGTGAAATACCACCTTTCGGAATCGAAACATTACTTGAAATTGTTTAAGCCGTCTTTGGTGACTGGATCTGAATAGCCAGGTAAGTCCCAACCTTCCTCTTTTCCATCTCCTTCCCTTCAGCCTCACAAGATATCACAATTGTTGATACCATAGTCCCACAAGCTTTGGAAAGTCAAGAGAAGTTGGGACTCTTGTGCGGTATCCATTATAAAAAAAAAAAAAAAACAGTCACCGTAAGTAATACAATACGTTCTTAATATTACGACGGATTTTCACAATTTTCGTTTTGTAGTTGATATTCATGGATGCGAAAGAATTTTTTCATTGTCTTTCTTTGTCATTTTGAACACGAGTACCCCATGGGATATGTTTTTTCATTGAAAACGTATTTAGATTCACCTTGATCAATGTCATTCCATAATATAATATATAATATGACATGTAACTGTCAATACGTTCGAAAAATTTCTCTAAATAATTTAAAAACAGGTTGACATTAACGTTTATGGGAACGTTTCAAAACAACGTCTCAGTCTGATTAAGGACTATTTAATTGATTCATAAAAAATGTATTTTCCCGAAGTGTATAGTACCTAAGCATAATTTTGAATTTGGTTTTTTTTTTAACGACGACGATTTTTTTTAGATCGCCCAAGTAAATGGAACATTTTTAATTTTTTTTTATTAGATTCATTTTTAAAGTACATATTTCATACGTAACACAAAATATTTTGGTGTACATTTTTTGAATTTATACTACTCATTTGAAGCATTTGCTTGTGTACAGAAGAGGAGTGTTCATCACTATGATAATTTTTCAATAGTTAAAGAGAAAAAGAAAACATTATGTACTGAATGTCTTTCAATGTGATACAATATCGCCTGTAAATACGGAATACCTCATTGAAACTTATGAACCTCATTTTGATACGTATTTTTTTATCTTTTCTTCAAATAATGTATAATATCTTTGTGGAGTCATTAAATGATTAGTTTGTTTAAAACCACAATTTAATATGTAAATATCTAAATGCTTCAGGAGCAAAGATCCTTTCTTCGGAATAACCAATTTTTTTCCATAACTCCCTTAGTATATGGAACCCCAAAATATCTGAAAAATCCTTGACTATGTGCAGAAATGGGGATTCGTTTGATAGATTCTCTACTGGTATTTCAATGGAAGATACTATGAGAAACTAGCGTCATTGATCCCTTCGGCACCGGAGCACAGCAGGGAAACACCAAACGCGTGCCTAACATTTTTATATGGTTGACATTTGTCAAATGGGAACGGTTCGCTTTTACGACTCGTTCTTGCGCTGAGCAGCTTGGCTGTGGAATGACCTTCCGGCCTCTGTGTTTCCTCCCCTCTACACCTTCACACCTTCCTATCGTCAAAAAGACCCTCCACACAGCATCCTTAAATTTTTTTTGCAAAGTGTTCTAATTTAAAGGTAATTTTTTTTAATGACATAGGTCTTGAGGGTAATTATTTTCCTCAGGACCCCCTGTGTGGAGTACTTGTAAAAAAATAAATTATTAAAAATCGGATAGGTATATCCGAGACTCTATTCCGATTGCAATTGTGTTTGGGAAGAACTTTGCAGTCATCATAAGGATAGCAATCAATAAAATGGAATTTAAAATGGAGGATAATATTAGCAAGTCTTGAACTTGAATTAAGATATCGGTGTTGATGGCGTAAATTGAACTGGTCTCATTAACTTAGTCGGTAAAGCGGTTGTCCCGGATAGACAGAGGTCCTAGGTTCGAGCCCCAGATGCGACTGATACCTTTTTATTTTTCTTTTGTTTTTTTTTTTTCGGATTCGTATTTCATTTGGGATGTGTTAGTATCATCTTCTTCAATGATTAGATAATATATTTATTAAATTGAAGTTCGGGCTTATAGTTTAATGTTTACATTTATAGTGTCGAAAACTAAACCTCGTTAAACCTTTCCATATTTTCAAAATTTTCTTTCGCTCGTTTATAATTACAAATATAATATATGAAATTCTCCAGGGAAGAGGGAAAAGCTCTCTAGTTATGGACCTAGCTACATGACACAGGTTTAAAATTCAACGAGGGTAAAATATTAATTGAAAATTTATTTCTACCAAATTTGCCCACTTTTCCATTGGTATATTCACTCAAATCAGAATCGAAACGTACTTGAAATGGCTTTAGCCGTGTTTAGTGACAAGGTCCGAATAGCTAGTTCTTTCCCAACTATCCCCTCCCCATCTCCTTTCCCTCCCTAATTCATTCAGTTTAATAACTTGCCCCAGATAATGAATGCCATAATTTCAGTGACTCCGGGAAGTCGAGGCTTGCATGATAGTCACTTTAAAAATATCGTCGTTACGAGAAATTAGCACTCCGATTGGAAGTTTTGATTAAATCCTTGTTAAACTAGGTTTTGTGACCAGATTTGAACAAACAGATGCATCTCTAGCTTCCTTTTCCTTTTCCGATCACCTTTACATCAGCTCCGGCATAGTTCCTTAAAAGTCTTTGATTTCTAACTTTCGGCGAAGAAATCTTTTCTCTTTTCCATCATAGCACATATATATTTCAATACATTGTTGATCTAATAAAATACTGATATGTTTGACACACGTATAATGCCTCGTTGCCCGTAATAAATAATAATACCAGTATTCTAGGTCTCAGACCCCGGAGTCTCAAGATTTCGCTATCCGCAGCGGCAAAACATATTTTTTCTATCGAATGGTCGGCAGGTTCATATTATTTTCAACGAATTGTGGATACCAAAAGAATTTCTAGAGGTGAAAAACATATCCAGAAATACAATTATTTTTGCGAAAATCAATTTTCTCTTTATTGCGGGTTGTGTCACGAAACTCCTGGCTTTGTTTTTAGTTAGATTTAATTTAATTTATATTAGGTACATCTCGTTAAAATCAATATAAAGAGGGACCCAAACAAATTTATATTATCATCTATTTGTAGTTACTACCCGATTTCGCCCGAGTTTCGTGGCTCTTTCCACAAACCTTTTTTATTGCTGGAGTTTTTAAAAACATGGAATCAATTATATGAAGACAAGCAAACTGGTTGCTTAATAAGACTCCGTTTGGAAACATCTGTGCAAATTTCAGGATGCCAGAGTCAAACCTTTCTCTAAAATGCTCGTTCTTTAAAAAAAATAAAATACGCAGGTAGTTACCTTCCTACACCTATTTTTTGATCGGAAAATTTTATTTTTGTCCAAAGACGTTATTTATTTTGTGTTAGTTCTTCATTTTCACGCATCATTTCATTTATACGCATTTTTACGCAATATGTATTTTTATCATACCCGGGGCCCGACTTCGGTTGTTTTTAAGAATAAGACATTGTCCTTATCTTTAGGCTGAAAGACTTTTTGCTTTGCTGCGGTTTCGGTTCTCTCGTTGATGTTGATGTCTTTTTTTTTAAATATCGTTTTTGGGTACCTAGTTTTAACAAAAATATAGACCATAAACATTATTGGTGAGTTAGTTGTCTCAATGTTGCCATTACATGAACCGAATTAACGAAATTGCGATGTTTATGAGGTATACATTCCAGAGGTTCGAAGTGTCAGATAAAAGTGTTTTAAATTCTAAAAATTATAATAAACTACACGTCTTGAGTATGTGTGTTGTACCTACAATTTTTAATAGTAATATGATAATTAAACCAAGAATTCCTTTTAAATTAATTGTCATTATCATGTAATCGGAACCGCAATTAAGCGAAATGTCTTTTTTAATTTTCTTATTAGTTTCTATTTAAAGGTTTTACATGTATGTGACTTTAGTAATAACTTCTAAGTACAAATCATAATTATAAGAACAGTAAGTAAGTAAAGCATCTTATTATAATAAAAGTACAAAGTCACAGTATTCACAGTCCTCCTCATTAGGGAGAACTGTTCTGAGGCGGCCTGCACTTTTTTTTTACTAAATATCCATTTATCTTAATTTGATTTACATAAGAGAAGAGAATGTATAAGGCATTGTATGAATGTGAATAAAGCAAGAAGTGTATGCCAATATCGAGTTGTTTGGCGGTTCGTCCTCTCTGCCTACCCCTGCGGAGAAATGGCGTGATGGTTAGTTAGTAAGTTGATTTTATATAGTTTTACAAGTTCATAATCACTCAGATTTATCAGCCGTGTTTTAACTCTATTTTTAAGGATATTAATTTCTTTATTTAAAAAAAAATTGATTTGGTAAGGCATTATAATGTTAAGATAAGGAAAGTATCTTATCTTTGCTAAAAACTATACAATTTCTCCAAAAATAATGCGAATTTCACCGAAAAATTACATTACTTTTCTTAAAAAATAACGCGAATTTTCAGGTCCTTACTCAGCAAAAATAATTATTAATTACCATGCTAGCAATTCAACGACACAAAGAAATTTTTCGTTTGACATTCCTAATGTATTCAACATACCTATGCATATTTCGCGTTTCGACGAGAATCCGCTGTTTTGTTTTTCATTTTGAACGTGTGTAAATACCACGGAATCCTGTATAGAATAATCCACCAGCGATACATCACGTTTAATAAATTAATATGCGACACGATTTTTTTATCCGCCATTTAGATGGTGATACGAATTCAAATAAGATAAAGATGTATTTTGTCCAGATGTTGACAGTGCTAATTCCGTTCAAGTGAAAATGTTAATTCTGCGATCCGTCTACAATAATTTATCCGCTTTTAGAATATTCTTATTGGAAAGTGCTTTATTTTATGTTGAGGTACCAGTTAACGACAGAGGCATTGGTGCGTGTCGTGAAACGAGAGTGATTGTTTTCATTCGTTTTTTTCGCCGTCCAATGACCGGGAGACGGTTGATGCGCTGCGTGGAAGAAACAAATCATGTCTACTCTCGAATATCCGCCCTTCACCAAACTTAAAATTATGTCAATAAAACAATTATTTTCTGAAACAATACTAATTTATTGAAGAAAACAATATTAAAATAACCTAAATGAAAGATGAAACCGGACAAAAGGACAGAAACTAAAAGATTTCGGTCGCATCTGGGACTCGAATCCAGGTCCTCTGTCTATCCGGGGCAACGCTCAACCGACTTAGCTATTGAGGCCAGTTCAATTTGTGTCATCTTCATCGATATCATATCTCAAATTCACGATGTGTGAATATTATTTGCCATTCTTATTCTCATATTATTGGCAGCTACTTTTTATGATGTTGACAAAGTTCTACCCGAACTCAATTGCAAACTTAAACAGTGTCTCGGATTAAAATCCGACTTTTTATTTATATGAACATCTATTGAGTTTTTATAAAAGTCTAAAGAATTCAATTCTTAATTATTAATTATTTTTATTCAGATTTAAAAACCTTTGTAATATTTAATCATTGAAGAAAATAATATTAACATAACCTAAATGAAAGATGAAACCGGACAAAAGGACAGAAACAAAAAGATTTCGGTCGTATCTGCGATGTCTGTCCTTTTGTCCGGTTTCATATTTAATTAAGGTTATGTTAATATTATTTTCTTCGATGATTAAATATTACAATGAGGTTTTTAAATCTCAATAAAAATAATTAATGTTTAAAAATACTAATTTACATTCACAAATATAAAAAAAAAAAAAACATGAAATAACAACAATCACACATTTTGGAAACAATAGATCCCTGATTCAAAAACGCATCTAACAAGGAACCACAGAAACAAAATTTGGACAAAAAACCTTTTTATACTATGATACTCAAATCTACAACAAAATCTCAATAAACAACAATAACGATAAATTTTAAAATCAAATAAAACGCTAGATACGTTACACAGGGACATCTGAAATAGAAAATATATTAACACCAAAAACAGAGTAACACCGAAACAACTCAACTGCACTTAAAACACCTCACCTTACAATTATATGTTTTTTTCAGCAATCACATCAATTTAAAATAATGTAATTTAATATTTTGTAAATAAAATCCTAAGCACGGGAAATCTCAGTGAAGATATCATTATTTGTTATTTTTTTAATAAAAAAAAAAAAAATTATTGTGTTTAAAAATTTTTTAAATTAATATTTCATATAATTGATAAAATATTTGGTTGTATATTTTCATAATTTATACTACTCTTTTGTTTGAAGAATTTTATTGCGTACAGAAGAGGAGTGTAAATAGATGTGCCAATTTATCAATAGTTAAAAAGAAAAACAATAATGAAGTGTATGTAAAAAAATAATATTAGTAGTAAAACAGTTATGCAGTTATTTTTGAGCAATCAATAAAGTCGTTATGTAGATCACATTTTAATCACATCGATAATTTAGAAAAGCAGAGAATTTGTAAAAGTTAATTAAATTGAAATAATATTTGTGTTTTAAGATTTTTCAATATTTTTTAACAGAATTTTATACATGGATTTTATCAGTA
The DNA here is from genome assembly GCA_022606495.2 of Halesus radiatus. NCBI lineage: Eukaryota > Metazoa > Arthropoda > Insecta > Trichoptera > Limnephilidae > Halesus > Halesus radiatus. Next base: position 61,104 of record JAHDVE020001921.1, on the reverse strand, counting down.
GTGCTTGTAATTTCTTCTAGGAGTTTATTAGAAAAATATTTTCCTTGGTAAGTATAATGGGGTTGTACAAATGAAATATTTAATTTTGGGCATGGAAAGAATATGTTTAAGACGGGTTTCAGTTAAAAATCGGTATTTTCCTTTTCCTTTTCCCTTTCCCTTTCCTTTTTCTTTTATTTTATTATTATCTTAATATTTACTACTTTATATAATTTATATTTATACTTTATACTTTTTAAAAAGAAAGACAGAGGAATTGAACTCACGACGCCTGGGTGAGACCCAAACGCGATGCCAATTCAGCCACTGACCGGAATTTATTTCCGTGCATGCAATATTAAGGGATTATTTCACCACCTCTGAGTTAACTAATTATAAGAGTTACTCATTGAGTAGCACATATTACAAAGATAATTGTTCTATCATCTGAGGTAATTACATACTGTTTCGATGCCGCCAAGGCTACCCGTCAAGTAAAAAACATAGATTTTTACTGCCATTTGACTCCTGTGATTAAAGTTAATTGACGAGTACTTACGTAACAGTTTTCTCAGAGGTGGTGAAATACCCCTAACGGTAATAATCTAATTAACTCATTTCCTACTTGCATAATATAGTTTTGCCCTGAGAGCTCCGTTGAAACCACCCCATCTTTCTCATGTAATACCAATGTAAGCGAAAGAGATGGGAGGATTGAGTAGCTTTGTTTTTATTTCTCTTTCTTTTACACACGCAAACAGGGCGAGGTCATAACGGAGTCATCAGCAGTATGCCTTTAGAGATAAATTGTGTGCGTAGTTGACGAGCTTAGGGTAAGCGTGTGCACGAATTACGTTGAATTAAAATTTTTGTGGTTGGGTTTCCTGGTATTTGAGTAGATATGTTTGTTAAAATGATGTATATATAATAAATGAATAATAGTAAGTATGTATTTTTCTTGAACGCTTCCCTAAGAGAACCTACTTCGAGATGTTCAAGTGTCTGGTTAAAATGATATTTTCCGGTGAATTTTCCGGTTAGGATGAAATTACACGGGTGTAAAATTCATGTACCAATAACACTGTCAGCATTACCAAAATAACAGAAGAGTATGTACAAGACGATGCATGAATGTGAATGAAACATGGAGTGAGTGCCAAGACCGAATTGTATGGCGGTCCGTCCTCTGCTTACTCCTGCGAAAAAACGGAGTGATGGTTAATTTGCTGCACATGGGTGAAATCACACACGGTCAAAACTGTCAAAAAAATCTAAAATTTCAATTTTTTGAGGTTGAACGAAACATTGCGATATTCGCGCTTATTATTTTTTTTAAAACGTTTTTAAGACTTAATGTTTTTAAATATTTGGATGAATTGTTTGTACGGAATATGAAATAGAATAAATTTTTATTGTAAGTTTAAAGCTCACGTCCTTCAAGAAACTTACTTAAATACTGTATATGTTAGTCACACAAAAAACATATTTTATTTTCGTAAGCTTCATGAGAAACTTGAGCTTTAAATCTATAGTAACTATTTATTTTATTTCATATTCCGTGTGTACACCCGCCAACAAACAATTCATTCCAATATTTATATGTACTGCTTGCTAAAAGTGATATTTCTTGGAAAAATATTTATATCAGCGCCATCTTGACCGCGTATTGCATTTCGTTTAGCCTTAAAAAATGTTTTTTGGTGTTTTTAATTTCAGCAGATGTACTCGTAATTCTCTCCATGTGTAATTGTGTCCGTATGTAATGTGTAATATTTGTACGGGAAATTCACGCCTGTGTAATTTCGTCATGTAACCCTAATTTCCATGTTTTGGATAGGATGGTTACTACTATCTTTTCAGTTGTTCGTTTATTTGTATTATGTTTAATTTCGCATTATTACGTTCTGTAATTATGCATCTTGTTTTTTGGTCGACGATAAAATAAAAATAAAACTCTAAATAATCCAATTTATAAAACATTCAAATATCTTGTTGTATTCTGTGAATACGACCTATACTATCGATGTACCTACAAATAAATAAATAATTCAAATGTTATAATAAAATATGTAAAAAGGGCGAATAGGTACAATATAATAAATGAAGAAATTAATACATCATTTACAAGTCGAATTTGTATTAAATTGACAAGAATCCCTTACTTTTGGATACTGTATCTTGTTTACAATTTTATTTGGCCCAAGGCGCACTTAAATGTGTAATCCGGGATAATCCGGGAGATTGCCCCCCTTTTATAATATTGAAAACAGCTCCCCTTGCCAACTTTAATGGGTTAATTCGTATCATAATATTCAGTGGCGTAGCGACCGGTTGGACCAGGCCCGGGCATTCAAATTACCTACACCAAAATATGCATAAAAAACATTAACATTTCATGAAAAAATAATGAAAATTACCAGCGACGTTGCATATTTCGATTATTCTTATTATTGCATTATTCAAATTATTTGCTAGACGAATGAAATAAAAAAAATCAACTAAGGCGTTCATTAATGAAAAATATATACTTTTATGGTCGATATTATTACTCAATTATTATTTAATTATTTTTTAACTATTTTTGTGTTTAATTCGTAAAACTCCATTTTTTTTATTTTTAAATGTTTAATGTAAATATAATAGCCGTGTTTGGTGATCAGATCTGAATAGTCAGGTATTTCCCTATGTCCCTACCTTCCTCTTCTTCTTCTCCTTCCCCTCCCAAATACCTTCTGCCGAACAACATTCCCCAATTGGGAATGCAAGTCTCACTGGCTCCAGACGATTGGGAGCAGTTGGGACTCTTGTGCGGTATTCATATAAAAAAATAAATAAATTATTAAGTTCTGTAAGTATTTTAGTTTTTTTTTATTATTGTGACAGCCAGTTTGAAAAGTGACCAGTGGATACTTTGAAACTGGCATTGAACGCGGAAACAGCTGTCACAATAATAACATAAAAAAATACTCATGGAAGTTAATTGTAGTTGAAGAGATCCATGTTGTAGGATGGAGGAAAAGCAGAGGCCGGCAGATCATTCTACAGCCGAGCTGTTGAACGCAAGAGCGAGTCGTAGAAGTGACCCGTTCTCATTTGAGAAATTTCAACCATTTGAAAATGTTGGGCGCGCGTTTGGCGTGTTTCCCGACTACGCATCGGTGCCGAAGGAGTTAATGATACTAGTTCCTTGGAGCATCTTCCATTAAAATACCGGTAGAACAAGGACAGCATTCCCACCTGACGTCTGCGCTCCAAAGATTGCAGTCCGTTTGTTAAGATAGGCGAATCTATCAAACGGACCGCCCGTTTCTGCACAGTCAAGAGTTTTTTCAGATATCTTGGGGCTCCCGAACAGAGGTTGCTGCCAAATTCTACAGTGGGGCGTACTTGCGATTTGTGACAGGGTCAGCAGTTGTGTACTATTAAAGTATCTGCGGGCTCTGTACAATACGCCCAGCCTCTGAGAGGGTAATTTTACTTTAGCTTCGATAGAGCCCCCATATCTGAGCTGGTCATTTAAGGTTACACCAAGCATATTAATGGAGGGCTTGCTGGGAAGATTGCCTCCATTAAAGGAGACTAGATTGTCATTTTGATCCTTTTTAGACGTAATCAGACACGATTGGGTCTTTGAAAGATTAAATTCGTCGAGGTTATTACCCCAAAAGGAGACTCTCTCGAGGTAATTCTCCATTCTCTGCTTCAAAGCCCTCCGAGCCGTTGGGGTTTGTGTGCCCTTTGAGGGCTTGTCAAACAAAAAGCTATCATGAACTGTACTTTCATCCGTATAACAATGGATTGGTGCACACGTCCGTCAAGTTGTCATTGATGTGCAACAAAAACAATGTCGGAGACAGAACCGATCCTTGTGGGACGCCAGCATTTATTGAATGCCAGGAAGATTTGAAACCGTCAGCAACCATCTGAATCGATCTCTTCCTCAAAAAGTCGGCAATCCACGTACACAAGGATACGGGAAGTCCCGGACAAAGACCTTAGAAATGTTCAGTGAGACTGTTTGAATCTGCTGAAGCTGTTTGCACTGCATCTTAGCCAGCTTAATTCTAAGACAGCCTTGCAGTGTCAATCAGAGCAGATGGACACAGCGAGGTTGTCTTAGGATTATGGCTCAAGAAGAAGGAGAAAGCACAAACAGCTCAATATTTAATAAAAAACAAAGCGTAATAATATCGACGAAAAAAAAACATTATAATACATTTGAAATTTTGACTGCAGAAGGAAGAAACGCAAACATAGTAAAGCGACAATTGTTAAAACTGTAGTAAACCCATGAACGTTAAAAGTATTTGCATTAATCGTGAACTTGTTGGGGACTATATAGTTATTTAGTTGTCGCTTTGCTACTGGAATATTATTTATTAGAGCAATTGCTCATATTAAAAACTTGCTGACATGTAAAAAACCTCAGGTACAAATTAAAACGGAATAATTCCATGAAGTTTATTTTTAAATCTCAAAAGAAAATTTGAACATGAAGGGATTTTCCACTTTTACTTTGCACTTGTGCCGTACGAATGTAAATATTTAAAGGACTAAATAATTTACCTCGGGATTTTCTCGTCGCAGGGGAAAAATAGGCTCCGGTGTGACTTATTTGAAATTTTAATGGGTAAGGTTACGTCACTAAACCGGGTTAAAGCGGTCGCTTTGCTTCACGCCGTGTTAACGAACCCTCCGCCCAATCTCTCTCCCTTTTTACTGCAGCCCCACTATTCCCATGACAACCAATGATCCTAAACCTCATAAATAATACGAAGGCAATAAAACATGTGCGCCACCGTTTCCACATCGACTCTGCAAAATTAACAAAAACGCGTGGAGAGACGCGTTATAAATATACATTGGCGAAAAGGTTCCACGATAATTCAACACACAAATGAATCAGCACATTTTTAAAAAGTGATATAAAGTCATTAAAAGTACGAAATAAAGCTGGCCCGAAAGCCTTATCTTATTTAACCAAAATAACTATTTAAAAAATAAAATAAAATAAAGAAATCAATAATATTATTCATGAATTAATTAAAATATATGTTTTGTATTCACAACTTTATTAATTAATATACAGAGATATCTACATGTTTCGAAAGCGATGCTTTCTTCATCAGAAATATGTAGTATTCATTGTTTTTGTGTTTAATTCGTAGAACTGCATTTAATTTTTTTCCAAAAATTTTATGTAAATCAAATGTAATAATGTTATTATTAAGTTCTGCGAGTATTTTTAGTTTTTATTATTGTGACAGCTGTTTCGGCGTTCAAGGCCATTTTCAAACCGTAACAATAATAAAAACTAAAAATATTTGTAGAACTTAATAATAACATTATTAAATTTGATTTACATAAAATTAAAACAAAAAAAAAGAAATATGTGGAATACTAAAGAAAAAAAAATTGTGACTTACAATCCATCTTATCAATCACGTAGATTATTAACTGACTTGACATTTTCATAGTGATCTGCGTGACACTGCAGTTATAATGATTTTTTCACTAATGAATGCATAAATAAATACCTCGATTTTGCAAATACATTTGTATAGCCCGCTCCCTGGTGGTCCAGCAAGGAACGAGCATTTCACGCATTGCTCCGCAGAAAAATGTCACAATGGACTGCGCTGCAAGCCGTCACCTCACTTTAGCGAACTTTACTTTTCTACGCAGTGTGTGGAGCAGCATGTGAAATACTCGTTCCTTACCGGACCGTCAGGGAGCGGGCTAAATATTACAAAAAAATATTTTAAAACTGCAGGATTACCAATTATAATTAGGATACTAAGTATTATATTTTACACACAGAATTTGGTTTACGTTTGTCTGTATAAAAATGTTTTTGTGCGCTTCATGGTATTTTTTCCCGAAAACTAAATATCGCTTCGTTATTTGTGCAAATCTGAATTCTTCTTTGATTGTTACATAAAATGTTTTTATGATCTATCAATGTTTCAGTCAGACGAGCAATCTTAATAATGTAGCCAGTTATTGTAGCAATTCACTCGTCAGTGTGATAAATTACAATAAAACCTCGACAAATAAACAACACAATCCAGTTTGTTTATTTGTTTATTTAGGACACACGTAAAACTATCAGGTTTTTCAAATATCTTGATATTCCTCGCATTGATGCTAAACTCAATATTTGTTTTGGTTTTTGAAAATATACCTGTTGGAAAAAAATGTCGTTTCTTTTGTGGTAGGTACCAGATATTTTAAATTCATAATAGTGCAATTGGCAAAAGAGTTTTGACACGAGACGGATACGGGGATTACGGTCATTATGTGATCAAGTAAAAAAATGTAAGTTAGACACAATTCAACGCAGATGTTGATATTGTTGGGATATACGAGTATGTATTGTCGAAATCAATATGGAAATAGCAACAAGTCATTGATAATTTTTAATAGAAAATAACGTAAATATATACATAGTTACACATTTTGTTAACCGCGATCACGTGAAGATTTGTGGAATAAATAGTAAAAAAAATACTCAAAAATTGCAATTTTATACAATATTTAGGCTAGCTCTCTAATAAGGATTTTCAAATATATAACGTATTTTTTAGAAGTTTGAAATGTGGTCTGACAACTATCATTAAAGTAGATTCCACACCTGAGATGTTATTGTTATTAGTTATTAGGAAACAGTTGTTCATAAAATCAAGTAATTATTATTTTATTACAGCATTTACATTCCGTTTATATCTTTTCCCCGCGCATTTGCATACGAACAATGTTGTGCAGCTTGTCCGAGTGGTCTCATCATGTATGAATTGCAATTGATTCATGCAGTCTCAGTACTAAATCTTCCCCCCGGCTTTCCGTCGCTTTCGCTGCAATACTAAATGTCAATTGATTTGAAGTAATGGTCGTTTGGGCCAATTAATTTAATGTGACGAAGCATTATTTTGCCGCTCGGTTTGAAGTTCTGCATGCCAACAACTGGCAACTGAGTCGTCGAGTCCTCACCAAGGTTTGCTCAGTTTGCTGGATAAATACTCTTTGCACATTTTACGTCCTTGTGAAATTGTGGACACTGATGCAAAGTGTACTAGACATGGCATGTTTTATACAACTGTTAGAATTATTTTATTTAATCAAATCGTTCTTGCTAATTATACAAATTCATAAAAAGGTTATTATTGGTTATCCAACATAATATTTTTTTATTTGTTAAAAAATTTACTAAATTAATTTTTTTTTGAAAAAATACTTCCTAGTTTAAATTTTCTGAATATGTGCTCCATGATGATTCGATTTCTCGTGTATTTTCTAATAATATATATTGTGGTGTGAAAATAATTATTTTAGTTATAATATTTATCCACCAGAATACAAAATATGCGGAGGTTTCCAACAGTCGTTGTCTTGTACATTGTTTTATCTTGGAGGAACAAATGTTAAAAAAAAACATTTATTGCATTGCAATAACTTATTAAAGGTTATAAACCTCATTGTAATATTCATTATTGAACATAATATTAACAAATCTCAAATGAAATATGAAACAGAAAAAGACACAGAAGATAAAAAAAGGTAACGGCCGCATCTGGGAATCAAACCCAGGACTTCTGTCTTTCAGGAACAAAACTCTACCATTGAGTAAATGAGACTTTTTTTTTATATGAATACCGCATAAGAGTCCCAAACTGCTCCCAACCGTCTGGAGCCAGTGAGACTATGGCATTCCCAATTGGGGAATGTTGTGAAGCTGAAGGTATTTGGGAGGGGAAGGAGAAGGGGGAGAGGAAGGTGGGGAAAAGGGGAAATACCTGGCTATTCAGATCTGTTCATCAAACACGGCTAAAAGCCATTTCAAGCAACGTTTCAATTCTGAATGGTGGTCTTTCACCAGGGCGATACTGAGAGTATCTTCCACTCTGGAACGTGCGCAAATATACTATATATTATTTTTAAATGAATTAATTGTGAAACAACACAAAATTAATTAAATAAAAATTACTTGTGCACGCCGGGATTTGAACCCGCGACCTTCGGATTCGTAGTCGAGAGCGTTTACCCCTCGACCATGGAGGCCGTCAAACCTAATTATTTTACGTTATTTTCCTCGATACCAACATTTAATTTAAGAAACACCAATTATAAGTTATATTAATAAATTCAATATTCATTCTAGACTCATAGAAGAGTCAATAGATGTAGGTACGATATAAATAATTAAGAAAACGGATAAGTATATCCAAGACACTATATGTCGTGAGTTAAATTCTTCGGCTGACTAAGTCCTCCATTATACGACACAAGCAACATCTTCCGCTTACTGTGATGGTAATAGGAGATTTTAAAATATTTTCAGGTTATTCGTAACAAGGGAATATTTGTCTTCCCTTTTATAAAGAAAAAAAAAAATTAAAAAATCTTCGGGTGGAACTTTGCCATCATACAAAAAATAACAGCCAAACATATGGGAATTAATTAAGTATGATATTGGAAATTGTTAAATTGAATATATGATATCTAAAAACGACAGAAAATAATTAGGTCTCGTTAGATCAGTAGTAGAGTTTTATACCTGTAAGGTAGGAATCATTGGTTCGATTCCCAGATGTGACGGTTATTTTTTCACTTTCTGTCTCTTATACTATTAGTTATTATTATCTTTAATGATTAAAAAAATAGTTTATTAAATATATTGTGATTTACAACCGTTTCTCTTAATAAGAAAGATATAGTGTAGAGCTACCAGCCAGCTTTATAAATTAACACAATTATCCAGTCAAAACTACAAAATAACGCGAGGTTGGCAAAAGTTGAATAATTATTCGCGTGTACGCCAAAAATAAAGTCTTTAAGATATTATTTTCAGTGGCACAAGTACCAATCAGGTCTGCGATATCAACAGTCCTATTCAAACATCTCGCTCCTGGCGTTCGAGGCAGTTCCCATGAAACAAATAAATAAAAAATTCAGTCAAAAAGGCGTACGAAGGTATTTGTAATACTATTTCGGTCCTTTGCATTAATGTTCAGCTATTGCTTGATGCTTGCTCTCACTTGTCTAAATCATGCGTCGCACGCCTCGCAGAATCAGGACGGAGCCAATGACCGAGGGCCTGATTCCGGTTCTTTTTAATGATAAGATATTGTCATTATCCTTAGGGTTAAATCAAATTTTGCTTAACTGCGATTCCGATTACACGTCAATGAAAATACATTTTTAAAGGAGTTTATTTATTAATGATCACAGTATTATTACAAATCATAGGTGCATCAAACACACTTAACACGTGAAATTCATTATAATATAAGTATTTTATATTAATTTTTAGAATTTAAATCACTTTTATCTGACATTCGAGTTTTTGGCATAGGTACTTTACAAACATTGCAATTTCGTTAATTGGATTCATTTAATAGCAACAAATTACTCATTAATAATGTTTAAAGTCCATACTTACGATATTATTGAGTTTTTTTCTGACAAAACTACCCAAATATTGATATTTTTAAATATTGGCATTTGTTGAATGACAGCTATCACCCTAGAGAATCGGAACTGCAGTTAAGCAAAAAGTCTTTAAGCCTAATCATAGGGACAATGCCTTATCCTTAAAAAAATTCGTCATATTCCTTAAACCCATCAGATTAAAAAATAAATAAAAAATTATTAATGAGGTTAGGTGAGATTAGATGATCAGGTTAGTATTTTTTTTTCGTACTTTTAATGACTTTATATCACGTGTTGATTTATTTGGTCACCACTAATCAGTTCCAAAGAATGTACCTATATGTATAAATTATTCAAAAGATTGGTACTCCCTTTGTGGTGTCATTATTAAAAAAATGAATAAAAAAAACACGCTTTGTATTCACCACTTTATTAATATAATATCTGTGTATATTAATAAAGTGGTGAATAAAAAGTATATATTTTTTTTAATTCATTTAGCACCTATATGTGTTTGAATTATGTTTTATATTACACCAAGGTATTTAATTGTCCTAACGCAAGTGGGAGACACTACAGTCTCACCTTTCAGATAAGACCATACGAATGCAATAATCATAAAACTGTATACAGTAAATGTTACAGTTCTAGGTGTGTTTATGTTGTACATAATTGAAGATTTATTTTAAACTTCTGATATTAAGGTCGACTTATCACACAAATTTAATTTTCTACTAAACTTTAATTTAAGTGTTACGCATTGAATAATATGACACCGCATAATTCATATCATAATAAATAATGTTATTTATTGACTTTAATAAACTGACGTACGTGTAATGTTTCTGGCATTGGCTTACAGAAGCAGATTTTTTGCTGACACAATATTTTACTATCGTCTAAGAGCATTTTTTGCTAAAGAGTTAGCAATAATTTTATTTTATTAATTATGATCTATCACCGACGTCCATTCTATTGCGATAAATATCATCTGTGCTGTGTTTCCCGAGAAGAAATTATTTTCTTGATTAACGAATAGATTTCGTAAAACGCACTAACGACCCGTAAAGAATATACAGTTTTGATTTATATTTCCCAGTATCAAGTTAGTATGCAATATGATTCATTTTACCATCACTTTGCGATTGAGATTTTTTCGTGCATTCGATTCGAGTAGGATGTTTGTAGCCAAAAAATGAAGATATTCCAATACAGTATTATTTTATTTGTGCATCTATAGATAGTAATATTAAATTAATAACAATTACTTTGTTTATCATTATTATTTATTATTTGCTTATACTTGTCATTAATTTTAGTAGGTATATTGTTTATCCCGATGAGGGGAGATTTGCTTCTGAAACATGTAGATATGTACATATTAAAAACAGTGTTTAAACACAGTAATGACTCGATAAAGTGATTACGCATCTTTTGAAGAAATAATAATTGCATAATTTGAATATCGCCTTTTTTATGTTATAAGTTATCTTCAAGGGCGCTGTACAAATATTACTTCCTAGTCTCTATCTAATTATGTACAGATACATTTATTAGAAAATTTAAGCTTGGAGAAGATACGATTCCTACAGTTGCCATATAATAGTAACTGTAAAAATCGCATCTTCATCAATATTTATTTTTTATCAATCTTTAACTCTTGATATTACATTTATTAGAAGATTAGTTGTGCAGCGCCCTTGAGGTGATTATTAAAACAAGAGTTGGTATTTATTTGAAATAATATTAAATAATAATAACAATAATAATGTTTTACTATCTTCTTTTTTTTATAACAAAATAATAAATAATGTTATCCTCACTGGGATTTCCCGTTCTGAGGATTTAATTTACAAAATATTAAATTACATTATATTAAATTGATGAAAAACATAAAAAATAATTGTGGGTGAGGTGTTTTAAATTCAGCTGAGTAGTTACGGTGTTAGTCTGTATTTGGTGTTAACATATTTTCTATTTCAGATCTACCTATGTAACGTATCCAGTGTTTTATTTGATTTTTAAATTTAGTATGGTTGTAGTGATTTTTAAAGGATAGTGGGATTTTGTTGTAAAGTTTTATTACCATAGCATAAGAAGTTTTTTTGACCAAATGTCGTGTTTGTGGTTCCTTGTTTTGTATGTAATTATATTTTTCTTATTTAATTTTAGGAGTGAAGAATTTTTATAAATAACCTTATGCAACTCTAGAATTCTACTTAGGCTTAAATACGAAATTATCGATACATTTTTTTTTACATTTAGTTAGTTACAATGTCACGAACTGTGAAAAAATTTCTACGTACTTTTTGGCCAAGGGAAGAATGATGAGATGTAATTTAGAAAACGACACTGGCTACGGTAAATATATTATTAGAAAACTCTTTTTTAGATAGATACTTATGTTTGGCAAATAATTAAATTCAAATAATATAATTGTATCGGACGAGGTCGTGAGGGAAATAGAAAAAGATGAGGTTTTATCAACGATAGTTATCGTCTTCTATTTTTCTCAACACTTGCAAGTGAACGTGCACCGGCGAACAGTGTTACTCCTACGAGTGCAGATTGAATAATGGCGGCGGAGAGGCGAAGTACGGGACTCAAGCTTAATAATATGACAGATATTTATTTGCACGACCGCAAGGAACCCATATGTAATTTACAGCAGTATATTTAATATCTTATTATTTAATTAGTGTGATTGTTAAATTTTTGCTGACATTTAGCCACATTCATATAACTTATTTAAATAATATATAACTCTTCGACGAGTAAAATAATTATTTTAATAAATTATTTTAAAACATTAATTAATTGTTTTTGTTTTTAATTCGTAAAACTCCATTTTTTTAAAAACCTTAATATAAATCGAATTTCATAATGTTATTATTAATTTCTGCAAGTATTTTAGTTTAATTTATTTTTTAACGCCGAAACAGCTGTCGCAATAATAAAACTAAAATACCTGCAGAACTTACTAATGAGATAAAAAAAATGTTTATACATATACATTAAAACCATTAAACTACAGGTAAATAGAAATAGGATATTGGTAGTGAGTTCTTAATATACTATGAATTTTGTGGAGTAACCTAGTTTCATGTATAAAATACAATAATTGTCAATGAAAATTTAAAAAATAAATAAATTAAAAAGTATGAGCTCTTGAATAATGCATAAATTCGGCGTTAATATCAAAGCTAAGAACCATTTTCCATTGATAAAGGGATGTTTTAGGCAGTTAGGGGTAGGTATCATTTTTGTTTCGAATACTCTTCCTTTATATCAGAATCAGTTATGTGGAATAGGAATTCTTTATAATTATGTGAATTTCGTACAAAAACAATGCTTTGTTAAAAATGTCCATTAAAAATTATTCTACTCGTGAGTCCGCCCCGAAATTTCGATTGTATGGACTGCATCGTGACGGAGCGAATTTTGAAAAGAAATATAGAAAGGTTTTTTGGACAACCTATTAATTCTGACTCGCCCCTTTTCGTAATTAATAGAAAATTTGTTATTTAATAAAAAGTCAAACGAGATAGTGAAAAAAAGTAGAACGTAGGAATTCAAATGAGGAAGCGCTGGGTGCTCCACATTCTAGATCTCGCGGTAGAATTCTCGTGGCGGGAATTGCATTGTCTACAACCGACGCATTCACCGGGGACTGCAAAAAATTAAATAAAAAATGCATGAGCAAGGTGGATGCATTCACTGTTCGCTGTACGATCCACGCGACTCGCGACGTGCAACCGCAGAGCAGACGCGGCGCGTAATTCGCCAAACATCGGACGCTGTGAACTAAAATGGACGCTATAGCATTTCTTAAATACTGCTGTCAAATTAAATGTAATCTGGTGCGGTGACCATGATTCGAAAATCAATCTGGATTTAATAAATTATTTAAAAAAAAAAATGTAACTTTTAATGCCCAACGTTACTGTCCTAGCAAACAATTCGAATGTGAGTTCTGGGGTTTTTTAAATCGCACCGCTCGTTCTGTCGTTTATTTCGTGATGAGCTGTAAACATTGTTTGTGCTCGTATTTTTTAAATTTTCAGTAAGAATCCGACAAGAAACTACTAAAAAATCTATCTCTCGACGATTCCGGGTAACACAGCCTGGTTATACATTTCCTTATTTCAGCTTGCGAAATCCTTAAAAAAAAGCTTTTAAAACTTACGCAACCTTTATTAAGGTTACCTCGTATTTTTTAACCTTTATAATTTAGAAATATTGCTACTTAAAGAAATGTCATACGATAGTTAGGGGAATTTACATAATTTATGACAATCGCCATAAAAGAGGCTTTTTACTGCCTGATTGGGACCATTTCATTTTCCGACTTACATATTAATCTTTTTTAATGACGAAGTCCATTGACCCGTAACTCCCAATACGGTAATTCTACTCGAGGTCGAAGTCAAAGTGCCTACTTAATCGTTATGACACAAGAACACGACTTCCGCGACTTGACGATAAACCAACAAAGAATATCATTTTACATATTCAACAAACACATATAAACAGACGTTTTTATAGAATACTTTGAGCTATTTTTAAGTAAAAGATGTATTTCGTTCTTAAAGAAAAATTTCAAATTTAAGTTAAATATTAACAATCATTTTTTTTATAAACAATAATTATTAGCCTGAAACACTCATCCAAATTGAAAAAAACCTTCCGAAAAAAGATAAATGTCGCCGACAGGACTCGAACCTGCACCCTTCTGATTGCCGGTCAGATGCTTTACCGTTGAGCTACGTCGGCTTATTTTCAATTTGGATGAGTGTTTCAGGCTAATAATTTTTTTTTTAAAAAAATAAAAAAATTGTTACCCTTTGCGCTATGCACAAAAATCTTGTCTTAAAAACTTTAGTTTATCAATTAATAAATATTAACAGTTTGATAATCAGGAAATTATTGTCGATTATTGTTATTTCAAACATGTTTAAATTGTTTACACAACTGGCATTAATGGAGAGTTAGTTTGAAAATGTATTATTGACATGCGGAATGTTACGAAGTATTTTGTAATTTATTTTAACGCTTCAGCAGATCTGAGAAAGCTAGCAATTTTTTGTCTTCTATTAAAATAACAAATATTGAAAGCTTTTCTGATATAAAAAAGTTTTCAATTTTTTTTCCCAAATAACAATAGTTTGAAAAAATGATCATTGATATGTTGCATTTCTTTAAGATGCATGCTTTTATTTTGTTTCTAGTCCGCCTTCACCGCGTTACAGCTAATTAACCTAACCACTATCTGTCAGGTGAACAACATTGGTTCGAGGTGGACGACCTGCGAAATCATCTCTATTGCTATAACGCTGTATAATTTTGAATGGGAAATTTTACTGCAAAATATGCAATCTATTTGTACCACTTCAAGCAAGTACATAATAGTCATTGTTCTTTAAGTTTAGTGTTTGTCCGTGCCAAGAGATGGCGCCAGTGTTGCGTCACAGCTAATTAACCTCTTAAAATCAGACAGGTGATCAGTAAGCAGAATTGGCTCGCTTTAAAACTGTTGGCTAAGAGGCATGAAAAATGTACTTAGGTATGGAATCTCTATTCAACAGTTTTGCATTGTTTTCAAAATCGGTGAAAATATTTCGAACAGACACCAGAATTATTCATTAATGTAATTTAATAATAACTAACAACTGTCGTTTTATTTTGACGAAAACAGATTTTAAATCAATTTGAGCAACGTAAAAGAGTTTTTTAAACATCAATGAATGTTTACGTATCAGTTTTAGAATATGTAGGCGTACTTTAATAATATAATATCGACAGGTCGTATATTTGAAATCTGAAAATTTTGACTAATTATTTAATGGAAACTTCAACCTTACGTCAAAATAAATCATATGTTAAATTAGTTAAATGAATTCTTCTTTTTTTAAAAATTTTTTTTGTTTACTGTTTTTTTTTATCGTTGTATGCATCTTGGTCACCCTATATCGCTATCGATTTCATGGCTTTACAGTGGAGCAGGAACACTGTGACAATACTTCTCGCTGATGCGGTACAGTGCCATCACCGGTTCCGTCTGATTGCTCCACACATCCGGCCAGTGTCCGGGCTTCAATGTATTTTGCAACTATCCATTCATTTATGAAAGAAGCACAGTTTCATTGCACATGCACCGGCTGCATAGTGCTTCATTGCGCCAGTATAAAGCACCGAAAAATTGTGCATTTTTCAATCGCAGATATTTGTTTCAAAACCGAGTGTTTTATATTTACAGGAAAAGCATAATAATACGCCTACACATAAAATGTAACATGCAAACCCGCTAAAGCATACAAACTCACGTTTAAAAACATTTACAAAAACACAAATGACGCTTATTTTTACTACGGTCACTAATTTTATCTCAAGCAATATTATCATTGATTTACACTCAATAGAATTAGTTTAATATGGTTGTAGCTATATTTAGACAGGTGAAATAAGTATCTAAGTACCTCTCCCAATCGTATTTTTCTTCCCTTCTTCCATTGCTTCCACCTCCGAACGTTTCTCAATTGGAGAAGCCATAGAACCACTTGCTCCAGGTATTTGAACTCAGATTTAAGGTCAGATAAACAAGTATTCCTTTTTGGTGATGGAATTCATTTTTTAAAATTGTTATTTTCTGTATTTTATTCCAATTAAATTTGAAAAGAAAATTATGAATGATGATACTTAACAAAATAATATTTTAGTAGAATTCTCCCAATTTTTCGTTCGTATTCCCTGATAATCCCTACGAAATACATTAAATCATGATATTCTGAATAACTGTGTTTTTTTAGCTGGAAATTGAAACCAGAAACCAGTAAGCGACACCTATTTTCGACTTCGTGGAAAGGTCAAACGCTTAAATAAAATGCAGCCATACAAATTATTTGAACGAATAGCAAAGAAAAGCATACATCGTAATTGCGATGAAGCCAATTTGAAGTGGCTTGACATAAATTTGTGGCGTCTGAAGTATTTCAAATTTTCATGGTTTAAAGATAATGCAAACTACTAAAAAAAATCTCAGTACCTAATAAGTCTCCCCGGAAAGAGTGAACAAATTATTTGCGGGGCTCTGTAAAAAGTAACATGAATCGTGAAAGAAATGTTTTTTTTAATCTTCGCGAACAAAAAAATCGTAATTAGAAGGATTAAGAAATTAAAAACAAAAACAAAAAACGCAAATACTTAAACTTTCTGTAGTTTTTTCTTGAAATGTTTTCATAACATATAAAAAAAAATAAAAATTAAAACTAACCATAAAAAGTGGAAAGAAGTTTTAATAAATTATTGTAATGGAATTCCACCACGATTTATCAGTTTCAAAAATAGAAATATGAAATATTTTCAGTATTTCTTCGCGTAAGACATCCACATGAAAATATAACATTATGGCGAAACCTTATTTTTACCTTAGAAGGTGGTAGACCACGATATGTTTTCCAATATTGGAGGTTAAATAGGGAGCTGGATTTAAAATCTGGTGACTCTTGAATAAGGTAGAAAAGAAGTACCTCCGTTGGCATCTATTATGCACACGAAGCTTACAAAGTTTGCTATTCTCTTCAACACTAAATTATATTGTTGCCAAATTGAGTTTAAATTTTGTCGGGGGAATTAATGATCTTTGTCAACAGTTTAAGTTGTGTTCACAGAGACTTTGGATAATTATTTACTCTTGGCAAACAGTTTCGTTTTGTTCTTGAATGTAATAATAACTGAAATAACATGGATATTTTATAAACGAGTATGGAGTGCTCAGCAAATAATACTGTTTGTCTCGAAATTTTCCAATAATGTTCCTGGCGCATAAATTGTTTTTATCTCTGAGCAATTTCTGATAATGATGATTAACTTCATTAGAATCTAAAAAGTTTGCAGAAAACTGTAAAACTTTTTCATGATAAGAGTTATTTATTTTTACTAATGATGCAATTGATACATGCATAGGTACTATACATCGTTCGTTTATTTAATTTCTTCGTCGGACATGTTAAATTAAATAATACGTCCGATTATGGAATACGGTTAAAATCAAGTGTTAATATTTATTTATTTGTAAGAAACAAACAGCTTTTAGTACAGATTTATATACAAAGGAAGTTTAACAAAAGGTAAGCCAACAAAGTTTCTTATGCTAAAAGTGGTTAAGAAAGTATGTTTTATTACAAAAAACAAAATAAGAATAAAGGAGGAGAGGAAGAGGAAGATAGGATCGGGACAGGAGATGCTCTCGATACATTTTACAGGCGTGCATCACAATTTGTGGTCGTACGTATTATTGCGGTTCGATATTTTGAGAGGGTATTGTGAAGAATGTCGATATTGTGAAATTGTGCGTTATATTGGGCACAGATACGGGGAATTGGAGAATATATCCTAAGATTGGTTCTGCATGCGGGCAAATAAAAAAAATCGGTTTGTCGGATTGGTCTTGATTGTATGTGAATGTTTGTAGAGTTAATGAGCTCTGGCGAGTCCAGGCTATTATTAATAATTTTAAATAACAAGATTTGATCAAATATATACTTGTATACTTGATAAGGCAGGTTGTGTATTACATATCCCATAAAACCACGCTGAAATAAAAATGTTTAATTCCGTTTTAAACCAAAATAATGAAAAAATGAAGTCTTTATTCGGAATGTGGGCTAGTAAATAATTTATTTTAATCGATCGCTATCATGTCCATACGGAGCCGAATATTGAAGAATCTCCCATTCACTAGGAGGATAACATCATTGGTAGTGCGGATTTGATTTCGGTGAACAAATCCAAACTAATTATTTTTTA
Source organism: Halesus radiatus (assembly GCA_022606495.2). Lineage (NCBI taxonomy): Eukaryota > Metazoa > Arthropoda > Insecta > Trichoptera > Limnephilidae > Halesus > Halesus radiatus. The sequence continues at coordinate 42,891 of JAHDVE020001921.1, read as the reverse complement.
TAATTTCTTCAAACGATTGTTTTTCACTTTGTGGCGTCATTATTAACAAATGAATGGTGATCCGGTTCGATTGAACGACGGTTCGCGTCCCCTCGCACCATGCCTTCTCCCCCGGTCCCTCGGATCTCCTAAAGACGTCCTTAAGACGCTCTTATACGATACTTTTTTCGTCCAGTTTTCATGTGGATTGTCTTTACAGAGAGCTGATTTAGTGATCCGGCTCACTAAACCGAGCCGCTTCGCCCACCACTACTTCAAAGTCTACTTTAAGTATATTATTTAATTAATTATTTTTTGATTAAAACAAATCTGTTAACGTCTCGAATATACAATTATATCACTTTCTTTGTCTTTTAAGTGTCTAGTCGGGACTGTGGGGCTTCTGAGAGCGCGGCGGTAATCTTACAAGTGGTATTTGGCATTAGGTACCGCATGGGTTAGATCTTTTGTTATTTAAATGTATAGGTCTCAGCTTAGCAAAGAAAATAATAACGTTGGGGTAAACCTGCTTAAAGTTTAAAAGCATTAATATTTTAAACATTTTATTTATCGTGTGCTTTATTCGTGTTTCATATATAACAAATTGTCCCACACATTCCATGTAAAGCATACATACATAGGTTTATAAAAATAAAATAACAATAAAATGGTAGGTGAATGACACATGATTCAGAAAGCATAAGAAAAAAAGTACATGAAAATAAAGCCTTTAAGGAGCTGCGGCATTTAAATTGTGAGGGGTTAATATTTTTCTCAGTACGCATATATAATAATAATACCTTTATTGTAATTAAGTTTAACTATAACTAAAATACATGTGTAATAAAGTGTACAGTGGTTTATAAAGTAGATACATAAAAAACGAAAATAGAAAATAAAATAATAACAGTAGGTAATATATAAAGAACAGAAATCCATAGTTATAAGTTGAAGTTTCACATAACCCGCCTCATTAGGCTACCCTGTGTTGAGGCAGTAATTTTGCAATATACACTTATATTGAGATATGTTCCGTAAATGGTTAAATCAATAACTTCGATTTTGGGTGAGTGTATCATTACTATTAATCCATTTTTTTATATTGCGTTTGAATTTTTTCAAAATTTTCGAAGAATGTTGACAATTTTTATGGGAAAGTACCTAAGATTCCGTTGCCCAAAAGTAGTATGTTTTACAGGAATTTCGAATAAATCTTTCTTAGTATTTCTAGTGATACGAGTGTTTTGTCTTTTTTCGTAGTATTTACGTTTGTTTGTATAAAGATGAGTGAGGATTGTTTTAGCGTAAATATGCCGAACGTCAAATACTCTCATCATATTAATGATTTAGTTAGAGTCTGTAATTAGAGGTAGTTATATATATGTATATGTATAATGTATATACTACACGGGTTTTCCCAAGTATTAATACGCTTATTTTAATTGGAATATCTTTTCATTTTGAACCATATAATTCAATGAAAATTTCAAAGCTCTTATTGTAAAAAAATACAATAAATACCACCTCTTCTGGTGCCACCAATCATCTAATAAACGTAACATCAATAGAAAAGTAGAAACAAATAACCATGTAAAACTATCATTTCTATAAATAAATTATTCTAAAACTGTGTTCATTTGAAGCGACCTGCCAGGTAAGTATGTTTTTCTGTATCTGTTTGTACATAATTAGTTAATAAATATTTGTACAGCGCCCTTGAAGTGATTTTTCACAAAAACGGTGCTATACAAATCATCCAACTATTATTAACTATTATTATTATTATTATTGTAAATTTCATGACACCGGATTATTCCATAATTTGTATTATTTATACATTCAGATTTATGGAAACAATAATGAGTATTTATTGTGGCTATAAAAATAATCCATCTTACATTAACAGATTGTTATTTTTATTCGCATATTATAATCAAAGACAATTAGGCCGTGTCCACAATTGTTTGTGTTGGTATCTGAACCCTATTGATCAATCAATCAATTTATCCCTTATAAGATCTCTCTTGTTATATTAGTAACCGCCGATATATTAGTGAAATGTGGCAACCTGTTTTTTTTCCGAAATTCTCCATTAATGATGATTATTTATAGTGGAAATTTATCACAAAATGGGTATCACGTTTTCGATTTGTCCACAAACTGTTCACCCACGATTAGCGGCTAGATAATCGTCCACCAAGAAAAATGTCACCACATGAGGGGGAAACGATATTTACGATCCCTCGTTCGCGGTACAGTTTTGGGAGATTTATCATTCTGGGTACAAGGAAAAGAAGAATACATAATCGGACGTAGACATAATCATATGTAGTTTTTTGCTCTATCGGGATAGTCCTGAACGATTTTAAATTTAACAATAATTTTAGTACAGATACAACCCAATTAAACATAGCTGCAGTATCGCAATTATTTGTTTTTCTTTTATTTAACATTTCTAACGTTTACTTACCTCCCGTATATGTGTTTGTAAAAAGCTTTTACTTTATGGCTTGTCATAATTATAATATAAACATATAAATTTGTTTTCAACCACTACAATTCGGTTCTTCCAAAAAACCATACTTACCCCTTCTCAGTTAGTCGGCTTCCACTCCAACCCCTAAATATTTATGTATATCTATCATGATTTTAAGAAGGGAAGGGTACTTTAAAAACCATACGTATATGTGTATTTATTTTTTTATTCATTTGTAGAAATGCAAATCCTAAAAAAAATAAAAATAAATCATATCAAACTGCACAATAAAGGCCCCAACTCGGGTAGAGCACCCAGTGATGCTCAAATGACTTGCTATTATTATTAAAAAGTTATTAATTGTACGCAAATAGATAAGCAAACAAAATTAAAAGTCTTGTTTTATGGATTACGACAAAAAAAACACATTGCAAATTAAAAACTACACTTACGACATTTAGTTACATAATATAGGGATTAAACAATCGATACGGGTTGTTACTAATAAAGTCACCCTAAACACGTCGAGAATCCGTTTTGACTGTTCGAATAAAAATAACTTTTTATTAAATTTAATCTTGAATAATTTCATTAAAAAAAAAATCGATTCTTATTTATAAAAGTCGATTCGTGATCGCTCCAGTTCTATCGTATTGTATTTGAATATAGAACTGTTAATCGGAATGTGTACGCACGGGAGTTTGTTTCAGTAGTAATGCCAATGAAATTGACACGCTTGGTGTGTAGGTGTGGAAAGGGGCGGTCACTTTCGTGTAAGCGTGAGCGTATAGTAGTATTGGTTAATAAATAGGCGACACTGGGCCCCATAGCAAAAATTGATATCATATCTCTATATATTCTATGAACCGAGGGAGTTTAAAATAATAAAAAAAAACTATTGGTAAATAACACGTGTCTAAAATATACATTCACACTACACAGCTGACAGTCTAAGGGTTGTAGTCATCACGTGGGTATCACAAGCCTTCGTAAATGTCAGTTATGAAAAAAGGATTATTTGGTTAATATTTTTATAATTTTTTTTCTGATTAATGTTATTTCACCTTTTCAATCATTGCAAAATGACTTGCCGGACCATTTTAAATAAAAGTAATAAAATAATTTGTTTAAACCATTATTAACTATCAACACGTTTTTATGTCAACTTCTTCAGGATACAATGTATACCGAAAATAATTTTGTTGGAATTTATAGTTTTTGTTATCTATATATAATAATAAAAAATAAAAATTAATTGATTTTATATAATTATTTTTATGTTACTTCTAATTAATTACCTTCTCCCACTACTTACTGTTATACTTTTGTCCATATTTATGTCATTATTTATTTTTTTTTCATTATACATTGTATCCTGACGAAGAAACCATTAGTTTTTAAGAATCTCGATATTTATTATTAAAACAGTGGTTTAAACAAAGCATTTTATTATCATTTCTTCAAAAGATTGTTTTTTTTTTGTTATTTTTTTTCATTATACGTTGTATCCTGACAAAGAAACCATTAGGTTTGAAGCATCTCGATATTTATTATTAAAACAGTGGTTTAAACAAAGCGTTTTATTATCATTTCTCCAAAGGTTGGTATTCACATTGTGGCGTCATTACTAATAAATAAGTTAATGAATTACTTTGTATTCACCAATTTATTAATAAACATAGATATCAAAATAAATAAATTAATAATAATTTGTCAATTGGTGGTGAATTCAAAGTAATTTATTAATTAATTTATTTAATTATTATTTAAATTATAAATTATTTTGTTTTGATCACTTTTTTAATAAATAAATATTATGTTTCGAAACCAATGGTTCCTTTGAGGGGATACAATGTATACAGAAAAAAATACATATATGTAAACATAGACAAATTATAAACATAGACAAAAATAATAAAATAATTTATTATTTTTTATAAATGAATTAAAAATGAATTTGTAATCACCACCTTATTAATATATGCATATCAACATGTCTCGAAAGCGCTGCTTTCCTCATCAGGAATAAACAGAATACATAATATTATAGTACTATTCGAAACATGTTGATAGGAATATATAATAAAGTCGTGATTACAAATTATTTATTAATAATGATGCCCCAAAGTGAATCCCAATCTTTTCAAGAAAGTATTAATATTTAATTTAAATTGGTGACACAGAATGAAACTCCGTTTATTTAAGTATTTTATTATATTTATATTTCAATCTAGTTATTAGTTTCAAAATGTATGCCGGAATAAAATTTTTGATGAAAAAATGATTTATTTATTTTCAAGGTAATAGTTTTTGCATCGGCATTTTTAATGGACAGCCATAATTATTACGAGATTCCTATACAGTTTTATTCATGTACAATTATAAGTACAACAGATCCTTTATATGTCTTTCATCGGTGGTTCGAGGCAGGGCCTCCCGCCATAGAGTGTCTTGTCAACGTAAAATAAACAATTCGGTTGAATTACGAACTAGATTAACCCCTTGAGTGACACTCTTTACTCGCACGCCGAGACCACCGCATTCCCAAATCATATAAGGGATTAGGGGTTTTTTCTGACTCTTTTGACGGTTTATTTGATAAAGCTAAAGGGCGTTCCTCTTCTTTTACAAAAAAACTGTATGAAATTTAACCCTCACAAACAAATATGTTTTTGAAATTTGGTTATGGACAAAAAAAATGTTTTTATCTGGGGTTAATGTTAGAAGTTTCTGTGTCAGTTTTTGGTAATTTGATTTATGTACCAGAAAGTACTCTAAAACGTCCCTTTTTTGATTACTATGAATACTTATGTCAGGTGCTCTAGATTAATAAAATTATGTCCTATCTAATGTAGAAGTCAAAATATTGTTATATGGTTTTTTATGCCAATAAATCGATAAACAATCTTCATTCCTGAGCGATTGCGAAATTTGACAGAAGCCCATAATATGGGTTAAAAAATAAGAGATTTGGTCCAATTGACCCAATCCAATCTAACTAGTTAGTTGATAATAACATATTTTTATTTATTTTATGACCTGTGGTGGAAAACATTGTAATATTATGATGTAAAATCCATTTCTCGTTTGTTTATTTTCGATCGGACCAGTTTACTCCACCAACAGATAATATGTATTTTTAGCAATGTTTCTTCGACAACTCGAGTGAAATATAATAAAAATGTATACCTAACAGGAACAGGAAAATCAAAGTCAGTAATTCAACATAATAATGTTTTATACTAAAAGGATGGTCACTGTCCACATGAGATTTCTAAAAACCACCCCACCCCTCTTTCCCACCCCCCTTTCCCCCCACCCCACCCTTTCCCCCTCCCCTTTGCCACCCCCTTTTCCCATCCCTTAAACCCGAATGTGAAAATATGTTGTTTCTTTTTGTATTATCTATTATAATATCTACCTTTTAAATTTTATTTGTAAATGTCCATGTAGATATAATGGGCGTAAATAAATCATTTATGTTTTTTTTTTGCAAATTTGACCTTCAAAATAAGAGGAAAACTACTTGGTAGGGGTAGAGGTAGGAATTGGGATAGGGGTAGGGATATGGATAGAAGTTGGGGTAGGGGTAAATTTATATTTAAATAAGTTACTTCATAGAAATGCGTTATATTGAAATCCTCGTGCAATTTTATAAAAAAAACATTTGGCAGTGTACCTTAGGAAAACTCTAAAATCAAATTATGCATACAACTCCCAGACAGATGGGGTACATAGTAAACAAAATGTCAAGATCATTGCAGGAAATTACAATATTTTTGCTCTGCGACGGTAAACCAACCCGAAACCTCCAGAATAAAAATAAAATACTATTACAGAAATGCTGTCTTTATATATGAAACTTCTTCAGTTCTCAGCCGACTTGACAAACAAGATAAATAGAACTAACATCCGAAATGATACATCTTCATTTAAAAGCCGTGAATTGATTTCGGTCAGCATATATTACGAGGTTCGTAAAGAGTTAATAATGTGTCACATGTCCTCCCGAGCTGAAAATGCATCGTAAATAATGAGATTTAATTTTGTAATAATATTATTTTAGCTTTTAACACGAAACGCATGAATTCTTTTCTTTCTTGTTTTCACTCTGAAATTATTCTCGTATAAGAGGGACGGCGCGAAAGCGAGACGACTGTAGGTGTATAAAGAGATTGTATGGTTGTCCGGCCTTTCCTCATTATCACCTGTCGTCCGAGATAATTCGTATTATTACTTTCAGCGTGTTGACTATTACTCCGCCATCTTATAATTATAATCACAATATGATGTGAAATAGATACATTGTCGCTCTATCCATTTTATATTACCATGGGCACATTACAGTTTGTTAAATGACTCAAAAGAACGTACAAATTAAACCCACTTACATTTTTTATATATTATTCAGAAACTAAATAAAAGGATAAAAAATTAAATATGCCACTGCCGAGATAGAACCCTCATCAACTGCATGGAAGGCAATTATGCGGTCCAATTTTTACCACTAACTATTGCAACAAGGGTGATAATAAGGAACTCCATATCAGTATTGAGGCTCAATCTTAAATATATAGGCAGTATATTCCGGTTTTTTTCTAAAGTTAGTTTTCATGGTTAAAATAATTTACAATGTTTCAATTTTTCAAAGGTCCCCAAAACGCTCCAAATCTACGGCCGTTTGGTTTTGATCAGTTTTGATGTTAGAATTTCAAATGTCAAAACAAGGATGAGCTTTATCGTACATAATTGTACATTATATTCATGGCAAACCATAACTAAACATAAGTAATAAAATTATGTACCTATTTAGTAACTTTAACTCAAAGAATAATAATAGTATTGACCATTAACATTATCATAATATCGGTATTGATAATTGGTTTGATCATGAATACTCTAATTTCTTTCATGAATAATAGTTGTTTATATTGAACAACAATTATATAGCTTAAAGTCACCCAAATTAATTTAAAATTTTGCCAAAACTAGAAAAATACACGTTTTAAATACAAAACCACATTGAAAAACAATAATTTTTATACTAATCCAAAAACAGAATGCTCACGTGACGTCAAATGTTCCAAATGCAACGGTACCAACATAACACGGTGTTTTGATGAGCTGATTTTTTATTCAATTTTAAATAACGATTTATAAATTCTACGTATAATTATATATAATGAAAGCAATATATTCAGATTCGTAGTTAGCTAATCTATATGAATATGTATTTTTAAAGTAATTATATTTTTCACTAGATTTCCTTATTGATAACTAAACGTACGTTACGTACTCCGTACTCACATCACAACCGAAATTATGTTATTGTTATTATAACTAAATTAAAAATAAAAGTTTTATTGCAGTCATTATAGTTGAGATCTTAAGTATAAACAATTATATTAAGTATACAGTGAGTGTCCATTCTGCTTTGAAACACCCTGTAGAGAAGGTAGTGTGGAGAATATTTCAAATACATTCATCTTTTATTAATGTAAGAACTTTGATCGTATCTATGAAAAGGAAAAGTACGAATATGTATCATAAAATATTTCAGAGATCCTTGTGGAATAACTGAAAACTCCCTTTATATTTTCTACATTCCAGTTGAAGCAGCTTGCCACAGCAAGACTGAGCTGTCACATCAGCCATCTTAATTAAATATCTTTGTTTTGTAAGAATAAAAAAAAAACTTTGCCTCGTTTTCGATTGAGCGAACGTTCATAATAATTGACTGTCTCGTGTAAATGTGTTCAATTTACCTTTTAAAACATTCTTTTATTGGAATACGTCCACTACTTTGGTCCAAACTTTATAGATTAATAGTTAGAATAATACATATAAATTTGTAAATTTTAAAATAATACTCTTATGAAGATGGGATTACTGCTTGATGGAAATTTCCATAGAATATATTAGTCATGTGTTTATGGAAAAGATAGACATATACTTATGGTACCTATGTGTAACGATACTTTTTCCTTTTCATATTTATAAATGATTTGTGAAGAGTTCAGTAATGATTCAGAATAAGTACTTACCCCGAAATGAAAACAGGTATTATTTTTTTCAATTACTTGTATTTTTATTACTGAATGACAATTTGTACCTAATTATGAAATTCTTTGGAACAAATGGGTGGCTAGACTGGCTGTCGATATTTTTCCAGGTAGAGAATAATTCTGATTTCACGTCATGTTGAGTCGAGTCAGACGCTTCTGGACTCGACTCAAAGAATTGTAACAATAATCACTTGTTTTCACACTGAGCACGTCCAGTCGTGTTTAGTCAAGTCGAGACAAGTCACGACTGCTTTGGACTCAGCTGGTCGAATTTTTACGTTAGTCCTGATCAGTATACTGAAGTAATAACATTTTTTATTGCGTCCTGGAAATTATTGTTAAAAAAAAAGTTTTTTGGCTAATTCGATGAGTTTATTTGTGGAATTTTCAACAAATCGGGAGACCAGTTCTGAATGATACGAAAGAAGGTCTCTTAATATTTATAGGTGCCTTTGAGGTGATTTTTCACAAAAACGCCGCTATATGAATCATCCAATTATTATTATTATCATTGAACCCAAAATAATTTCCTACGTTGCCTAATTCTTCTTTTTTGTAGGGGACGTAAATTATAATGTGCACGAGTACGTTCATCTTCAATGAATTGTTTTCACAACGTTAGTTAAATGAAAGTCACGCTGACGCATTTGGTGCGAAACATATTGACTGATGTGATTTAACTGGGCATGACTTGACTGAACGTGACTATCTAAGACAAGTTTGGTGCGAAGTGAGCCTTGAGTTAGAAGTAAAAAAAATAATAATTTGTGAGTTTCAGGAATCTGGTCAAAATCCCGGCATAAAAAAATCTACAGTGACAACTGACAACTGCATGCAAAAGTAATTTACTTTGGGAGGCCTATTTACTAGAAAGTTCTTCCCGAATCGGTGGCTGAATGGTTCCCGAACTGATTAGTTTTTAGGCAAGTCCGTACGCGTCAATTCATATTTAAGTATAGAAACATTTATACTGTTTATATTCTTACCGGTATCAAAATGCAGTAAACTTCTCACTGATAATTAAGTAGATACTACTTCATCCACTGTCTATTTGTACACAATAGATGAGCAAAGGGAATGATTTAAGTGTTTTATTTTTGGTTGATTAATTATTATATCTGTTTTATTTATTTTTAAATATCGGTAGTCATATGGCGGAAGGGTCCATCTGTTAATTACAATATAGTTCAGGAGAGCAAAAATAAGATTTCGATCAGGTACTCCAACCGATATAATATGTCAATTGTCTCGGTTTAACCGAATTTCATCAACATTATTTGGTGATTTTTTTTTCAAGTGTATCGTTTTGCCTCGTATCATGGTGCAAAAATGCAAAATTTGTTTTTATTTTGGTTTTTACTTTTTTATTCTTTGTAACTTTGTTTGTAGGCTACTGACGGATGTATCCGTTTGCCACACTTGAGATAAGAGCATTTTGGAACGTTTCTAGAAGAAATCTTGAAAACGGGAAAAAAAGTGCAGATGGGACCTTCTGTCAAATGAGTACCGATATATAATCGATAAGTGGAGGAAAGAGAGAATACTCATTCAAGGGCTGTCTTGATATTCGGATATGATTCTCTAATTTGTGTTGTAAGTTTCTTTACATTACCCACGAATGAAGAAATAACTAATATTTGCCGAGAAAATGAACACATGGACTAAAGCAGTCATGCATGACACTCGAAAGAGGAAGCAGAGTCGATGTAATTGCGATGTTTGACAGCTTCGGAGCAAATACACACAGCCGCGAGGTGCACTGTAAGTTCCCACAAGTTCCAGTACCGAGTTGCAGTTGCCCGATTGGTAGTTGGTAGTCGGTCTGACAGTTCCCAATATAGCGCGCAAACAACATGTTTGAAGAAAGAGGATATTAGATGACGAGAAAGATTTCAGAAGGAAGCTGTGAACACAGACGTTCTCATTTAGGCAACATCACGGGAAAATAGAGACATGCTTAAAACATACCAAGTTAATTAAATTTCTTAAGTAAGGTTAATTTATAGTGCTAAATTATTTAATCTATCTATTATTAATGAGGTTGTCTATTTTTTTATTTTTTATTACTTTGTAATGACCGCTTTATTAATATATATCAACATGTTTCGAAAGTGATGGTTTCCTCATCAGGAATATACAGAATACCATCAAATAATAATGTTTAATACAGATAAATGATAAACGTATTCAAAAATGTCAATAAAAAAATAATTATGAAACATTGAAAAACAAATTAATGTTAGAAATTAAAAAAAGAAATTGTTTTTATTATTAATATTAATATGAAAATAAATACGAAAGACAGCTATTTAAAAAAAAAAATGATTATTAATTATATTTAAATGACGATTAACACTTTTTCTGATTTCTAAAAATTTCAAATTTGTCTACTTGTAAACCGGTTGTATTTGTATGTAAAATTTTTAAAACTTTATTTATATCAAAAGAATTATTGGTTTCCAAAATATGATTGGCAAATGTATTATATTTAATGACTCAATGAAAAGTTTAAACGGTTAATGCATTCTATTTAAGAGTTAATAATGACGAAAATATTAGTCGATATCTTCAAAAATGTCGAATTTATGATTTTTCAAAGTGAACTTCAGAAAAAACGTATGTTTGTGACGTCACGGGTCACAAATCAGTACAATTCACAGTTGGACGTAGTTATGCAGAAAGCGTCCAACCCCAAAAAGATGAAGCTGAGAAAAAGGTGTTTGAAAATTTGACAATACAAAAGCATATTACGGCATTTGTGGAGTCAGATCGAAATGAACAAAATTCTATTGGATTTGAAGGTTGGATGTTTTTAGCATATAAAAATCTCGTCTTTATTTGTAGGAAAACATGAAAAATTCGATTTTCGCTGTTTGTGAGTTGGACGATTTCTGCATAACTACATCAATTTTGAATGGCAGCAACGGATACTGCCACTATGAACTATGGCTGCGCCAGTGATTTTATGAAGCGAGACGTCAGACGCTCTTCGACTGGCCGGCAAGATCATCAACATTTTGACAGCTTATATCTCCGTACCATTAGTATTTTCCAAAAATTCAAAAGTTCTGTCCTCGGCATGCTCTAATTAATATGGTACATTTGTAAATAACATGAAATTTCATTGTAGGAGAACACTCCATTATAACTGCGGCTTTAGGGCTAAAATGTGGTAAGTCTGAAATTTACCGTAAATTAATGTTTGCTTGGTTTGTTCAACCATTTATGAATAACGAAATAGGATACAGAATTTAATGATATGACGTTTTTATCACAAAATGATAATTTTATAACTTATCATATAGTTTTACATAGCGCACTTAAGTGCGCTTTATACTAAAATCCTTTAAGTAAAATCGATTTAATGTGAAAATTTTTAAGATTTAATATTACTCTCACAGTAGTGTTACACCAAAAAACTGCCCATCCTTTTTTTAAATTAATCAAACCATGTAACAAACATTAAAGGTCTGAGAGAATAACTTTTAATATTAATCAATGAATATAATATTAACAACTCTCAAAATGAAACATGAAACCCAAAAGACACATAAAAGAAGAAGATAACGGTAGCAGCTGGCAGCTATAGCTACCCCAATCTCTCTCCTCATTTTTATAGATTACTTCGATTTCTAAGAACTGCCAATATCATCTTCAATTAATTTCCAAATGTTTTAGTCTACTATCTTTTTATCATGACTACAAGATTCTACCAGAATTTATTCGTAATATTAATATAGTGTCTTGGGTATACCTATCCGATTTTAATTTATATGGGACATCAATAATTTTTTCTACAAGTTTAGTATTAATATTCAATTTTTAATAATTTATTAAAACTTTAATACAACGAGGTAAAAGCTTTAATAAGTTATTACAAAATTGAACATAATATTGTCATAAATTAAGGAAAATAAATAAATAACTAATGAAATATTTAATACAGAAATAATAAAAATTTATCATATAATTAAAAATACACTTTGTATACACCACTTTCATTAAAATATATAAATATTTCGACATGTTTCGATAGCAATGCTATCATCCTCAGGAATGAATGAATACTAAAAAATAATTTCAAGTTTAGAAAAATGATAAAAAAATTAGAACAATAATTTAAGAATATACAAAATATAAAAGTGTATTTTTAATTATATAATTAATAATGACTCCACAAAGTTATCAATCATTTGAAGAAATTATAATAATAATTTATTTATTTAAATAACGGTTCACACAAAACAACCCTTAATTATTAAAAACAGTGTTAAGTTTTTACATAAACCCCCAGAAGGGTCCTACAGTATTTTGGTACTGAGCAAACAAAAAATAGAAGAAATGGTCCTTATCATGATCAAAAAATAGAATAAAGAATAAGGTACCTACAAACAATAGGAAAAAAACCTCAGACAGAAGGACAGAATAGAAAAAAAAAACAGAAAAGTTAAAACCGATTTTTAACAACCCGCGAAGTCTTGAGGTTTTTCATGTACATAAATTAACTTTTTATATGTAAGATTTTATGAACAACTTGGTTTAGTAAAAAAAAATGACAGTATTAACATATAAACAGGACATCCATTATAAATAATAATGTAAAAATTTTTGTCTAACCGAAACCGAAGCCCGCTTTAAATCATTTACCATGGTGATATTAAAAGTAATGTGATCAAAGTCGTAGATAAAATTAATATATTTCTTTCAGCTACCACGTTTCAGAAACTAACCTTCAGGATGTTTTTCACAGAAAAAATACCTAAATTATACAACGAAAGATACAAAAAAGACGTGTCATCGCCTAGAAGGCGTCCAGATCTCCAAAAACAATGCCCGCATAGCGAGAACCGTACATCATACCCGTAGCACATAAATCATTAAGGATACAAACGCAGACTCTTTGACATCGAATTTTCCAGAATATACCAAGTTCATACTCGTATATCACTCGATCGACTGAACGTGCGGAGATCAAACGCGGGAAGAAATGGTGCATAACATTATGTACAAAAAATATTCACATGTTGTTATTGTTACGCAAAATGTATTGTGAATCGTTTAAGTCTCGGGAGCTCCCGTTCTTCGCTGGTATTTCTTTACAATTTCACGTAGGTACTGCGTCTCTCTCTGTGTCTTAGCGCTTTCCATGTACCATTTGTGTTGACATTTCAGAAGTGAAAACCATAATATTTTTGTACGTGAGTTCTCTATAGAAAATTGAGAAAATTCACAAAGCATTGATTTGATAACATGAAAAAAAGAATTGTTCGGTTTGAACCCATGAACCGTGAGGTTATATGAGATTTTTCACGTAGTAAAGCGTTTTTGTGCCGACAAAAGTAATTGCGTAAATCGAGTATTTCTAGCTTAATACGCTAGATGATAATTTTATGCGGTCCAGCGAAATAATAGATAAAAAACAACATAATTAATGATTTTTAAAGCAATACATTATCCTGTCTCACGGGACGGTGGGATTCTACAAAATCTTTTCTACTTATCTATTATCCAGTAAAATATACTCGAGAGAGCAGTCTATATTATTTGTCTTGTATAATATTGTCCTCATTATAAAGTTGTATTTGAACAATGATACTGAACCCGCATTGTAACAGGATTATCGAAAAGCAGATCAATGATTTATCGTCCTGAAGATTCTTTCGAGAAAACAGAAATCATTTTATAACATTTGATGTAGCGTAATTTTGATAACAATAATAACTATGGAATGACTGCGCCAGGAAGTCCCCGATCTGCCAAGGTTTTGAATGGCTTGAATAATATCGCAAAAAATTGACGCAGCTGATGAAAACACTATCGTTATTAACACTTTTATATATTTTTGATGAATGTTATAACGAGGCTTGGATATCTCTACAGTAAGTGAGTGAAGACTTGTGATTTATTGTGCATTTTGTGAGAAAAGAAGAAAGAATTAGAGAGTAATGTTTTTTATAACTTTCACATTTGAAGGGATAGAAAGGTACAATAAATTGGATTATTTGTGATAAATTGTAATTTTTTTGGTTGCCTTCATACTGAGTAATTGCTAAAAGGTGCAATCAAATGCTAAATTGAACTAAAATCGACAAAGAATGACATTAAATTGAAAAATTGTAATAATAAATGTGAAACGATCTTGCTATGACACTGAACAAACGCTTATCTGGCTGCATTGTACACCCAAATCATGCAGTGTACAAGCAAATCAAGTGTTATTAATTAATTTATACAATTTATTCACACGATTAGTTTCCACTTTGTGGCGTCATGATTAATAAATTAATTAAATAATATACTTTGTATTCACCACTTTATTAATATAAGGATATCTACATTTTTCGAAAGCGATGTTTTCTTCATTAATTAATTTATAATTATTATTCAATTTTAAAAACGGTTTACCTATACAAAAAAAAATCTACTAGGTAATCATTATTACGCGTGACAGCTGTTTCACCTTCCGAATGCATTATCAATCTGTGGAGAAGCCACTTACAGACGATTTATTTATATTTTTTCCATGTAGGTATTATAATGAAACTCATCAAAATTTTTAATTTTATTACCAATGGCCTTATTAATTTTTGAGTAAATTGACGGTTATTTTAATGGTAATATTATACTGCAAAGTTTCCCTTGTTAAGGGTTATAATGAACTATTGTTTAATATTTGACTAAAGGTCATTAAAATGGTTATCATTGGCGTTTCTAATTTAATTTTTAATTTGGAAAATATATAATTGTTACAACAAATTATTGACTAAATTACCCACACGCCTGGTTGGGGCTATAAATAAAATTAATTTTGAAATTTGATTTCTAATTTCTAATTTTATTTCATCTATTATATATTCGTGACTTTTTTTAAATAATTGGAAATATTTATGGGAAAAATTATTATTTAAAAAAAAAATAATTATGCTTGCATATTAAGACTTAACTATCTTTAAAAATGACCTCAAATTGGGAAGTGCATATCTTCGGTAAATGAGATCAGAAGTCTTCCGAACTGACCCTATAATGGCGTCGTATCTTGGGAACCGTACGTGCATGAGAATTTCGCTAAGAATATCATATCTGAGCTTTAATTTATTTAAATTTCATATCGTAACTGGAGACGTAGATACGCGTTCTGGGACTTCATGGATAATTCAATTTTTGACTCGTGACCAGCGGAGCATTTAACGGAGCAAATATTATTGTAAGTAATGATTCTTGCCAATTTTCTTCACGGCTGATTTTTGTTTTCATTTGTATGGAACGTCGTTAGAATCATTAACTTGGAGTTACACAACATCTTCTCGCATTCGTCATAGCCGCTACCAATTTAGCGTCCGTAAAAAATACTACACCGTACTTTTTCTAACCATAAATCTTTTTGAAAAGACATTCAGAGATTTTGTCACAATGTTCGAATTCCCAGAAGTTTGCTGTACACAAGAAATTTATGCATTGATGTCTCAGGATTTGCATATTTTTTAATTTAAGTTTTTTATGTTATTTACTTAGAGTAATGCCTATGTCATACGCAGCCAGTACCGTGGAAACTAAATAGTTTATTTAATTTTTCGTTAAGTGGTAAGTAATAAGTTACCGTCAAGTATCAATTTGGTTGCCTCGATTAGAATCTTTTCTCTTTTGGTTAAATAATTCCCTCTTCGCTGCGCGCGTATCACTGTAGTTAGGTGGGGGCTATTGTAGAATTATTTATACACGTACACAGTGAAGTTCTACTTTAAATACAAGGGGTTTACTAATAATTTACTTAATGACACGTGTGGATCAATCATCGCTTTTCTCAGGACAATGATTCAGTTACCACTTACCATTCTTGATACTGGCGACGTGTAATCTTCGCATAAGTATAAGTCGAGAGTCTCTCGTTAATTCTATTTGCCTCTACACATTTTCCTTATGCGGCTGACATTATGTAAGATGGCTCATCAAGACCTGGCGCCCAACTCGGTATTTGGCTTCATAGCCAAAATACGTTAATCTGTAAACAATATTTGTTCATGGATTACTCATAGAAAATTGTATTATTCTTTAAACTCGATCTAACGGAAAACCTAAGTCTATTATATATTTTTTACAATTTAGATTAATATATGTAAATTAAATACAAAAATATCGTTACGTTAACTCAGACGTCTTTACCGGTCAGTGGCTGAGTTGGAATCGTATTAGGTTCTCATCCAGGCTTCGTGGGTTCAATTCCTCGGCTGCCTAAGTCCCCATCATGACACAAGCGCCATTTTCAGCTTTGTGTGATGGTAGTAGGAGGTGTTCGAAAATTGTCTAGTTATTCGTAATCTGGGAATGAATGACTTTGTTTATTTAAAAAAAACTGTAAAGCAGAAATCTCTTTGTATGAAACTGTAAAAATTCTCGATGTATGTGGTCATGAAATATAATTATAATTAACATAATTATATGAACAAATCAAAAATCTTGCGAGCAATTGGAAAGAACTTGTGTTATAAAAAAATAAATAAACATATATATTTTTTTTTATACTACAAAAAATTAAGTAGTATACATATAATATGATTTTGTTACGCCAATAAATATAGCTTGGCAACAGGTGCCCATATATTATTATTTATGATTAAATAAAATACACTTTCTTAAACTATATTCAACTTATTATTTTTTACCGTGACCGGTTTCAGCCTGTGACGCCTATCTTCAGACCTGTACAATTAATTGTTAGACTACGGGTTATATACAAATTTGGGTATCAGGGGTAACAAACCATGATTTTATTAAATTATATTTGTCAGTATTGTTATAAGATGATTTTGTAAAACTTGACTTATATGGCGCTTTTGAATTTATTCATAATATTACTTTATATATCCATTTGGTTTCAAAAATCATTAAGATGCGTTACAGTTGTTTTTATTGTAAATATGATTTTTACAATAAAAAAACTGTAACTGTGTGAATAGAGTTTAAAAATGTGTCTTTTATTTAATCATTCTAATGGAATTCCACCAAGTTATTAACAGATTCAAAAAAAGAAATTTTATTATTATTATTTACGTATGTTTTCTGTACATTAATTTTCCATCTTAATATCTACACAGTTTCATCACCCTTTCATAAATTTCGATTTTCCCATTCAATCACCATTCAAGTTCATATTCACATCATCAGCTCCTTTCTCTCAGATTTTTCAAAATGTATTTAAATTTATCTTTGGATTAACAGTTTTTTACATTATTTGACATTTTGTTAAATATCTTAGGTATATTATATCCCAGCGTGCTCGGTTCGTACTTATTTACATATTTCGGAAATTATTATCCATCGTTATTTGTGAATCTAGTTTTATAAATAGGTTCTAATTTATCTCATTTTTCTGATATTCAAAGTAACCTTTAGTGATATCCATTTAATTGAATTAAGTAACGCAATATATAAGTGCTAATTAGTACACGACGAGGTTGCAAAAACAAGTGTTTTTCGCCAAAAATGACTGATAAAGGAAGAGACTTTGGTTCCAGATCTCGATTTGAATAATCTCTATATATAAAAATGAATGTTTGTCTGTGTGTCCTCGATTTTCTCAAAAATTACTGGACTGGTTTCGGTACAAATAGCACAGTTTGTTCTTATTAGTGTCGGGAAGGTTTAGAGAGTAGTTTGAATGAAATCCAATATGTAAAACTGTTGCCATAACGTTTTAAAATTAGTTTTAAAAATATCGAACCCGCCATGTTGTATTGAGGTTAGCCCATAGATATACTACTCTGGTTAGCCACAGACTACATATTCAAAAGAAAAAGGTTTGTTTGTGTTGAATATTTTCAAAACTGAAGTAGGTACCTAGTTAAGATGTTTATTATTTAGATATATTTTGAAATTCTTTGTTTAGAGATATTTACTTTCGCTGGAAAATCAATTATGGCACCCAAACGACAAGTAAGAATTCACTTCATAATATTATTCCGAAAAAAATAATATAATATTTCTTTATAAAATACCTATTGGTGTGGTTGAAAGGTCGATATCGCCGGCCGAGTACATACCTATTTTTACCCGTTCAATATGGCTCAAATATCTTTCACATTTCTTACTCCATTTTTTTTCTCTTTGAATTTCTCAAGATCGGCCGTATTCTTCAATGTTGCTTAAAATAGGTATCCATCCGAGTTGCTGATAATTTGCTTTATGTGAACCTTTTCCAAAATGTTCAGCGCCCTTTTGTCAATGTGAAGGGTCCTGACAGGTGTAACACCCCTTATTAGGCAACTCCCTTCCGGCGAGGTGGCGTGAAATTGAATGAATAAGGGAGGTTTTCAGGCGCAGTTGAGTTACTTAAGCTTCTTTTATATCATTTCTCACACCCCGTTTAAATCGTACTCGGTGAATACGTATGCCTCTTGTTTCACACACTAAGCGATGTGAAATAAACCTTAGCCTATCCCACGGAGAAATTAATTTTAATGACAGATTAGATATCTGCGGTGGAAAACATAATATAGTTATAGTAGTGGCTGCAAATGTGACATGAAAGTGGGAAAAAGGCTTAAAAGCTGCACCTACCCTAAAAAAAACAAACCAAATGATAGGTTAATTTTTTTTTATCAAACTGTATTTTTCCATGAATTCTACGCCTATTTATTCACCATTTATTCCACCATGAACATTTTTTTTCTGTCTTTCTTAACAAATGTATTTATTTAGCTATTTGGTATTTTGTGTTAATTAATATTTTGCCATAATTTTTTTTTGTGTACTGCGTATTTTATTTAATTTTTAGGTCTTATTATTGTCACTAATAATAAATAATAATAATTATTATACAGTTGGTCATCAGTATGATAATAAAATAGCCATTTTTAAATGCTCAAAACATATCCTACCTTTTGTCATAGAGCAATTCACACCACTAAAGTATATGTACCCAATCTGGTGCCATCTACCCTAGAACAGGTCACTATTTACCTCACGGGATAAGTGGATCGCGAGATATGAATGATATAAAGAAATACTGTCGCTTTTTAAACATTAACATCATGGTGCTACACCTTTCGGAGGGATTTTACCTCCTCCAAAAATATTCTCCACTGGCTCCCATCTCTAGTCATTCTCTGTCTTCTCGTTTTATTTTCTATAAAGCAGTGGACACCATTTTAACATAATGCATTGAATTTGGCACTGACATTAAAGAAAGTTGATAAGATAGCTCTAATAACGGTGGGTACTCGTAGGTTGGGGAATCTTCATGTAATATCGAAAGCTTGCCATGCAAGTATGTTCCTGAAACGGAGTAGATCTTCCAAGTGTTGATATTTTTTAAAGAGAGGCTATTTGATCCCACACCTGTCACCGCTCGTGCAATATATATAAAGAAACAAATTAATTAAAGTGCTTTATTAACATGCTAAAATCCGAGATTTTAAATCAAAGGCTCAGAAGGTAACACCGAAACTTGTCACAATTTTAAATAGCCGCCGCAAGAATTTAACTAAAATGTAAACGCCAAAACGGTTAAACAAATTTTTAATACGAGCTCACAGATGACGCTAATTTATAGATTAAAAAAAACACTTTTTATCACGTAATGCTTTTAAATATTGAAATGAATTGTTTGTTGGCGGGTAAACATATAGAATATGAAATGAAATAATTTATTATTATTAAAATTGTTAAAACCTCAAGTCCTTCAAGAAACTCATAAAAATACAGTATATATTATTGTAACACTAACATATACACTAATATATAGTTTATTATATATAAGAACTTGAGCTTTCAACTTTATTAAATATTAATTTATTACATTTCATATTCCGTGTGTACACACCCCAACAAACAATTCATCTCAATATAAATATATTTTCAAGAAAGACAAATATGCCCTAGTTACGAATAACCTGACAATATTTGGAAGGCTCCTACTATTACCACAGTAAGCGGAAGATGTTGCTTGTGTCGTGATGGAGGACTTAGTTAGCTGAGGAATTGAAATCACAACGCTTGGGTGAGACTCGAACGTGAGGCAAACTCAGCCACTGACCAGTCATTTAAAAGCATTACGTGCTAAATCATTTTTCATTAAATATTTAAATTATATCCGTCTATGAGCGCTTTCATGTTTCATTTAACCTCAAGGGCTATATGCCAATTTCTTTATTTACGTGATTAAACTGATGGCAACCTTGTGTCGTAATTTTTTTTTTAAATTAACCAGAATTTTATTTTTTTATTTCGGCGTACCTGTCAGGCTGATTGACTTGGGACCCTTGATGTCTGACGTCATTCAGTCGCCTCCCCTGGCGGGTCCTTCCGCCTTGGCAAGTACCAAGTACCAAGTACCGCTTGTTTGTCAGGCTGTCGAGCTGAAAAGCCTCGTGTTTGTTTGCCTGGCACTTGTCCTCCCGTTGTATTATTACTGCGGTTGGTAACCCCTGCAGAGGGCGCGCGTGAAAATTTAATATCTCATTCCGAGTATGAGAAAACTAGGAGTTTCTTACTTCTGCGGACATTTCTTATTAATGAATTGGCCATTCGACCCATTCGCAATTCTATGATATTCTTTTTCTTTCTCATGTCGGGGGTTTATAAAGTAAATCAACCGTGAACACAGTATATTTATTGTACTCAAGTTTAATTTATAAGTAGATCTCCATTTTAAATGAACTTTTTTAAATTTTTAAAACAAATATAGTATTTTCGTTTAAAAAAGCGTTCTACCTTAGCACTAATGGGAAGCGAGAAGTATTTATATTTTACTCCCATTTTAAAATAGGCGTTATTCTCTCGTTATATCTTTTATTAATCATAGCAATGACAAAAATTATTTGCAATATGTTTTACCCTAAACGTTGGATAAAAAATATGTATCGCTTTAATTGATAAAAATATGCATCATTCGCTCGTTTACTATGTGCGAGAAGCGATCAGTAAATTTCACTTGATAGTTCCCACCATACAATGAAACGTACAATTTTCTCAGCGAATAAAATATTTATTTTATCTGTGAGAAAAAGGCGCAGCCTGCTACTATGAAGACAAATGCATTGCTGAGAAAAGAACTCAAGGAAAGCATAGATTGAAGAAAGCTAGCGAGATCGGTCGGCACCCCTGTGAAAAATTAGTTTGAAGTAGGACAGAATAAATTTTACTCCTAGTTTCCATTCTAGGGTTAAAGCGCATTGATGACTTTTCTAGTATTTTCGAAATCATCCAGTCTGACTTGGAAGACACTGGTATATTAAACCGTACATATTTTCATACTAGGTCCTTCCAGGGACTTAAAACTGGTTAAAAGCTTATAGCATATGTTCCCAGAGTGGTCCATATAGATCAGCTCGGTTAAGTGAAATCATTTAAACACCTTTAAATTTCTTCAATTGATGTGTAATATTTTTATGGAGTCATTCTTAATGAAAATAATAAGTTGTTTTCTCAAAAAAAAAAAAAAAAATAGTATTTTGTTTTCTCAAAATTTATAAGTTTTTAATTCCATGCTTAATGTTCCTTTATCACAAAATAATATTAATCAGGAATTACATATAATTTTTTTAAAACATAAAACATAAGGGATTTATCGACGTCTGTCTCACTGGGAAATTCCTGTGTCGAGACAGACGTATACATATTCAAATCAACAATAGTTGTAATACTAAATTAATAGATAAAATGTTTAACAAAATTTTTTATTAAATCTTAAGTTTATCCACAAATAATTGACGTTGGTAAAAAGTGGAGAAAAATAATTTATTCATTAAAAACACCCCAAATACTATCCACATTTTTATACAAATAACAAAATTAAAAAATACATATTTTAAATAACAAGGATAAATATGATATTTTAAATAAAGCGGGAGTTTATAAATTAATTTGTAATGATTGTAATTTTTTTTGATATAGGAAATACTTCAAGAAATTTTAATACCAGAGTTAAGGAGCACCTACGGTGTTTGAGTAATAATAATTATTCTGAATTTGCCAACCATATTTTGAAAACAAATAATTTTTTAAAAATAAAAAACGGTTTAAAAATTTTACAACTGGTTTACAATTAGTCAAATTTGAAGTTTTGGAAATTAGAAACAGCGTTAATAGTCATTTTAATATTTTTAAGAAATTTAAAAAAATTGCTAAATTTATTTTCACAAAAATAAGTATATTTAGAATATTATTTTTATTTTATGCCTTGTTTCTTGAATTTGTTTTTATTAATAATAAACATGCTTTCTTTTTAAAATAATTCTAATACAATTTTAGTTTATTTATAATATTTTCTTAAATTTCCGATAATTTTTAATTAATTACTTACCTACTTTCATCACCCAATGTTAATTTTTGTTTAGGTTCGTAATTTTTCTATTCTTACATTATTATTTTACTAGGTTTTTCATTTGTCTCTGTCTATTATTTTTTAGCATCCTGTGTATTCTAATGAGGAAAGCTTCGCTTTCGAAACATGTTGATATTTTTATATTAAACACTGGGGTAAACAAAATACTTTTTACAAATTTAACCAAATGAACATTGAATATGTAATGGCCCTATTTCCTAATTAAATCTCTAACGAGATAATTATTTTGATCTGAAAAGTCACGCAAATTTTACATAAGACATTATTCTCAACTAAATGTTTGATCTCCGCTATGGACGGCGTACCAAATGTCAAGCAGAGACAATTTTACATGATTTCTAGTGTCTCCACTGTCTTTTGGATGAATAAACAAAGACAGACTGTCCGCGCACGATTGCTGTCGAAAATCTTCGTCCAGATATTCCATACAACGCACGTGAGCCATTCCCAACTAGCAAATAAATAATTCAGCTGTCAAAAGGGCAGAATAAAGTGTGTAAAATCATTTCGCAAGGTAATTACTACAAACCGGGTAACCCCGAAATCAGCTTTTTCGAGTTATTTCCTCGCCTACATAATATATGTCACAACCTTAGAGTATATTGTTACTCTAAGGTGACGACACGTCATATTAAGGCTAAACGAAACGTAATACGCGCTCACAGATGGCGCTAACTGAAATATGAAAAAAAAAACACTTAGCACTTAATGCTTTTAAATATTAAAACGAACTGTTTGTCGGCGGGTTTACGGAATGTGAAATGTGAATACAGTAACTTATAAAAATACAATACATTATTGTAAAACTAACATATTTAGTGTTTTTATAACTTTCCTGAAGGACTTGATCTTTAAACTTACAATGAAAATTTATTATTTTTCATATTCCATATGTACACCCGCCAACAAAAAGGATTCGGTGCTAAAAAGTATTTTAGATTTTTTTTTATAAACTGTTTTTATTGTTATTATTATTATTTTTTTTAAATTTAATGTTTAACAAATTTATTAATGTTATTATTAAGTTCTGCAAGTATTTTTAGTTTTTATTATTGTGACAGCTGTTTCGGCGTTCAAGGCTATTTTCAAACTGCGGTTATTCTACATTGTCATGACCTATGTATATGATTTTATTCACTCCCACTCCATTCTAATTTGGACGGGTTTTTAAAAATAAGGATTTATTATCGGAAAAACCGATTTTTTTTTTTTTATAAAAAAGAAAGACAAATATTCCCTGGTTACGAATAACCTGACAATATTTGAAAATCTCCTACTACCATCGCAGTAAGCGGAAGATATTGCTTCTGTCGTGGTGGAGGACTTAGCCAGAAAAATTTAGATAGAAAATACTTAAAATTCTATATTCCGTGAGGTTTTTACATTTATAGTGCGTTTCCCCGTATTTAACTGATAATGTTTTATTTAAATGTGTTATATTGTTTTGATAATGTGAATATACTGAGAAGCGGTGAAAATATAATTTTCCTTACTTTATTAATTAATGTTATATTAGGATCATTAGTTCGATTATTAATTTCTAATTGTTCAACTAAATTTAATCTAAGACCCTTTCTTTCTATATATAAGGGTTTAGACCCGTTGTTAAGCGGGACATGATTATTTACTAAGAGATGTTGTGCGAATTTTGATTAAGTGCTTTTATTTGAATAACATCGTATATATTTCGCTTAATATTAAGTATAATAAAATATTCGTACATTTCCATTAATGTTCAACTTTTGCTTGGTACTTGTTCACACTTGTCTAGGTCATGTGTCGCACGCCTCTCGGAGTCTGGAATGGCTCGGCCGGCATCTGTTATGCAATAACCGCCCGAATCCGTTCCACAACATTAGCATTTATGATTTAATAGGTCGTAACGAGCGCTTTGATACAACCGGTGTCTTTGGCATTTAATGGCCATATTTCGCTATGGCCGTCCAATGGATGTTCACGACTGTGCTTGCATTCTGTACAAATGCTTGGACATGGACAATGGACATTGGACACTTAGGTAATGGTAACGAGCGTCCGAAGCAGAGATCCGTGCATTTATTACGATCCCCTCAGGGCATAAATCCTCTAATAACATGATAAGAGTGGGGTTGTTTTATTTTGATATGAGAAAAATTATTGTAATACTTGTGGAAGGTTTTGAGGCGGGAGAAAATAAATAGGATTGAAAAGAACCCAGCTCTTCAAATCTAGATTCAAAATATAAATATGTAAAGTCATTCGAGGATTAGGTTTCAATTTGTGGTTTTTCCCTAGGACGAAAATAATACTATTTTTAGATACGTAATTATATTGCTATAATTTTTTTCTTATTCAAAAAGCTTTTACCAAAAACGTATCAGTACTTCGTCGGGTTTCGATCCTGCCATGGCTCGGAAATTGAGTAATTTTTACTAATGTCATCAGTCGAATTATCTTGTCAGGGTTTCTAACATAGAGTAATTTGATAAAAGGAAATAATAATTTAGGTAATAATAATTATTCTGAATTTGCCAACCATATTTTGGAAAATAATCATTCTTTTAACACAAATAAAGGTGTAAAATGTTTACATACATATAGAATCGAATTACAATTAGATAAATTTGACATTTTAGAAATTAGAAAAAGTGTTAAAAGTCAATTAAAATAGCTGTATAATGAAATTATTTTCATATTAATATTAATAATAAAAATAATTCCTAATATAAATTTGTCATTCAATTTTTAATAATAATTTTATTAACATTTTTACCAGCTTTAATCAATTTTTATTTTTGTTTATAATTAGTCTATTCTCACATTATTGTGTTCTATGTTTATCATTTGTCTATACTAGACAATATTATTTTTTAGTATTCTGTATGTCCTGATGAGGAAAGCTTCGCTTTCGAAACATGTTGATATGTACATATTAATAAAGTGGTGATTATAAAGTAATTTTGAATTAGTTTATTATGAATATCTCTGATAGCGAGCTTAAAAAGATGCCTTAGAGTCTTATTGTCAGTGTCAAGTAGACAGCAGTTTAATAAAAACAGGTATCTCCTAAATTAAATGATACCATACAACAGTCCCAACTCATCCCAACCGTCTGGAGCCAGTGAGACCATGGCATCCCCAATTGGGATATGTTATGAGTTTGAAGGTATTGAGTAGGGGAAAGAGATGGGAAAGAGAAAGGTGGGTAAGTAGCCGGCTATTCAGATCTGGTCACCAAATACGGTTAAAGCCATTTCAAGGCACCTTTCGATTCTGAATGGTGGCCTTTCATCAGGGCGATACTGACAGTATCTACCACTCTGGAACGTGCGGCAAATATACTACATTTTGTTTAAAAGAAATAAATACTGAAATTACACAATTTTATTACATAAAATTTATTTGTGCATTGTGATTTGAACCCTCGACCTCCGGATTCGTAGCCAGGGATCGTAACCACTCGACCACGGAAACCGTAATATTTATATTTTATTTGTTTTCATTATTATTTAGTTCACATTACATGGTTAATGATAACGTTAATGCTTTTTACGAGATACAGAGTTGGTCCTCTGTAACTTGTTATTCATGTACATTAAAAAAACGTATTATTTCGTGATTCATTCAAAATTTACGCAGAACTTTTGTTTTTCTTATTTTCCAGGTAGTTTTTTGTTGTTGTATAATTTAGAAATTCTCGCATTGTCAATTTGAATTTAACTCCGAATTAAATATTATTTACGAGGTACCAAGCTACCAGGAGGTTATAAATCATAGGAATAAATCTTAATAATTGATATGATCTCGCAACTTGTGTGGCCGTACGGTACTGGCCCAGCGGCTCGTAGCAAATGGATTCTGCGATAACTGGACTAAGCAATTCGATAATAAAATGACAATCTTGTTTTCATGTTTATTCATAAACTTTTCATATAAATATTTATTTATTATGTTGTGTGATATTTGAGTTAAATTTCATTAAAATTGCGACTAAGCTAAGTGCATGAAATAAAATGGAAATTTTTTCAATATAATAAATATTTAAAAAAAAACAGTAGTTTAACGTAATGTTATGATGAAATAATTTATTTCTTTCAACGTTTCGTTAGTTCCTTATTCATTAAAAAAAAGTTAAGTTGGTTTCGCGTAATACATTTTTAAAAATATTTTATCAGGGGGACAGTAATTATGGTATTCTTAAATAAGGAAATATAAAAAAAAAATGGTGTTAAAATCACGTTTTAACAACTTTATTTATTTATTTGGACATACACAGTACATTTTATTACAAATGATAAGGTATACCATTAGAATATACATTGTTAAAGTACCTATTACGTAAGTTCATACAAAATCTTATTCATTTTGTCTGGGGTGAGAATGCTTCTTAACTAATGAATATGCGACTAATATTAATGAAAAGAAAGATTAGTGTGCGGAGAGATGACGTGGATTATATACTAAAAATGCAATTTTCCGGTTCCATATTTCCAGCGTGTGTTGCATAAATACTTGTGTAATATTTTATTTCTTTCGAACAATGAAATAATATCACAATGAACATTTTGTTTTGCGGAAAATCCGAGTTATTTTATTAATTGAAATGGCAGGCCATTTTTCCATTCGTCCAAAGTTGAAGAGTTTTGCAGTTTTCCCTTTTCCGAGGCATTTATAAATGTCTGGACTTTTCCAGGCTATCACTTTTCAGACGGTTCTGACTTCCTGGTCGCATTTACCATCCTCTACATCTCTCAAGCAGATTCAGATAATACCTGGAATATAGTAAAAAGAGATGAAATGATACTAAACACACCATTCGGCATTATTATGTTTACCTAGGACCGTTGTATTTCAACGACTTTGCTGTGTTTTTATGGGTTCAAAGTCGGAAAAGGTTAACATTCAAAATGATTGGTAGGCATTACGTTAATGCTTATTCAAGGTAGCTCTACATAATATTATTCCGTAGATATATCTGGCGAAATGCGATAAAATCTCGTATTTTTTCAAAAATAATTTAATTCCACGTAACTTAAGGCAAACTATTAATTAAGTTATTTAATTTTATATGTAAGTCTTTTTAAGTGGTTATTGCTTAATTAAACAATATGATTTAGGTACTTGAAATTCTGTATAATCAAGTTTGTGACCGATTTCGCAAATTATAACTGAGCGAACGCTAAATTAAAATTTTCCTTTAGCGAAGGATTACCCCATGCCACTCAGAACGTTCAATTTAACAAGATTTTTAAACTAAGCATTCGCGCAATGCCAACTAACGCAAAATAATAGATAAAATTAGGGAAAATATATCATGTTATTCAGTTATTTAATTGAAATGTGTTGTATAATTTGTGATTAAACTTGTTATATAAAAACATAAAATAATGATTGTTTGTTTTTGTTTCAGGTAAACAACTCGTTATATATTGGTGGAGTAATGGATTGATGCCACTATATGTCGTTTATGTAAGTTATATATTTCTCTCAAAATATTCTAAATTAAGAGATTGGCAGCAAATACTGATGTGAACACAGTACCTACATAGACACATTGCTTGCATGGCGAATATCTAAAACTTTTTATTAGCCTTCCGAACACAATTCGATCAATGTTTTCACTTGTTGTCTCCCTTTCGCTAAACACATTAAGTATGCGTAAGAAAGACAAAATGTTGTTTGTTTTCGGTTGTGTCGGAAGTGTAAACGTATGTACTAATAAACACAATCTTAACTAAAGGTAGGAAAAATAATCTGGACACATATTAAGGGCGCTGCGATCGTTTAAACGGTTTTAAATGGCAATACCAAGATGGATCACAGGAAAATTACTGTAAGTTTAAAAAGCAGAAAAGCTCAAGTGCATATTGTCTATTTTAATCACACGTTATTCAGAAATTAGTGATACTTACCAAAAGGAGATGATTTTACATTGTATTCCAAATCAATTTATTATTTTTTTTATTTTTTATTATTTAACGCTTTGCAAGGAAGAAATGAAAAGGCGATTCTTTCGTATTTCTGTAATTTATGTATCAATGTAGCCATTTATTTTATATTAAATCAAATAAAACGAATTCATAGAAAAATTATAAATATTTAAAAAAACGGAAGAATGATCGATTTTCCTTTGCACGTTGATGTTTGTTTACACTAAACTGTCTAACTCGTGGAGGATAACCTCAGATTTGAATGTACATACTTATAATTGCTTCAAAATTTCAAAAATCTACAAAACATTGTTTAAGTAAGTACAAAATTAATGATATTTGTTAAATACATTTCAACAGTTCATTTGTAAAAATATTCTAAGTTAGACACGAGCTACCTCGCCCGAAATTCTGCTAAACGCCGTAAATCGCTTCCCCCGTTTTCCGCTATCTTTTTAAAAAAATTATTTTAAATAAATGAAATAATAAAAAAATAAATAAAAAATAATGAACCAAATAATACACTTCTGCGCTTATTTCTGACAACCAACCACAACATTCAAGGACAAAGTAAATAGCTTGGTGTTGTCATAGTAATGAAAAATTTAAGTTTCTTTTATTTAAATTTCTAGATTTTTGTACGTCGCTGTATGTGTTGGTCACCAACTCTAATTGCGCGACCTAAACAGCCGACCTCTTGTATTTATCTTCAAGTGCAAGTGTATGTGCAATCTTCAAGTGTAAGTGTTATGTTCTGATTAGAATGATTTCCGGAATACAGTAGCTATACTCGTACGTCAGGTTTGAATGATTTAACGATTTTATTAAGGACTGCCTAAAGCTTTCAATCTGTGCTGTTTTAAAATAAGGTGTTGTACAAACTGTAATGAACGTGCTTCTGTCTTGTATGAGAGGGAGGGTATGAAAGCAAGACAAGAAAGCAAGACATAGGAAAATAAGAGTTTCCTTGTACCCGGACAAACAGTTTTTCTTGTAGGAAAAACAGCGAAATAATTGATGTTGACAAAACTTTTCATAGACGTTGTAAATTATCGATAAGAATGGCCAGGCTGCTGGCTGTTTAGTGGATGTTGGTTTGGATCACATGAGGTAAATCAAATATTCGCTTCATTTATGGATATTACAAGCCAATTGTTGGATGTGTAAAATTTTCATATTTTTTCTACCGCATGAAAAAAGCCAACATAATATAATTATTTCGGCAGTATAGTACTTATTACTAGATGGCACTGAATGCTACATTTAATTTGAGGTTTGTAACGAATAGCACAGCCTTTTTCGACACTAACACAAACCAGTCTCTCTTGAATGAGCATCGCGCGTACGTATACATTTTTTTGTCAATGAAGACAAACTTTGAATATTGCATGTGTATCATTTTGCGGGCTTAGTTCCTGCCTTTGATACCCCATTGTAGTTCGAGTGCTGCGATTCTTAGTGTTTCAAGCGTATTTTTGAAAGTATATATTGATTTCTGGCAATACATTTTATATTATTTATGTTTTTATGCTAGTAAGGTAGGGTAGGCAGTGCTTATGTGCCGATATGGACTGCACGCCCCTGACCGAAAGTATGTTTGGACCTGCCATCTGATATAATACATTGACTATTATTCCACTACCCCAGTATCTTGATATAAAGGGTCATCATACCAAGGCCAAAGATATTAATTACACTGAGTGGCACTGTTTCTTTATAAATTGTTAAAAATTTGAAAATAAAATTAAAATGTTGACTTAAATGAAGTTGACACATAAAAGGGCAGGTCGTTCTTGAGATTGGCCGCCATTAGGGCCAGATATAAAGGGCTTGCGAAGCTTAACCGTCGGAAAGTGTTATCCATTTTGAGAATTTTTAAAGGTCTTTTTATTCGTTAACCTATAAACAGCGGCTACAAAAAACCTTTTAATATTATTTTTATTTGGCGTTCAACACAAAGCTCCGAGCAGTTAGCCCGGAGAGTGCGGTTAATTTTAGAATCACTTAAAATTCGTGGTTTGGCTCTGTCTATAACCTAACTCAGGGGCAGACTGGCAGCCAACCGGAAGGCGACTTCTATTTTTAAATTACGAATAAACACCATTTCGATAATTTCACTCTACGTTAGTATAATTTGAATATCGCATTTAAAAATATATTTCTTAGGGACAAATTAAAAAGAAATTTCACTGATTTACTCATTGGGAAATTTCAATTTTTTTTTTACAAGCAGCTAGTACCCGATTTTCCCGACTATATGATTTAACTATTGATACGCATGGAACTAAAATTATCGTGTCTCCTCTTATTTTTTGCTAGTTTTTTCGATATTGTAAGCAGAGGAGAATTGAATTACACAAGAAAATTCAATTTGAAATAAACGTGCTTATATGACGCCAAAGATCACTCTTTGAAAGTTATTGCTACTTCAGTACACAGACTTTCTGTTTTATAGTTATTTATTTTTATTTTTTAATTTATCGAAGGAAGCAATCACTCTGTGGCTTGACATTATATTTTAAATGAAAATGCGTTCGTTTTAAGACACTTTATTTTATTTATATATATATATATATATTTCTGAATTCGACCGGTTTCGGTTGGACTCAACCTTCTTCAGGAATATACACATATAAACTGCGTATAAATTATTTTTAAGTGCGACATAACACAAAAGTTCCACTACTTAAAGTCGCTGAGACTGTTGTCACAAAATATTCCTCGGATGGAATGGAAATTGTGAAGACGAAGCAGGTAAGGAAGATTAAGGGTGGAAGGTTTCAGACATAATTCAGGTCTTGTTGAAAAACATAGATAAAGCAATTCCAGAAAACATTTCAACTCTGTATGGTGACTTGTAAAAAGGGATAACTAACTAGCTATAAACTTCAATTCTGAAACCAAAGTGAAATATTTCATAATATTATGTATGTTTATTTATTATTCTACGGACAAATTACACGATTAAAAAAAAACAGAAATGACAGAAAAGGAGAGCATATATAGGTACATGAATAGAGCAATGACAAACGTATACTACAAACATTTACACAAGGAAGATAATGCCAAGTCAAAGCTTGAACAAGGCTTCGATAAAGTCCAAGAATTGAGTCTTATTAATAAAAAGACATTGCATAACGATTGACAAATCATTTGGACTTCTACGAGTATAAAAAAATGTCGATATTCTGGACAAAGCAGAATGGTATCATAATTGGCAGTGTTGATTGAGGAACAGCAATTCATTATTTCGAAGTTTACGGGAAGGAATATTGTACTTATATATTGAGTATAAGTTGATAGAAGTAATGTAAATTGCACATGTGAAACAACCCACAATTTTGTGATTAATTTTTATTTTCCAATTGTGAAAATCATTTGGAGAAGAGTTTTCAATAAAACTGTCCGTTGTCCGAAGTGAAAATTTTCAATATTTTTTAATAACCCTTTCATGACATGATCAGATGTCGTCAACCGGAAATTCCCTTTAGTCCGGCCCTGCTCGTAATGTTGTTATCTGGCGTATAATATAACTTGGTCCATTTCCCGCAATCTTAAGTAAATCAAGTTAATAGTTGAACTTCTGCGGTAAATCACGGGGTAACTCATACTCGCAAACTTAGACGTCCCTACCTGATGGGCCAACTTCCGGGTGCAAATTTTAACGTGGTCTTGAATGTTTAATATTTAATTCTTGGATTCTGCAACGTTAATGTTGTCAACAATTAGGCGACTGCCGTATGGAATATTCAGGAAAAAATACATTCCTGCTTAATTAATACGTTGCCATGCTATAACCGATAGGTGCACATTGTAAACGAAGTCTATCACAATTATTTGATATATTGAGAAAAAAATGATAAAAATTTCTTATTGATATAATTTAAATGTTTGTATCCGGCTTCGCCCGGAACATACTGCTTACGGTCTATTCACATCTACCAGCACCGCGCAGTGCAGAATACTACAGTACAGACACGTCAACGTTAGTTGCCTACATTATCCATGAACATGTTACGGCATACATCATTGTACAAAATAATATTAACATAACCTAAATGAAACATCAAAACGAAAAAAACGACGGAAAATAAAAAGATTTCAGTCGCATCTGTTTACTTTATGAAACCATTTCAATTTATGTCATCTTCATCGATATCATATCTCAAATTCAAGATTTGTCAATATTATTCTCTATTTTTTATCCCATATTATTGGCAGCTATCTTAATAATTTTTCATGGACTGAAATCTTTTTATTTTCTGTCGATTTTTCAGTTATCATATTTCATTTAGGTTATGTTAATATTATTTTCTACAATGATTAAATATTAAAATGAGGTTTTTAAATCTCAATAAAAATAATTAATAATTAAAAATTGAATACCAATCGTTTGAAGAAATTATTCATTCAAATTTTGTATATAATTTTATTTTTATTTTTTATGTATTGTCATTTCTTTTTATCTGTTATTTTTGTAACCTATGGAAAGTATTGCGTTGCACTCACTACCCCTACATAGCTTCTGGAATAAAATATTGTTATTATTATTATTATTTCCTGTGGCTTCTCATTGTTTTAACGAACTATTGGAGGTATCTTACAAAAAGCTATGCATACGTTTTTTGAAGTTTTAATACAAATATTGTGTGTGAAGGGATCGCTTTGATAATTTCTTTCAGAAGCCTTCTGCTGAAAACGTTGCGTCTGGTCATTTCTCCTTTGAAGCCTTTGGTAGCTCCTCCTCTCACTTCCCCTTTCATCCCCTATATTGTCCAGTTCCTGGCTTCATGTTTTATTCAGCGGCAGCCCAGGCACTCTAGGAGTGCTACTTCAAATTTCTGAAGCCATGTCGTGAAATGAAAATAAGCCGTATCATGGAAAACCATCGCGAGGAAGTTTTCTGAAAGGTTCCATTTTATTCTGCGGCTCTTGAAAACTAGTAAGTTCTAGATATTTCCAGGCTGTTGACTTTTTGATATTGCAAACCTTGCATCAATTCACGTTTTAATGTTTCAGATTATCCGTACAGGATCGTACAGCAAAAACATAATTTTTTTTAATCAATAGTATTTTTTTCACGTGCATACATAATGTACTGGATTACTACAAAAACAATATCTTCACATGTATTAAAAGGGTCATGATTCAGAAATTCACATTTATCTTTAACTTAATTTTCTTCATAGCTTTAAATCTTATTACTGTAATGTTTAGCGCATTTTTATTTATTTATTTTATCCCATATACAAACATTTGTCATTGGTGCTAACGCATTGCTAATGTATTTTTATAAATAATATAAAAATAACAAATAGATTATAATTTAAAAATTAAAATAAAAAAAATAATAAAAAATAATAAAAGATTAAAAAGAATTTTGAAGCAAATTCATTTCACTTAAAAAAATGTAATCTGAAGTGATTACATTTAATAATGTTATTATTAAGTTCTGCAAGTATTTTAGTTTTTAATTATTGCAACAGCTGTTTTAGCGTTCAAGGTCATTTATGGTTAGGACGCGTTGCGGCAATTTACTTGCATGGTTTTATTTAATCCCATCTAATTTTAATTTGGATGGCGTTTAAAATGATTTATTACCGAGAAAACCGATATTTTGAAAATAATTGTGATAATTTAAAATTCTCTCTTCTGTGAGGTAATTAATGTTGAAAGCTGTTTTCTTCACATGAAGTGTTTTCTTAATAGTTTTATAATGACGTGAATGCTATTAAGCCCATGAATTTAATGTGTTTGGTAACTGAAATAATTATTTTTAGGAATTATATTCTTTAGGTTTTGTGAATATGCTTAAAAGTGGGGAATAAATAATTTTCATTAATTTGTTAATTAGCGTTATATTAGGATCATTCGTTAATTTATTAATTTCTAATTGTTCAAGTAAATTTAATCAAAGGACTTTTATTTGTATATGTAAGGGTTTAGGCTCGTTGTTGGCAAGGGGAACGTGATTATTCACTAAGAATTGTTCTGCGAATTTTGAAGTAGTTCTTTTGTTATTAGAGTAATGTTGATGCAGCGCATATTTTTTAAATATATATTTTTTCAAGTTGGGATCATTTAATCAGTGCTCCCTCACTTCTAATATGTGAACTGTTTTATTTCATAAAATCTCAAAGCTCTCAAACGAGGTATCCAAAGAGGAAACTGGTACTCAATACGGATCAATATGTAAGTTTAAAGCTCAAGTCCTTCAAAAAACTTATAAAAATACTGTTATATATGTTAGTTTTACAGTAATATGTTGTATTTTTATACGTATCTTGAAGGGCTTGCGACAAAAATATTTAAATTAGGCCATCTATAAGCGGGTATTACGTTTCGTTTAATCTTAATGATTTATTAAAACAATTTTTAAACTTTATTCAACTTTTATTTTTAACCTGACCGGTTTAAGTCTATCACGGCCATCTTCAGACTGCTACAATTTTTTCTTAAACAATTTTTGGGGTAGTAAACTATGATTAAGTATAAATTTTATTAATCAGTATTGATATATCCTGATTTTACATAGCGTACGACGTATTGGCCATCTTTAATAGTTTTTAAAACCAGAAATTGTTATGAAACTGAAACTGTTATGCGATAATGAGCTTTAAAGTTCCTCTCTTTAGAGTACATTATCGCATGCCATTGCTGTGTCAGTTGGAACCTTGTTATTCCAAGGGGTCGAGAAACTTGGGGAAATACCTGGCTATTCAGATCTAGAATAAAGATATGTAAAATCAGGATATTGACCCCTTGGAATAACAAGGTTCAATCTGACACGGTAATGTTATGCGATAATGAGCCTTAAAGTTCTTCTCTCTACAGCACATTATCACATGCCATTGCTGTGTCAGTTGGAACCTTGTTATTCCAAGGGGTCGAGAAACTTGGGGAAATACCTGGCTATTCAGATCTAGAATATAGATATGTAAAATCAGGATATCGACCCCTTGGAATAACAAGGTTCCATCTGACACGGTAATGTTATGCGACAATGCGCCTTAAAGTTCCTCTCTCTAGAGCACATTATCGCATGCCATTGCTGTGTCAGTTGGAACCTTGTTGTTCCAAGTGGTCGATATGGTAAAAAGATAAACAACAAATATATATAATCGTAGGATAAAACCCCCCGGTATCAAAAAAATGTAAGTATAGCGTAATTTAAGATTATCGTATTAAGCTGAAACCGGTCAGGTAAAAAAATAAAAGTTGAAAAACGTTTAAAAACTGTTTTAATAAATCATTATAATGGAATCCCACCACGAATTGTCAATTTCAAATTCATGAAAAAAAAAACATTAATTTTCCATCTATGGTTCGTATTTTTTTTAATAGTAGGCACAGCTTTTCAGTCCTTATGGATTGCACGCCACTGCTAACCACGTACCAAGTAAGTTAAAAAAACAACTGTGTACAGTTTTATGATCGGTAGCCCAGATTAACAGAAAACAGCGTTTTTATGAAAAATTTCTCAACTGACCCCTTAAAGCCGGTCAACGCAACAAAGCACGGGAAGGTCATGCCCCAATACACATAAACACCATATATTATATTAAGTATTTGGTATATATTGATCGTTATCGGTAGAGTTCTGTAGACTGTAGACGGGTTTTATTAGTTTTCGCTGAATGGACTCAAAGAGAGTGACTTAACAATACATCGTATAATTCTCACGGCGCACAATATATCGTTAGCTATTGTTGGAAATAGTACATTCATATAAATCTCATGTGGGTTCCTTCGCCAGCACTTTCACCGTGTATGGAAATAATGGTCGTCGGCACTCCATAAAGCCCAATACCGCAATAGAAGTCTGAAATCACCTCCATTGCTGAAGTGAGATTAAAAGGGCTTAAACTGCCTTGCCGGTGCTGTCAACTGACTTCACGTGTCTCTAAATATTTTGATATCTCTGTAAATATAATAAATACAGAATTCACATTTTAGTTGTTCCTTAGCAATACATTTTCAATTGGAGAAAATAATTAAAATTCAACATAATTACATATTAAATTTATCAAACGCAACAAAAAATATTTAGTCGAAAAAGCTCATATGCACGTTCCTATGTCTGCGTACGTTGAGAACTTCCCGGGTGGTGAGGTACAGAGCGAGAGGGGTACGAGGTTTTGTTCACCGTGCCACGATGCGCGGTCGTTAGTAGTACCCGGCGGTCTGCCGGCTGTAATGGATATATTACTTTTAAAAAGTGTGCCGATTCATACTTGTGTTGATGTATCAAGGAACCGTCATCCCAATCACTTGCTCCAGACAGTCTGGAGCAGTTGGAAGTAGTGCGGGTATTCACACAAAAAAATAAATGAATAAAGAATCTTTTTTAATATAGACAAGCGATAAATTAACCTAATTTTTCTTCGAAAGATGAGTAATGAGTAAATAAGAAAAAACTCTGTTTAAACCATTGTTTTTAATATAATAATAATATTATTAATAGTTCTTTATTACAGAAGGTATGCAGAGGTAGTGCAATGCAATAGGTTACATAAGTGATAATAATACAAACAAAAAAATAACAATAGGTACGTAAAATAAGAGGGAGAAAAAAAATAGAAAAAGATTACTCATTAAAATATGCAAAATAAGTTCATTCACTAAGAGAGAAAAGAAAAATTGACAAGTTTATGGTGGATATTTGATAGTTTCCAGTTTCCAAAGGGCTATCAAGGGAGACCCCACCCATGTAGCCGTAGCATTAATGATGGTATTCTTAGATTGGCGTACTGAAAGAGTGCATTCGTCCTTCTAGGAACATTTCTGTAGCGCTGCAGTATCTTGGTAGACGGAATAAAATATACGTATATTTTATACCCACATGTTTTCAAGAAATTTTAATACTAGAGTTACGGAACACCTGACGTGTTTAAGTAATAATATTTATTCTGAATTTGCCAACCATATTTTGGAAACAAATAATTCGTTTGACATAAAGGTTTAAAAATTTTACATACGATTTACAACTGGTTAACAAATAGATACATTTGAAATTTTAGAAGTAAGGCGGTATTAATAGTCAATCAAATATTATTAATATATTTTTTTTTAAATAGCATCTCTTAAATTTATTTATTTTAATAATAATATCTTTTGTTACCTTTTTGCATTGTTATTTTCGTGATTTTATTTATATTGAAAAAAAAAAATTCTTTCAAATTATTAATATAAATTGATTATTTAATATTTAATGTACATATATATATATTTTAATAATTACTTACTTACCTTCATCACTTATTGTAATTTTTTCTGTTCATGTTTGTAATTTGCCTATTTGCTTATTATTTGTCTATACTTGTCATTATTTTTAGTACGTTGTTTAGCCTGATGAGGGGAGCTTTGCTTCTGAAACATGTAGATATTTATATATGTATAACAGTGGTTTAAAAATAATAATAATAAAAAATAAATTAAAAAAATAAATTCGTAGAATAGACGTAAGAATAATATAAGAATAGGAAGTAATATTTGTACAGAGCCCTTGAGGTGATTTTTCACAAAAACGGCGCTATAAAAACAATCCGATTATTATTATTATTGAACAAAGTTATGCTTATTTGTTATAACTTATTTTGTTATAAATAATAAATGCGTTTTTTTTTATTCTCTAGAAACAAAATTTCTCAGTTTTCGTCTTGGAAAGTTAAGTAACATTCCGCGATTTTATACTGGTAACAACCAGTTGTTTGATGTTTTTGCGTTAAACCAAAATGTATCTATCTTTTCCATAAATTTGTTTATAATAGTTTAATTTATTTTTACACCTGCATTATTTCGCCCTTCGAAGACCTTCTCGATTTATCTATATTTGTTTTAACCACTAATTATATAAAAAAAGATATAGTTTACTTATTCATTATATGTGTATATGTATACGCCCTTAAGGCTTTTAACTTAGTAGATAAATATGTAGGTACTTTTTTTGTAATCAAAACACACAACAATATATTATGAAATTAAATAGTACGAAAACAATACAAAATAAACGTTAAATAAAACGACAAAACAACACGAAGATTAGGCAAGCAACACAAGTAGTGATAAATTTATCTCAAACGCTTAAAGTAATGCTACATGTATAATAAAGTTGTAGTTTACGTACATAACAGTAGTTAGAACTAGGATGCATAAAAGACATTAAATTAGAAAACCTATTTATCAATTTGGATATCTAACATTTACTATAATTTTCATAATGAAATTTGTTGTACTATAATTAAGTAAAATAAGTACTGAAATTGTACTGTAATTGTAATGTAATTGTACTGTAATTTTACTGTAATTGTACTGTAATTATGCTGCAATTGTGCAGTAATTGTACTGTAATTGTGCAGTAATTGTACTGTAATTGTACTCTAATTGTACTGTAATTGTACTGTAATTGTACTGTAATTGTAATGTAATTGTACAGTAATTGTACTGTAATTGCACTGTAATTGTACCTAAATTGTACCTGTACTATAATTGTACTGTAATTGTAATGTAATTGTACTGTAATTGTACTGTAATTGTACTGTAATTGTACAGTAATTGCACTGTAATTGTACTGTAATTGTACCTGTACTGTAATTGTACTGTTATTTTACTGTAATTGCACTGTAATTGTACTGTAATTGTAATGTAATTGTACTGTAAATGTACTGTAATTGTACTGTAATTGTACTGTAATTGTACTGTAATTGTACTGTAATTGTACTGTAATTGTACTGTAATTGTACTGTAATTGTACTGTAATTGTACTGTAATTGTACTGTAATTGTACTGTAATTGTACTGTAATTGTACTGTAATTGTACTGTAATTGTACCTGTACTGTAATTGTACTGTAATTTTAATGTAATTGTACTGTAATTGTACTGTAATTGTACTGTAATTGTACTGTAATTGCACTGTAATTGTACTGTAATTGTACCTGTACTGTAATTGTACTGTAATTGTAATTTAATTGTACTGTAATTGTAATTTAATTGTACTGTAATTGTACTGTAATGGTACTGTAATTGTACTGTAATTGTACTGTAATTGTACTGTAATTGTACTGTAATTGCGCTGTAATTGTACTGTAATTGTACCTGTACTTGTACTGTAATTGTAAAATAAGTCAATAATATATTTTTTTTAAATTACGTATGAAACACAAAAAAACTCGATAAATAAATGGGTGAAAGAACAACCGAGAATTAATGAATAACCAAATCGTCAGATGATATTTAATGACGTTTTTTGCGGTAATTTACCAAGTGTATTTCTTACTTTTCCCGCCAGTAACGTAGCTTTGAGCTACGTAGTCATACAAATCATACTTAACTTTATTTTTAAACTTCCTAAATCTCCATGTGATATGAAGAACACTAAAAGAATGTTTATTTCCGTGCATGTTCTTAAATACATTATATTATATTTTTATGCACTCTCCATCGTTTTATTACTTTTCCGTCACTTAATAATAATCTCAGCATCATATTGTCGTCAAGTCCATCAGTTCATAAATCCACAGAGCCATTAAACGTTCAAGGTCGGCAGACCGCGTGTCTGGTCCCCTCTTCCTCACCCCTTACCTCCCACCTCCTCTCGCCAGCAACCACTTCATCGCACGGCAATCCCCCTCAACCTTCCTCTGCCCGCTGCAGCCGCACGAATACAGGGCCGCCACAAGCATGGGCGTACCGCTGATAGCTCCGCTGTAGCTGTTGTAACTTGTAACTTGTAACCGCTCCTTCATTCTCATAAACGACCACGTAAATTGAAGAGACTTTACAATAAAGATTTTACCAACTAACACGAAAAAAACGGCCTAATACTAGTGATAATAAGAGACTTTACAAGGAAGATTTTACCAGCTAACACGAAAAAAACGGCCTTAACTTAATACTAGTGATAAAAAAAATATGCGGTCCTGGTATGATACATATTCATGAATGAGATAGCGTTCGCAAGTTATCAAGATCTGGAAAAAGCGTCACGCAAGTCAATGCTTTCGTGTAAAATCAACATTACTTACGGAGACGATCATCACTGCGAACCAAAATGATTAATTGTAC
This sequence comes from Halesus radiatus, assembly GCA_022606495.2. Lineage (NCBI taxonomy): Eukaryota > Metazoa > Arthropoda > Insecta > Trichoptera > Limnephilidae > Halesus > Halesus radiatus. The sequence goes on along the minus strand of JAHDVE020001921.1, from coordinate 2,057 downwards.
AATATTGTTGTGCTTATCGTTACATTTTTGTTTTTCCCGTAAAACTCCCTCACCGCTGTTTTTTGTTGTTGGTTCTTCTCTTCGTATTTCTTCAATTTTTGATTTATAATTTTTTTTTATTATTTCACTTTTCATGTACTGTGTATGTAAAAGCCCTCAGGGCGTTAAAAAAAAAATCATGATTTATTTTCAGATCTTCTAATAGTCATTTGATCATAATTGGCTCCATACCATCTTAGGGATCCACTTTATATTATGATTGTTTAGAAAACAGAATATTTTTTTCGTTAGATTTTGCCATACATTGTCTACTTTAATAACAATTTAACTAAAAATTGTCATCAAGAATGTCGAATCAAGTAGTAACCATCGGCAAATTATTAGGCCGCTTTTGCACATAAGGATGCGTCGCCCCTGTGACGCCTGTACGTATATCACATACTATATTCATGACAGCTCATTCCGGAAGTTTTCCAGTCCAAAAAGCTCCTGATTTTGTCAACTTTGTAATGAATTATTTATCGTCCCTTGTTATCGCCGCTATTAGGCTGTCAAGCAAGCTTTTAGATACACGACTCGTTGGCAATTAGATCATGATTTCATTAAGTATAGTAATCACATGACGGAATGATTGTGTAGTCGGAATAAACTGCGTATTCATTGGCTCATTCATGGCATTCCGTTAGAAATAGTAACCATTGTGAATCATTCGACTATAGGAAAACAATTGTTGCGGAAGTATGATTTACAATTGTATATTTTTTTTATCTGGTACTCATGTTAATCAGTGAGAAATAGTTAGGATGCAGGCGATTTCCCCAGTTAGTGTATATTGCTGAATTAATTACCGTCTGTATCCGTGTTAATTTTTTTTTAAGTTACTTAATTTTACGCCTGTCAACCCGATTTTTTTTTTATCAGCTACTTTGCGTTAAGTTTTATTTCTCTTTTCATTAAGCACCCCTTTTCGAAATATTTTTTCTTAAGGAAAAAAAATCTTCTATGACACATTCATTACTTTCAGTAGAAAAGCGAAAGCTATTTTTCTGTAAATATTTATACTTTGACTTATTTTCTAGTTTTTCTTTATGATTTAAAATAACTTTAAATATTGTGTGAATGTTTCTTTATCTGTTGCTCATGTGAGAAATAGTTAGAATACAGGCGAATTCCGTAGTTAATGTTATTATATTATTTTGTTAATAATGAAGTGCTGTCTGTATTTGTGTTTGCTTCCTAATATAAAAGGGGTTTATTGTATTTTATGAAGTTGAATGGATGTTTAAAAGATCCATAACTCACGACGAAAACGATGTAGATAATTCAAAATAGTTCCTTTGATTACAAAAATTTCGATGAAAAAGTCATGCTAATTTTGTGACGCTAAAGCTCATCGTTCCAGAGTTCTCGCTGGATTATTCTAACAGATTTTTTGGAGGTTATCCAAATCATCCAGTATTTCGTTAGTGAATTTTCGTACTTAATATAATTTTGAGCAAGTGATGCATGTACCCACTTACTGTTCCTAGTTTCTTCTTGTACCAAAGTAAATGAAAAGTTAACAAAATACTCCCAAAGCTCTTGCTCTGAACTTTTCGGGACGTTTTACCAAGTTTATTCTTTGTTTAATTTTAACAACCAAACTGTTTGCTAAATAATCGCTTTAAGAGACCAATTAACAAATTCGCCGGAATTGAAAAGCAAATTCAAACTATTAATAGGAGATTTCCCCTCGAAAATCTTTCCATAAACTTGGAGCTTAAATAAAAGCGACTCTCGCTATTTGCATTGCGGGCTAATGAGACCAGTACGTTGGAGCTTTCAGAGTATATTTACGTGTATTGCAGGGGGAAAATAATTTATTCATGGGGTTCGCAGCCACAGGTTGGAAGTTCTAGGAGGAAGGGTTGCAGCTCGTAACTCCAGACTGGAGGTCGTATTCACTAAAGATTGCTCTCGCACCCAACAACTACAAGGAAAATAAACTGTGACAGTTTGCAGCCAGCGCGTGTACGAGTTACCACTCGGCAGTTACCCACATAATTACTCCCAGAATC
>JAHDVE020001920.1:0-37590 GCA_022606495.2 Halesus radiatus | reverse complement strand
GATTAAAATCACATCCCTAATGTTCCGAGTAACTCGTGGACGTTTTAACATACCTTCAATATGTTTTTTTTCGCATTCATTAAAGACTTAAAAGCTTTTTATCATTTTTCAGCAATACATAATCGTACATTATTAATTGATGAACCAAAGGCATTCAAACCACAAATTAAACATGGGAAAAATCATTGAATATGAAGCTTAATATTAACCCAATGATATAAAAAAACGCAGGAGTATCCTTTGCTGAAAGCATAACCTTGTAATATACGTATATATATATATTTTTTTTAATTTTTAATTATTTTTATTGAGATTAAAAAACCTCATCGTAATATTTAATCATTGAAGAAAATAATATGCGACTGAAATATTTTTAATTTCTGTCCTTTTGTCCGGTTTCATCTTTCATTTAGGTTATGTTAATATTATTTTCTTCAATGACTTATAATATTTATTTAGAATACATTAATGTATTAGAAAAGGTTACATCAGTTTACAATAGCATTCATTTGTTACAGTATCTGTCGATTGGAGTGGTTTTGATCCTCGACTACGAATCCGGAGGTCGCTAGTAAATTTCATTTGATTAATTTCTGTTATTATTTCATAATTCATTAATTTAAAACAACATATAGGATATTTGCGACACGTTCCAGAGTGGTAGATACTTTCAGTATCGCCCTGGTGAAAGACCAAAATTCAGAATGGAAACGTTGTTTGAAATGGCTTTAGACATGTTTATTGACCAGATCTGAAGAGCCAGGTACTTCCACACTTTCTTCCTACCCATCACCTTCCCCTCCACACTACCTTCAGCCTCACAACATACCCTAATTTGGATGGCATAGTCTCACTGACTCCAGACAGTTGGGAGCAGCTAGGACTGTGCGATACTGACATAAAATTACTATTTTACTCAAACCAGGTATAATATTGTGCGATGCGTATTTTAATCTCGCTTTTGTTAAATCATTAAAAATTCAGTAAAAATTTTCATCTTAGCGCTTCAAAGACGGGTAATATACTTACCCCAAACGAGATTCTTGCGCGATACCTTGATAAACTATTCAGTAAACGATCTGCATCTAAAAAAAAACGCTTTTACTATTTTTTAAGACATTAAATAATGCCTATCAAATTTGGTAGAAATTACTCCCCCCACCCCACCAAAGATCTCCACAAACAAGCTGAAATTTGGTTGTAAAATGTCCAATTTAATTGATAGGGATACAATAATACATATGCGGCCTATTTTTCCAAAGTGAATTTTTTCCGACATATTGAGAAATATTGAGAAATTGCGTTATAAATGTCACATATTTCTTTAAAATTTTTGAATACACATTTTTTTTTTAAATTTTAAATTAATTTAATTATATGTAGATACTAAAAGAGATAACTTTAAAATGTGTGTTAGTTAAAACCTAAACATAATGCAGAATTGTCAATAACCATTTGGGTTCAGTCCAGATCGACCAATGAAAGAAAATATTTCGTCACTTTTACAATGGCAGCTAACCGAAAGCTTTGCCATTTTTTTGATTGTTTAATTAATGGTGTTTCAGTTAAATTTATAACATCTTCAAACGATTGGTATTCACTTTGTGGCATCTTTATTAATAAATTAATTAAAAAATATACTTTTTATTCACCACTTTATTAAAATACACATGTTTCGAAATCGATGCTTTCCTCATCGGGAAAATATAGAATACATATATTCCTGATAAAGAAAGCATCGCCTGATATTTTTACGTTATTCATTTGAAAACGAAAATAAATGTAATTATATTTTATCTATGACTGCAACATTTTGACGTATGAGAGTTTCTCGGTGATATAAAAAAACAAAAAAATTATTTTCAAAACTGCTACTTCTAAATACAATTTCTTGCCTTACTTTAAAAAAAAAATTATTCCAAACGAAAATTTACAAAAAAAATGTTGTCACAAAATTATCATACCTTCCAATATTTAGATATCTACATCGAAATGTACGTAAAAAAATAACATAACAATATGTAATACATTATCTACTCCGAAAACAGTTTTTGTTTATTTCCAATGTGCTTACTTACTATCCATTACTTACTTACACGCTTACTTACTATCTATTTTACCGCTTTGGATTACTTACAAAATATTAAGAATTATGGCTGTTTCACAAGTTTATGGGGGACTCTAGAGACCCCTATTCGGATTGTGTGTAATTTGTACCTTCAGTTACGTAAAGCTTAGGGTTGAAATTGTACTAATATTAAACGTAAACAAATTAATTTAACTGCATGGCTCAGAAGCTGAAGGTTGGAAAATCATATTAAGTGACGCATTTCTTTTTGCTGTTTTTCTTTCTAGCAAAAGGTAAAAGTTACGTTAGTCCGTTACCATTGACAGCACTCGACTGGGATTTTTTTTTTGCTGACGATAAGTTCATAAAAGAATGATATTTAGTAATTCAATATTGTTACATAACTCGTTTTCATAACTAGTTTTAAATTTAATTGAATCCCCCAGTTTTGGAGGACCAATGTAGTGTATTGTGTATCGATGTTTATACGTAGTTGAATATTAATGCTCGTTGTTTAATCAAACTCGATCGTGGTAATAAAATAAGCTCCCTACAAATTTAATAAAGTTGTTTTTACCTGCTTGATTTAGTATTACGCGTATTATGATTATTGCAGAACAATACACAAGTTAAAACATCAAATATTGTTCCTTCAACAGGCGGTGTTTGATTTTCTAGTTTTTTTCAACGGAATTTTATATTCCCTAGTGTTAAGTTTAAAGAGTTAACATTTACCATTATAAGTCAATTAAAAATATATATATTTCTACGAGCTGGGTGGAAAAGCAGAATTCTCCTTGACTCTCAGCATCGTCTTAGTGAGAAAGCTTTCGCTATGTTAAAAGATCAGATTGGAATATCCAGGTATTTCTCGACTATCCCTCTTCTCCCTTTTCCAAATTAGTTCAGAGTTTACTGCGCCATAGTGCGCTAGCTCTGATCATTTGTATCATTGGTCTTATTTAATCTTTTTAAAAAATGCAGTAGATCTTATAATCATAATTATTATGCCACAGTTAGTCGTTGTTACTGCCTTGTCACGCCTAAGTATCAACACTTTTCTATCAAAACATTTTGTCAACGAAATATTTGAAACAATGATTACTACGATGTTCAACCTTATTTTTTTATAAATAAGTAAACTTTCCGAAGGCCCATGGAAAATTACATCATGATACACCATACCAAGAACAGAAATGTTTTGAAAACTACGATTAGGTGAGTGAATCCAATATATACTTTTTTTAATATTGTCTTTTTGCCTAGATAAATTGAATTTCAAAATATTTTAAGCGACAAAAAAACAATGAATGTAATTCATGAACGCTTCGACAAGTTTTAAACCTAGTACCTACACCTATCACAGAGAGGAAGATCTTAGGGATCTACCGCAAAGCTTGTCAAATAATTTAATATCTCGAAATGTAAAGCGAAGGTTCACAAATACCATATACAAAGCACGAAGTAGAGAGTAGCATAGCTGGAACAAGGAGGGGCTGTAATTAAAGTTGTTAAAGAACTTACTGATTCGGAAATACAGAGGCATAAATTCCCTCTTCCGTTTCAGATATTTAATTCGAGCGAATGCTTTCATATTACCCCTTCGCAATTTAGTCAACGTAGTACCACTAAACAATGAGTTATTGGGTTGGTCAAAATCCAGCTTTCACTTGGGAAAACCGTTGTCAGTTGGGCGCTGGCACTGGTACTGTGCTCGCATGCTACACAGAGAAGTTTTGAAACGTAAATAATGGAAATGTATTTAAATTTCAACATAAAACAAAGATAAACTTTTTCAAAACAAAACTATTCACAGATAGTTTTATTCTCGCGAAAATGCACGAAATAATCTTAAAACAAAAATGTTCGAAATGTTAGAAACAATCATTTTTATAATATTGGGAGTGGTGGTATAAAAGTGTGGTGGTATACGTGAAACGCTTTTTTTATTTAACAGTTGAAAAATATGCATTTTTTAAATTTTGGGGACAATACCTAATCGTCTCAGTGAAAAAGAATATTGTTTGCAGGTATATTGCCAAAAAATTGTAACATGGTCATGTTTTAACTTGTCTAGTAGATTTTTGTCAAATTCAAATAAATAGGCACTGTTTCATTAAGTTTTTACACTCTTTGCAATAAAAAAAACAAGCCGTTGTGTACGTATCTAGAAAACCTCAAACTTAAATACGATGGTAGGAAAGAGGACCATTTTGTTTTACCATATGTAAATGAAACTTAGTTTCACGGTAATGAATTTTTTCTTGATGTTTTAAAATATTAAATATTTAATAAATTAGAATTGAAATTAAAAAAACTTTTGTACTTTGTTCCACTTTTTAAGTAAATGAGCGGAACAAAGTACAAAAGTTTTTTTTAATTTCAATTCTAATACAATGGTATTCCATCACGAATTAACGGTCCAAAAACTAGACTCGTTTAATAAATTAATAAGAATCACTTCGTTAACACCACTGTTTTGAATAAATATATGTATACTATGTATCCTGATGAGGAAAGCTTCGCTTTCGAAACATGTTGATATTTCTGTATTAAAAACAGTAGTCTAAACGAAGTAATTTTTATTAATTGATAAACTAAAGTTCTTAAAAACTTAAGACAAGATTTTTGTGCATAGCGCAAAGGGTAACAATTATTTTTATAAACAATAATTATTAGCCTGAAACACTCATCCAAATTAAAAAAAACCTTTCCGAGCAAAAATAAATGTCAAAGATAAATAAAACAAAGATAATAAGAAGTATTTTTTATTAATTTATTAACAATGACGCTACATAGTAAATATTATTCTATTAAAGAAATTAAATAATGTTTAAAAAAATGCCTGATCCCAAACCAATGATAAAGAGTTGATTTTCATTGCCACTGTATCCATATTTGTGTCCTTAGAATTAAATTAATACCCAATATAATTATTATTATGGTATACTGTTTTGGCTGCAAATAAAAACAGGTCTACTTCTATTAACTACTAACTATTTTCCTCAACAGATGGAAGTCATAAAAACTGATAGACAATACATATATGATAATCTTGGAGATTTCACCGTTCTGTGCCTGTAAATTCTCTTGTCGTGTGCTATCTAGTTGTGTGGTTTTGCGTTGCCTATTCGTGTGGTTGTTTGTATGAATTAAAGTGGAACATGGCAACATTCTAAAAGAGCGGGAAACCAAACTCACACGCTGGATAAACACGTTATCGCCCGAATTTAATGTTCCCGTTTGAAAATAATTGTTGACGCGTTCAATAATAATGACAATGAAGAGAAAATCAATAATTTAACGTTTTGGGCGCAGATCAAAATGCGTAATTCAGAAGCAGTGGTTAATTGAATGATGTGATATGTTTTGTACAGGTACATTCACTTTAAATTCAATTGTTCGGTTCGACTCGAAATTTTTAAATGTTTCAGATGCATTTTTTTTAATTATTCCAAGAGCATTGATTTTTAGAGAAAATAAAACTCGAAAAATCAAGAATGAATCATCGAACAACTATTTGGAGATCTTTCAATAACAAGATTAGCAAAATTAACACTGTTTTCTAGGCAGGTCTTGTAGCGGTAGTGTAGAATCATTACAGAAACTTCTACAGACCAAGGAGGGTAATGAACCCGAGTTATACATACAATTCGGGACTCTTTGACAAGAGCAGTGTCGATGACATAAATAAGAACGCTTGTGTTTGAATTAATAAAAGAATGGTACTAACTTTTAAAAACAGTTTTTTTAACTTAAGTCAACCAGTTTTGGATACACTTTCATCCATATTCGCCCGTTTATCCAGTTTAATACTACCGAGAACGGATGAAATATGGTAGTTGTTACTCTTAAAAACGTATCATTATACAACTATGGCCTAGTTGTCTGGTCGACTGTCATTATCTTAATCTGAGCAATTTTTTTTTCTAAAATAAATTCGATTATTAAATCAGTTTTCAAACAAAACGGATAACAGCTGATGAAATGTGGATCATTAAAATAACCACAATTAATAATGGTCACAGAAATATAAATAGCTACTTTTTATTTTCATTTAATAATGTGATGAGTCACGACCTTTAAATTTTTTTCAATGTTTATTCTAACTAACCTTCGAGTTTATTAAATTTTTACAATTAATTTGTTGTTCAATATTAATTAAAGCTTAATTATATATCTTTTGGGAGTTGAAACGTAAACCATCATGGAAATAAAGTCATGAAGTAATTTATTTAGCCCAATGGGAAGTCTGCCCAGAACTGGCGTGGGATTGGGTTTTCCCGCTGATTTTAATTTATTACCTGCCAAAGACCGTGCACAGTCTTTAACAGATCCTCTCAGGACGTCTCAGCTCTCTAGATTTTTTCGGACGGGTTAGAAACTACAGCATCCCTCTTGGACCGAAAACAGTAAAACATTTAAACACTCCCACTCTAATTAATAATTAATGAAGTTTTGAATTGTTAGGAAGTTCACAGCTGTCAGATTTTCCGTGTAGAAGATTCTGGAAACAGATGTTGAATGCGTCTTTCAGATTTATTTGATAGTAATTTGACGTATTTTCACGATACGAAAAAAAAATATTATTATGGCTTTTTAAAAAGAAACCTATTTATGGTTAATTACAGTCTGATATTAAAAAAATAGATAAAAATTAGGGGCGCTGCGATCGTTTAAATGGTTTTAAAAGACAACACAAAGATGGCCCATAGGAAAATATAAGTAAATTTTAAAAAGCACAGCCCAAGTTCAGAAAATAGTGGTACTTTCCGAAAGGAAATTATTCTGCGTCATAATTTTATTTCTTAACTTTTTTTTTATTAAACATATCGCAAGGAAGATAATTTGTATGGAAAGGCGAATTTTTAAAAGTTTTTTTTTTATGTATCGAAATAATTAGGTATTAGATGTTCGATAAGTAAAAAACAAAATCAAATTTAAAATTCAGACTTTTGTCTTGACGAAGGATCGGTTTATACGAAACCGGTTCGGTTTAAATAATTTCCTCTTATTTAATATATCCTATAAACTGTTTAGTTTTTAACCTTTAAATTACTTTTACGAAAATACGTGATAATTTTAAATAAGTAAAAAAATTTGATAAAGTTCCGACTTTTCAGAAGTTTTTTCAATATCAGTCATTTCAAAGTCTGGAGTAAATCTTTTAAGTAAAAACGATAAATTCACCCTTTTTACGGTTTAAATGAAATTGAAAAACTAAAAATTGGTATATTTACGAATAAGCGGAGATATTTAATGCCGAACTTTGTGTAATAAAGGCATGAAAATAAGATTCCGAAGAAAAAACGGAGGATAAACCAAGAAGAGCGCTAAAGTTTGTGTAATTTAAGTGTTACCAGCGATAAATTATTAATAGAAGATGGAAGAAACAGAAAGACGAACAAATTTGAATATTTGATTTGAATTTTCTGTGCTCGGCTAAAATATATGAGGAAAGCCAGAAATCGTGGAATATCTCAAATTATCGTTTACAAATTTCATGGTAGAATTGAAGTGAGAACAAATTTGATTTCTGCGTCCGTTCATCAGGATTTAAATCACCCAATTTTATTGATTTATTCTTATTCATAATCCTATTACACTGCTCCTAGTCGAGTTCACTTAGGAATGGTAGACGATTTGTGCCGCTGTAATATAAACATCCCTTCTGTTCAAGATTCAAACTTGGTTAAAATAATGATTGTCACCACGATGAAGAAATTTAATTGCACTCTTACCGTCACCGAAATTTAAGTTCCCAAAATCAATTAAAGAAAAACTTCTTTTTTGCGATACCGCACAATATGTCCAACTGTTCAGAGCCAGTTGGAGTATGGTATACGTTTTTGGGGAATGTTGTAAGTCCTGAGGGTAAAGGAATGGAAGCAAAACCGAAGAAGAATAATTAAGAAAAACTTGGCTAATCAAACAATCATTTTCTGTTATCATGACTATATTTCATAGGTTCTCATAGGTTCAAATAAAGGTTCTATTTTATTACGTGTAAATTCTGAAAATGGATGAATATTAATCGATTATTTGTTCAATGCCTACGTCCTTGCCATGGAGTTTGTTATTATGAAGAAAACTCCTTTGGTTATTCAGATAGATTTTCATAAAATACTACTGGCTGTTTTCGTATGCCGAAAATTGAAATATACGTAGTTTTACTCACCGTAACGAAAAAATATTCAGCAAATCCTATGGGATCGAACGTTTCAATTATTCGCAGATTTACTTTGCGCCAAAAATTGAGTTCCGATAGATTCGCTGTCATAACATCCACTTTTCCGGCCGGATTATGAAAATATACCTACATCCCCTTGAAAAGCATTCAATACCAAAATTGAGCAAAATGGTGGCGAATTCTTTGAGAGTAAATCCTATGCCGATTAAAAAAATACTGCTCCAACACTACTTAATCTTTATGCTTTAATAGTTTAATTGATTTAACTGACAAAAAGGTAATTTCTCATTATTGTAAGAATTATAACAAAATTCAGTCAATATAACTACGCTAGATGGAAAATATTACCGTTTGTTTTTCTATTGCATATTGTTTGAATTTTATAAAAATTTCAACATATTCAAAAAGAAATTTCAACATATAACTGTTATTATATTATTTTCTATTTCACTTTATAAACCACTGTATACTTACATTATTAAATTATACATGTATTTTCGTTATAGTTAAACTTAATTAATTATAATGAAGACACTATTATTATTATTTTTGTTTTTTTATAATGTAGGTAAAATGGCTTCAAAAAATTCTAATTTAATGGCTATTCATAAGTAGGCAAATTAAAATACTTGTTTTATCTTTTACGGAATTAATTCACTAATTACGGAAAATCAACACTATTCTAAGGTGATCAATAACATACCAGTAACATCATATATTTTTTAGCCACGGCGATTGTGATGTATAAGAAAAATATTAACAAAAATAATGTAAACATAAGAAAAACATGAAAAAAAAAACATTTATTCAATATAAATACATATAGAATATTTAATAGTACAGATATAATAGCTAATTACAAAAAAGGGTATAAATTTATTTTACAAAAAATGCCCATCTAAATAGAGAAAGATTTCTCGTGTGTGAGTTGCGGAGCACCGCTATCTTAGCGACAGTAGTGAATAAATTAATGTAATAGAAATAAAAGTACATCAAGAATGTAATATACATAATATTTGTGAAAGATTAAAAGCACGTGATACTAGAAATGCAACAATAAGGCGCAATAACAGTTTCCTTAAACCACAAAAAGTTCCATAAAGCACATTATTTCCAGAAACTTGGTTACTGATTTATCGTGAGAGGCAGTATCTGCATGTGTTTTGTGGGTATCGGCAATTTACATTCCATGAAAAGGTAATCGATGAAGCTTATAATCAAAGTTTAATGTGACCTCATTGGTTCACTGTGTTCATCGCGTTTGATATTCCCGCGTGTACTTTTTATCGATCACATGAAGTTTTAAAATCAAATTCATCATTTGATTGAAAAGAAATAATGTGATAAACATTCAATGTGTTTGAATTGACACGTAAAAAAAATCAATTTGTTTTCTTGTTTTAGTGTTGTAAATACCTTTCCTCAGCAAACCACAAACAGTTTTTATAAATGATTTTTCTTCAAATTCATTCATTTAAATAATGTTTGTTCCCACATAGTACCAGCAAAACAACAGGTGACATTTACCATTGACATGCTTCGTTATCGTATATTTAAGGAAATATGAACTGAGGAAAGGTTATTGCGAAAAATGTGTATTTCTTTGATGTTCCGCTAACAAGAAATTTAGGGTTGTTCGAATAAACCAGAAAATAAATATTATTACAACAATTCCCGAAATTTCCCCAGTATTATTATGACGAACGTTCAATAATTAGAATCTGCTATGAAAGCGAGCTGCTCTAAATTAGGTCGAGTAATATTTAAAGGAAGTTTCGAGTTCTCAAAGATTCTCGGGGAAACTTGGCGAACGTAAAAGCTATGTAGTTAAAACGTTTTTGCGTGGAACCAAGTTAGCTCAAAATCTTACTGAGAGATGAACCCCTTCGTTCCCGTTTCAAGTTTGATAATTGCTTTAATAATATTATTGAAGTTTATATACATACCTAATTTTATCGAGTTCTCGTAACCTTTCCTGCCTTACCGCGCTGGAACGTTGTTTTAATGAAACGGTCTGATACGCCGCGACTGAAATCTTTAATCAAAATCCGAGTTCTGAATAAAACGCATGTTCTTGCGTACTCTTCAACAAGCTTACACGAATTTCGCAGAAATTATTCACACAAGTAGCTACTAGAAACATAATTTCTGTTCTGAAATTTTAATAAGCTAACATGGTCCCGGTAATATGGGGGAGAAATAAAAAAAAATAATGATTTGAAGTTTTCTTTGCATACCGAAAATACTTTTAATAATCCTTACACATATGAGTCTGTTCGAAAGACTTTACTAAAAAGATTGTTGTTTGTTACCAGCTAAACATAAAGTTATAACAGTGTTAACCATTTTTATTAAAAAAAAAAGTTTGGAAAAACATACATTTCATCACACTTATATGTTACTTGTGTCATGATGAACGACTTAGCCATAAGAGGATTTAAACTCACAATGCCAAGGTGGGACCCAGACACCATGCCAACTCAGCCACTGACCGGTCAAATAAAACCTTTTTATTGTTGCTGTGTTGTGTTGATTCCGATAATGAGTTTTGAATAATCAAATTCACCTCTTAAAATCTTTAAAGAAAAGAGCATTAAAATGAATACTTTAAATTCAAGATTCACAGAAAGATGAAAATTCACGCATTTAACTATAAGAATTTCACGAACCTTATTTGGCACTACGTACGTAATCATCTATCGTTTATTTATTAATCATCTATATTGTTTACTTTGTGTATTAATACGCTTTAATCGAAATCATAGCCACATCATTTGACAAGAACGTTCATGTCTTCCTTATTCTGATTACGTGATTTGGAATACGTAAAAAAGGTGCAATACTTTTAAAATATCCGTTATTTTCATCTGAAAGCTTTATAAATATATTGAGAACCATTTTTCTAAATAAGTTGCAAAAAAAGATAAAACCAAATAAATGTGGCAGGACAAACTATATTAATGCTTCGTAAAATATCAAAATCTTCCCCAGAGAAATGTTTTAAAACCTGGAATAATGTATTTCAACCCTTTCTTCGAATAAATCGCGAAAAACTATTAACAGGTCTCTTTGTTTTACTTTCTTTGTTTCTCCTTATCCCGCGTTAGCAAACATTTACTTTCCTAACATTTATTTTTACGGCAATATTTCACATGTAAGTATCGTAAACACAAAAAGGGGAAAGAATATTATTTACATTATTTCCCAGTGCTCTCTCAGTCGCATAGCGAGAAATGCAATAAGCTCGCGGAACCCGTAAACTCTGTGCAGTACGCAAAATGAATTCAAATAATATTATGTAACGCCTTATAAAAATGCAGAGTAACATCCTTTTTTCAATACATTTTCTGTTCTTGATCACATTATTTATCGTATTAACGTCGAGAAAAACACACTAGGAATAATTCATTCAAAAACAATCAAAGACCATGAAAGTTGACAATGAACTAACAATGTTAATTATTTCCATATGGTACTCAAATAACACCTTTTTAAAAAGAAATTTACTTAATTTGTGATGGTATTTAAAATGGATAGAAATGATATATTCCTTTATTAATTGTTAATACAAAAAAAAAATTCACCTTGAATGTTTTAACCATGAAAGAAACCTTATCATGTTTTAAGCTGTTGTCATATAATCTCTAATCCTTTTATTGTTTGCTTCATCAGGTAGTTTTTTTTTTACATTTCACGATGCGTATCTATATTATAACGAAAACCAACATATCTTGTATGGATAGGTATAAAAAAAAGAAAAATATGCATTTTCTTATTCTTGAGACTACAGATCACAAAGAAGATAATAATTTCGAAAAATATCTTCCCGACCCACCGTTTTTCAAGACAAAACATTTTTTTTGGTTGGTGATTGTGAACTTTTTTTTTTCAAATCCGAAAATCGTTTACTTTTAAAATCGATGAAGATTTGATACCAAGCTTTTGATATGATGAAAATTTAAAAAAACACCAGTTTATTTTCAAATGCATACTTTATATGGAAAATCTCGAAGAGAAATTCAAAAGCAAAATGTGGTTGCTAAAAAAATATTGCTTTTATATTATTTTTAATTTTTTTGACTCAATATGGATAATAAAATAATAGGGGTATTTTCAAATGCACGGTAGGATTTATATCAAATACGGGTTTAACTGAAAAATTAATATTTTGCGAACAGAGGATTGAACAAATAAACTTGATCTTAATTGTTTTACAAAGGGAATGATAAAAATATTTGTTATGTGTTCAATATTTGTACTTATTAAGATAAGTAAGAAATCATGCCAAAAATAAAACATCGACTCCTTTTCGTTCATAAATATACATTAACGAGGACAATATTTAAAATAATGTACCTGTAGCTTCAACTGGGTCATCACTTTTCAAGAGTCCGACGTTTGCTTTTGTCACATACGAAAAAATCGATGTCTCTTCAATATTTACGTGTAATTAAGCTACCGACATTCATTAAAAGCACACTTTTATAAAACCATCAGGGTTCACAACGCGACAAAGCCCACGGTTCAGGAAAAGCGCGACACTTAAAAACACAATTTTACAGTAGAATGAAGCACTTGTGAAACAAACGGCGATTAACACGATATCTGCAATAAGATAACACTGCAGTAGTAACTAAGATATCTGCGTTCATATCTTTCAGTCGAAAGAAAAATAATAATATATCTTGCGTCGTACCTACAGTAACAGTTCGCGTACAAAACTAACCGAATATATCACGGGATTGTACAACCATTAACGGGACATCCACGATTTAGCACGTAACTAACTTTACGACTGTAGATTTGGAACCGAGCGGCGAGCGGCGAGCGGCGAGCGGAGAGTATGAGAGAATACGCTCACGGTGTATATCGTAGAAGTTCCGAGCACGCAGGGTTCGTAGCGGCGTACACAGGCAATCGCTACGGCCGGTGGTGCGCGACTGAGGCGGGTGAGGTGTCGGCAGCGGCGCTACGAGCTGCGAGCTACGAGCCACGAGCTACGAGCTACGAGCCAGCGGCAGCGGCGCGGGCGTCGCGCTACTCCGCTCACCACCCACGGTGGGTGTTGTTCCTTGTTATACCCACACTCAAATGACATTATTGTAAGCGATTTCGTTTTGTTTGTCTTCCATAGGGAGCTGATGCATGAACAATTCGAGGTGTTTATCTTTCGATCATGTCAATCTACGACTGTCACATAATTACGGTTTTCAGCGAGTAAGCATTCTCGTTTATAATTTATTATTGATGTTTTTTTTTAATACTTAAAATTTAAATGAAAGAAAACTTACAATAGAATAGTTTTAGTATTTTGTTTTAAATTAATTATTTTTGTGTTTAATTCATAGAAACACCTTTATTTTTTTTTTAATAGAACGTACATCAAATTTAATAATTTTATTATTAAGTAAATACTTGCAGAACTTAATAATAACATTACTTAATTTGATTTACATAAAATTGTTGAAAATTATCTTATTGAAGCGTATAAACCTCATTGAAATTAATTATTATTAATTTTTAATCATTGATGATAATATTAACAACTCTCAGAATGAAACATGACACCGAAACGACAGATATATCAAAAAGATAACTGTAACGGGTGGGAGTCGAACCCAGAACCTCATGAACTATCCAGGACCTATTCGGTTTCATGTGTCATTTTGAGAGTTGTTAATGTTATCTTCAATAATTAAAAAATAAAAATAAAACTCTTAAAAATGGGGTATTGGTATAAATTGGGGCTCATTGTGTAACGCGAAATCACTGGTTTTGACAAGAGCTGTCGCAAAATATTGCAATAAGACAAGAAAATTAAAATATTCTTTTAGGATATCAAGTTTATAACGAATGATGAAATATATTTCATCATTCAATTACGGAAAAATATCATGGGGTGGTAAAACCTTCAATATTGATCCCTATTTAATTATTTTGATGTCAATGAAAAGATTCGTTCACGATGTGAATTAATAGGCACCAACACAAAATAAAACTAGCAAACTTACTTTTGGATGGGAACAGTAAAACTTAATCTTTCAAGATATTAAAATGGAAGGCTTGCATATATTTATACTTTGTTGTATAAATTACTCTCATCTCCAAGGTAACTTACGAAAAAAAAACATAAATATTATCTTTCATGTATTTAAAATAAACAAACGCCATAACATAAATTTCCTTAAAATTAAACTAAAACTTGAGATCAGGGGAGACAAATAATAATTAAATGAAATTTATATAATAACCCATTATATTGTTAATATCGCTATTATTATAAATGCATATGCACATGTTTCGAAACCAGCGGTTTCTTCATCGGGATATAATGAATTCTTGGCGTAAAAACATTAAAAAAAATTATAAACAAATACAAAAATAACAATAAATGCTGATGGTATGTAAATAATTAGGTTTAATTTTAAAAAATTACGAAAAATAAACAGAATTCTTTTTAAAAAACGTTATTATTTTATTAACACGCATTACGAATTAACTAAATACGCATTTCGAATGATCTGGACAAATAAATTTGCTACAGGTGTTACTTGATACTAGGGTATTTTTATTGCATGCTAAGTCACGCGGATTACACAGGTATGCCAAAGACATTTGAAAGCTCCTCCTGCCACCACTCGTCGTAGGCGCACGAGACCAACTGAACGTGGGTTGCGGTTAATTTGCTTAAAATAGGTACATTTGAATCGCAAGTTGGATTCGTGGATTTCTTATGTATACCGCGCGATTACTCTTGGGTTAATTCGTCCATATCTTTTACACCCATCTAAGATCGACTAAACCTTTTTTTATAAATTGATAAGATTTACCACTGTTTTTAATATACATATCGACATGTTTCGAAATCGAAGCTTCCCTCATCAAGATTCAAAGAATTCAAAGAAAAAAAATTTAAGAAATGATGACAAGTAAAGACAGAGAATAAACAGAAAAAAATTTAAGAATAGACAAATTGCAAACATAAACAAAAATTATCAATAAGTGATGAAAGTATGTACGTAATTATTTTTAAATGTTGAACAATAAAAAATATTCAAATTTCAATTAATTTTAAAATATAAAATATTAAATTTATTTTGGAAAATTAAATAAAATGATTTTTATTTTTAACATAAATAAAATCTAAAAAAGAACAATGCATAAAAAATAAAATACCAGTAGTTTTTATTATTTTTTTTATATTAATAATATCTAAATAGACGTATTACTTTGAAAATCAATTTAATAGGTAACTATTAAAAAAAAATTATCAGTAATATTTATTTGACTACACTTTTTCTAATTTCTAAAATTTCAAATTGATCTAATTGTAAACAAGTTGTAATCGTATGTAAAAATTTGAATCATTTATTTATGTGAAAAGAATAAATTGTTTCCAAAATATGGTTGGCAAATTAAGAATATTTATTTATATTTATATATATACCTTAGATGCTCCTTAACTCAAGCATTATCTCTAGAATGTAGTATTTCCTATATAAAAAAAAGTTACATTCGTTACAAAGTAATTCTTATTAATTTATGAATAATGACGCCACAAAATAACTATAAATCTAGAGGGTTTTTTTTATAATTGTTTTTATACCTGTTTTGATTTTAGCATATTAAGATTACGATGTAAATAGATGTTCTATTATTTCTGTAAGTTCTCTGTGTGGTACTGGTGGCATTGTCATCACATTTATTTATTGGATTTTGTGGTTAGTTTTATCCAAAACGCTAACAAAATGGTAGTTTATCTACTTTCATTTTCGTTTTAATTAATTTTCCAAATATACGAGTACCGTGAAACAGAAACCATTCATGGTGTAATTAAAGTACCATTCAATTAGAGTACACTCATTCTCGGAAGGACAAAATCATTAAAGCATTATGAATTCAATTAGAAATACCGTTAGAATATTGAATGAAAGATATTAAAAAATATGTTTAAAAAAAAACCATGAGAGGAACTTTTTTTTATATTAAAATAATATTTATCTTATTACGGATTTACCATTTTTATACGAGATTTTATTATATGTCTATATTATTTATTTATCGCTCCCAATGTTTAACTATTTTTTTAGTTCTTTTTTTTCATTCACACAGCATCCTCAAAGATAACATAGGCCTTAAGGGAAATTATATTCCTCAGAGCCTCCGTGTGGGGTTAATGTAAAAAATGTTGAAAAATCATAACTTGTACCTGTTAGCGTTATTCTGCGAGAAATGCGTGTATTTTAAATTGCCAAAGATTTTTTTTCTACCGTCATTTAAAATAAATAAATGAAGTAAGCAGTGAGATGATAAATACGATTCGGATAATCTCTAACTAATGTAACCAATTTTACTTTCTCGGACGATAACTTTGAAACGATGTCCTCTAAAAGAATGAGTAAATTCTAGTTAGCTAAATAAATTTCCTAGTTGCATGTTATATTTTATTTTAATACTATCGCAATAACCAATTTCCTCCAAACACGCCAGGTTAATAAATCCTTCCAACATTTCGGCTTGTTGCTTTAAACGGTTCCCCCCTTACTTCACGAAAATGTATTTTATTCGCCTGTCATAACTTTAATTTACCGATATTTATGGTAATACTTAATCAACGCACTAGATTTTTTGCTCAAAACCCACTTAGAACAACCAAACACGGCAAAAAGCTGTCTGCTCCTATTTTGTATGAAGTCGTCGTAAATCAACCAGAAACATATTTCAAATTTATTAATTTTACTCCCTGTGCTGACTTTAAGTTGAAAACCGTAAAATAGCCGATATATTTTCAGCATTTTTATTTCTATTCCTCGTACCTCTTCTGACATATCAGTATGAATGATGATGAACTCCCGTTTATGGATAAGAAACGTGATTTTTGATTAATATGCTCTAATTTCCTGCGTTGGCTTTGTACAAAACCAAAAAATATGTATATGATAATTATTTATTATTTAATTTATAAAAAGAAACGCAAACATTCCCGGGTTACGAATAATCTGACAATATTTGATAATCTTCTACTATTATCACACTAAGCAAAAAAATGTTGCTTGTGTCGTAATGGAGGATTTAGGGATTGAACTCACATCGCCTTGGTGGGACCCAGACGCGATGCCAACTCAGCAACTGGCGGGTCTTAAACTAATAAGTATAAAAAATATTACAAAACCGATTGTTAAAACCGTATTCCGTTTAATTGTGTTTTTTTATACATTTTTTTTATTTTAAATTACTAAAATAGGTACTTACCTATTTAACTGATTAATATATTTCAAAACATAAAACAAAAAAAATAATCCAGTACCCCGGATAAAGTTTTTTTTTTTAATTTATCAAATAAGCTACAAAATATGCAAGTTTTAATGATTTATGAGAACTTAGCTTATGGGATTAAATCAGGTTTTTTTACAGCCAAACTAGAACAATTAATGCATAAAAACATGTTTCAAAAAAAAGAAAATAAATCACCCCATTAAAACAACCACATGAGGTCTTAAAGGAGACGAAACGCAAAAAATAGCACACCCGTAAACGTTGGGTAAAAAGAATTTATTAATATATATTATTTTGTTTTGAAGAGTTTTATCCAATATGTACATTTGTCACTTATTTTTAATTTTTTAATACCGGTTTCGACACATCCGTGGCATTCACTAGCGTTCTTAAAACTTAAATTAAAGAAGTACAGAAATAATTAAATGTTATTAGGTGATGGTAGTGGGAGTGGTGATTTGAAGGAGGGGGGGATATAAATAACAAGGAAACCGGTACCAAATAAATACAATTAATTAATTACTTACCAACTTTAATAGATTTTTGTTTATGATATTAATTCGTCTATTGTGTTCTATTTTTATCATTAGTCTATACTCGACAACACTATTTTTAGTATTCTATGTATTTCTGACGAAGAAAACCTCGCTTTCGAAGCATGTATATATCTGTGTTTATTAATAAAGTGATGAATACAAAGTAAATTTTTAATTTATTATTTTTTTTAATTAAAATTAAGTTCATACTTTAATATCTAATCCATCAACTAAATAAAATAAAACAGTTGTCTGAAAATACTTAAATTAAGAAAAACATACAGTTTCTTTCATCTCCTTAGGAAACATATAGATGGTCGAGTCAAAGTAGCGACGATATATCAGTTTTTAAACATGGGTATACAAATCGAATAACTTTTATTTTTTTAGTAAAATTTCCATAAAAAACCTAAGATATTATCCCTTTGAAAACGAGTAAAATAGAAAAATTACAAGATCCATCCATTGCAGCAGCTGAGCGTTCGTGAAAGCACGGTTGAGAGATATTTGCTGAAACTGTGATCCGGATTTAAATCAATGAGGGTTTTAGAATTTTGGTATATGAAGAAGAGAGTATTTCTATAGGGTTTTGAATAGAAGTCACTAGCAGAGAATGACTAAGTCATACGGTTAGAGATTTAGAAATCTATTATTCTTAACCTCTCGTGTGCAGGGGGTAAAAGACGTTCTGCGTGCCGTGCGCTTCCAGCTGTAATTTCGTAAAAAAAAATACGGCTATTTTGTATGTGGAGGCGTTAGCTCGCCCCGCGCGACCGATCGCGTTACAAAACATAACGCGACCGACGGCGGCTTAATCAAAGTTCGTTTATAGTGTATAGGTGGGTTTTCATGACGAGCTATATATTATATTCAGCGAAATTATTTTTGTTCGTCCTTATTTTACTAAAAAAGATAAATAAAAAAATATGAAAATACCTAACTATTTTTTTTAAATGCATTTTCGTAAGGCTTAATTAAGTGTATTTCTAAATAAAAATGAAAAAATACAAGATTTTTTTTAGACTCTTACAGTAATATAACTTAAAAAAATGGATTTCTTTTTTGCTACGGTAGGAGTGCGCCTAAATATTCATTTATTTGTTACCTGATTTGTGCCGAACCTCAAACAATGCCAAACCTTTCTTGTGATTGGTTATTTTTTTGACAAGAAATTATGGTTTGGTTGAATATGCTATCAACAGATTTTACTATAAATATCAACGAAAACCCACGCTGGAAGCGAGCACCGATAAAAACCGGTATTCCCGGTACGTTAGAGGTTAAAGAAGACCTTAATATCTCTGTTTACAGGAATAAAAAAAACTGCTCATAATAAGTAAGATAGGACTAAAATAAAATCAACATTTTGCTAAAGTTGTGTAATTCTAAGGCGTTTTAAGTTTTGTCATGAGATACATATATGTATACGCACATATATTTTTTTTTATTAGCGTACTCACTAACCGCCGGGACGTTTCTGCGGACGGGAAAGATCTTATCGTCCTTTTTAAACCTTATTCATCATGCTTACGCCACCCTTACATTATTTATGTATGTTCGCATTTTTAATAAGGTCATAGATGGTTTTACCACCCGTACGCCTCGAGAGTCTCATCTCTATAGCATTTACTCTTCTTTCATCTGCCGTCTGTCAGTTACAGGTCTCATTGACATAAATTTGGGTTGGTATAAGCACTCGCTTCCATCGTCACTTTACTATTCTACTTTTTTTAAATGCAAATCTGAATCCCATTTAATAAATTATACATATGCAAACTGTAATGTATTGGCCTTCACGTTCTGTAACCGATCTTTGCAAAATCTTACGTATTTTCCTTTTAGAAAGCGTGAGAATCGAAATTCTTCCCCTAGACAGGCTACCCTCCTACCTATTTGTATGGGTAAAATTAATGTAATTCGTATGTTATCTTATTCTGATTAAAATAAAATGACCGCCCTGAACACTTTACCCACCACGTTGAAAATATTTAAATTAAAATCAAACTAAAAACCACTTTTATTACATATTTGTAAAAAGCATTAACTTTGTGGCTCGCCATAATTTACAATAAAAAACACATAAATTTGTTGTAGACCACTTTTATATTATTAAAACTCTACCGGTTTCGAAAGCACCCTTCCTTCATCAGGAAAATATTAAAACTAACTTATGATATAGAATATTGACAAGACATACAAATTGTAGATGTTGGAGTAGGGGGTAAGCAAATGGGTAGGGGTAATTGTAGGATTTCCGGGAAGAACAGAGCGATTTATTGGAAAAATATTAAGAATGGGACTAAAAGATAAGTTAATTTGGTTATTTAAAATACTAGCATTATTATTCAGGGATTTTCTAATTTCGAGTGCTTCTAAGTTATCTAATGTTTTGCTTTTATTGTTACGGTGAAGAATTGTAACCCCTGTGTCCTTGTTAAAAGTGTGATTTTTGGAAATTAGATGATTGGCAAATTCTGAGAAGTTATTATTATTTAAGCATCTTAAATGTTCTGTGACTCTAATACCTATGTAGAACGATGGACAATTATTACAACATAGTTGGTAAATACCTGAGTGGCTTAATTTATGTTCTCTATCTTGAGTATTTTTTAGTAATTTACGTAAATTGTTATCAGTATAGTACGCGGGTTTAATGTGGGAAAGAAATTTTTTTGTGCTAAGTGAGGAAAAGTTGGATATATATAAGATTTTGCGCCACTGAACGGGATTTATTATTATTTTCAGGTGTTTTAAATAAAAATGTATTTGTTGAAATGAGTATAAGTTTCTTATTAAGGATTTTATCAATTAAATTTGTGGAATAACCATTATTTAGAGCAATTTGTTTAATTTTTGAAAGTTCAATCGTGAAATTAACAGATGATAGTGGAATTTTTACTAGCCGGTGCACCATTGAATGATAAGCAGAATGTTTATGTGAGACCGGATGGTTTGACATGTTATGTATTGTTATATCTGTGTACGTCGGTTTACGAAAAATGTTGAATTCAATTCTGTTATTTATTGAAGTTAGTGTTAAATCTAAAAAATTAATCGATGCATTACTGCCTATCTCTAAAGTGAATTGTGAATCACAGAAGCATCCAATTCACTTTAGAGATAATAAAATAGAGTAATGCATCGATTATTTTTTTAGATTTAACACTAACTTCAAGTTAGTGTTGACATCACCAAGAGCACAGGTAACATTTGGCAGTTTGTGACTGGGAATTCCTCTGAAGTCACGATCCCAGACAACAATTCCTTCTAGCATTTTAAACTATACATTAATATGCTGTGTTTATACTTACTTTTAATAAATTCAGTTACTTCTAACAGTAAACCCTCTCCATTTAACTCACATCCATACAGTAAAGCACTCATTGGTAATTATTACACCCTTCATATGTTTATTCAGTGTAATAAATTGTAAAAAATATGGCAATATTTTGTTGGAACAGGAATGGGCTAGACGGAACAGAAGGTTATTTGAGGTATTTAATTTATATTTTGAAACTTAAAGTAAATAAATTAAATAATGACATTACCAAGTCCTGTAAGTATTTTTAGTTTTTATTATTACGAGAACTGTTTCGGCGTTTAAGCCATTTTCAAACTGCGGTTAATCCACATTGCGACGACTGTGAAAATATTAACTTAATAATAACATTATTAAATTTAATTTACATTAAATAAAAAATAAAAGATTTAATGGAGTTCTATGAATTAAACACAAAAAAACTGTAAATAATTTAGTAATGAGGTATTTAAAATCACTAATGGTGTTGACATAATGAAAACTAGTGAGGTGTATTATTAATGCAAGACTTTGAATTTTTTTCCGAGGGAAAGAATGGTATAAAATTAAATACATTGGTAGAATAATTGAAGGATATATATATAATAAATGCATTACTCACTGAGTTTCCTCAGGGCAGTCAGAAATCACGGGTCCAGGGGCGCTATTCCCGTTCCTTTTAAAGAGTATTCCTTACGTTTTTCCTTAGGGTTAAAGACTTATTGATTAACTGCAGAATTCCGGTGAGACATAGTAAAAAGATCCTAAATAGATTGTAAAGAGATTATTTGAAAACACAAATTGATTAAATATCTTCAAGTGACATATGATTTGGAACTAAAACTTTAAAAAACAATTACATTATATTATAACTCATTTTTATTTTATTTTTAAATATCATAAATAAGACTTTTAACAAAGAATCACGTTTTATAAGAAGGTACCTACCTCATTCGATAGTAATGACCTTTTTGTCTTTAGTTCTAAAAGTGACATTTGAATTTGTGCCGACCGAAGAGTGAAGATTGACGTGAATTGTCAAATATGTCAACATCTATATAATGTTTACTAGCTAATTAAGGTAAAGTAAATAATAAGGTAATTGGTAACATACTTAACATTGAGTTTTTCTCTTGTTAAAACATCTCAAATATTGAGATTTTCTATTGTTAAAACATTGCAAATATTGACTTTTTTTTATGAATGTCATTCGCTGAATTCAGCTGACAGCTGTCATCCGATAGAATCGGAACCGCAGTTAAGTAAGAAGGCTTTAACCCAAAGTAAAAAGTTAAGGAATCTTCCTTAAAAAGAGCGGGAATAGCGCCCCTGGCTTGATGAAACGTTTATGTAGGTAGCACGGAAAAAAAATATTGAAATAAAATGTCGCTGATTGTCAAATTGAAATGTCGGAGGTCACCAGTGAAGCGTGTGATAATCACCTTTGAGTGATTTAGGGTAAGGATGCGTGTTAAATGAAGAGGGTTTACTGTTAGCTGTAAGTGGATTTATTAGAAGTAATTATACACACGGCTTATTATTTTATATGGATGTATAATTACTTTGTGGTGTCTTTTTTAATTAAATGAATAAGAAGTGTTTTGATAAAATTAATGTAAAATGTTTTGCGTAAACCACTGTTTAATATATAAATATCAACATCTTTCGGAATCGAAGCTAAAGGTACAATAAAAATAATGACAAGTATAGACAAATAATAAATATATAAAAATAATGCAAGAATGGACAAATTACAAACACAAACAAAAATTATCAATAACTGATGATAGTACTTAAGTAATTATTTAAAATTTTGAAATTAATCTATGAAATAAATAAAAAATAAATTATGAAATATTACGAAAAAAATGTTTAAATTAATAAAAATTTCTTTGTATAATAATATACAAACAGTATGTTGTTTATTCTACTATCTCTACTAAGGAAGATTTGCTTCTGAATCATGTAGATATTTATGTATTAAAAAGGTGGTGTATACGATGATATTTTTATTAATTTATTAATAATGACGTCACAAAGTGATCTATTGAAGAAATAATAAATTTATATTCGAAATTTAAAAAAACTGAATTACTTTATTTTGAATATAAATAGAATCAAGAAAAAAAAACAAGGCACAAAAAATAAAATAATGGTAGTTATTATTATTTTAATAGAAAATAAATTTAGGTGATTACTGTTTTTAAAAAAATATTTGATTATTAATGATATTTAATTGACCACACTTTTGCTAATTTCCAAAATTTCAAATTTATCTGATTTAAACCAGTTGCATTAGTATTTAAAATCTTTAAACTTTTATTTATGTGAAAATAATGATTTGTTTCCAAAACATGGTTGGCAAATTCACAAATTATAACTTAAACACCTTAGATGCTCCTTATATCTAGTATTAACATTTCTTGAAGTTTTTCCTGTATAAAGAAGTTACAACTGTTACATATTAATTTCTCTCGATTTATTTTAAATATCACCTTTATCCTTGTAACTTAAAATGTAAAGTATGAAAATCTTGTTGGATAGTATTTGGGATACATTTTTTATTAATAAATTTGATGTTTTATTACTTGAAAAAAAAATTCCACTGTTAACCAACGTCAATTATTTTCGGATAAACATAAGATTTAATATACTTTTTGTTTGCCATTTTTTTTTATAAATGTTTTGTACATACCACTATTTAATACATAAATAAAAAACATGTTTCGGAAACGACGATACATATTATAATATTTATATACTATATATTAAATAGTGGTTTATGCAAAACATTTTTTTTTTTTGATAGAAAGCAGTCACTTTGTGGTTAGACATATTTAATGAAAATAAAACAATAACTTTGTTTATAACCACGAGAATTTTATTTAATTTTATTACGACAGACCGGTTTCGCTTAACACAAGCATCTTCAGGGTACAAAAATTAAACTGATCAAAAATACATACTGTGTGTTTTAACGTTTTTAAAGAGAGATATATGCAAAGACAATTCCAGGGGTCCTGAAATTATAATTCCCTTCACATATTACAATGAAAAACATACTGCTGATACTAATCTTATATTTAAGCCCGCTCACTAAGGTAATGGAAGGTATAAGATGCAATTTGGGCGAAGACGGGTGGTGTCGGTGCTGGGAGTCCAGCAGCCGAGGTTGGAGATAGAGGAATTCGAGTTCAATTCTAATTCGGAGTAAAATATTTTGGCTAAATCTATTATATGTTTTCGGAGTGGAGGAATTCTCGAGCCCGTGTGAACTATGCTATTCCTGACGTACCATGGACTTTTGGTGAATCGTCGAAGCAATGTTTTCTAGTATGATTCTACCCTTTTTGTATTTGAAGTAGCCCATATGGGTGACGAGTATATTAATTTTGGTTGAATTGTCAATGTGTAAATGAGAAGTTTGTTTTTTTTAGGTTGAGTTTACTGTTGTAGCTGATAATGGAGTATAGTGCTTTTGCTATCCGTCTGGTTTTCGCCGATGTTTCGTTAATGTGTGTGTTCAATCGTAGTTTCTGGTCAAGTGTCAGTCCTAGGTACATGGCACTTTTTTGCCATGATATGATTTTATCCTATATTTTGACATGACCCATTGGGATGCCGCGAGTCCTTCGTCTTGAGAAGAAAATTGCAATGTTATTTGTCGAATTCACGTCAATGCCCCACTTGTCATACAATTTTTGAAGGAAGGTTATGTTTGGTTGAAGTCTGAGGGTTACCATTCCGGGTGACTTATTTTGTACCAAAATAGCTGTATCATCGGCGTATAGATCCTTCTGGTATTGGTTGTTGTCAGTCAAATGTATGTCATGTGCACATATATATTAAACAAAGTAGGGGACAGAAGGGAGCCCTGTGGCACACCCGCTGTCATACACCTAATAGAGGAAAGTACGCCATTGATTCGAACTTAGAAAGTACGGTGGCGAAGTTTTATATAATAGAGGAATAAGAAAATCTTCAAAAACAATTCTCTTTCCTTGTTTTAAAACTAATTTTATTACTTCAATATGAATTAACTTTATGTATCTATTTCTATTTTCAAACTGATTTAAAATAAATGCTCGATAATCTTGTTATTAAGCCATGACTAAAAGACATGTTTTTAGATTTTTTTTTTTTTCAAAATTTCTTTCAGACCAAATGGAAGGTAATTCTAAAAATATGGACCCATCACATTAAAAGCTCTGTCCCCAAATTTTGCCGCATTCTTATTAGGTGGTTCAACCAGTCTTTCGACGCATCAGATTTGGCCGACCTCATCGTAAGTTGCCGCCGAGTAAGATTGTCCCTCACTCGGGGACCAATTAAGCATGATGGCGCCAGCCCGTTCATTGTTTTAACATTTACATAGCTAATTATAGATGTTAAATATACTAATTAATCATTATTACTACATTTATGTGTATGTTTTGAGTATCGTGCCTGTTATATACGAGTGTATAGTAAAATTAAAATTATATAAGTATTCCACTGTTTATATACAACAAATATACCTTAGACTCGTAATTCGGGCAGCCATTAGTTGAATTAGTCTTACCACTAGTGTGTTGTTCGCAGTAAATGAATACAACGTGGTTTTTTATCCCAGATTACAAGCCTCGTACGTTCAACACCAAGCACGCACATGCATTGATGATGGGATCTCTTTACCTTCGCTATTAGAGGTTTTGAATTGTAATTATCGTTTATTATAATGTACAAGAGTATCATAGCTCAGAAATAGAGGTTTTACGAAAAATTTAAAGTTGAGGAAGATATAAAAATTCAAACGGATCTTGGTTCGTTCACTAAAATTTCTTGTCTTATTACCTACGTTTAATTTCAATTTATTTTTTATAACTTATTGAAGTTTGTAAACCTCATTATAAGATTTAATCATTGAAGAAGATAAACACATCCCAAATGAGCCACGAAACCGAAAAAACAACAACAGTCTCATTAGCTAAGTTGGTTAAGCGGTTACCCCGGATAGGTAGAGGTCCTGGGGTTGAGTCCCAGATACGACTTAAATCTTTTTAATTTCTGTTGTTTTTTCGGTTTCGTGGTTCATTTGGGATGTGTTAATATTATCTTCTTCAATGATTAAATATTACAATGAGGTTTACAAACTTCAATAAGTTATGAAAAATAAATAAATTGAATATTTCTTTCCAGACTTGTAAAATAAGTCAATAGATGTCTCATGT
Source organism: Halesus radiatus (assembly GCA_022606495.2). Classification (NCBI taxonomy): domain Eukaryota; kingdom Metazoa; phylum Arthropoda; class Insecta; order Trichoptera; family Limnephilidae; genus Halesus; species Halesus radiatus. Next base: position 11,012 of record JAHDVE020001920.1, on the reverse strand, counting down.
GAATAAAAATCGGGTAGGTATATCCGCGACTCTATTCCGATTGCAATTGTGTTCGGGTCGAACATTGCGATCATCATAAGGATAGCAGCCAATAATATGGGATTTAAAAATGGAGAATAATATTAACAAGTCTTGAACTTGAAGTATGATATCGGTGTAGATGGCGTAAATTGAACTGGTCTCATTAGCTAAGTTGGTTAAGCGGTCACCCCGGATAGGTAGAGGTGCTGGGTTCGAGTCCCAGGTGCGACTGAAATCTTTTTATTTTCTGTTGTTTTTTCGGTTTCGTGGTTCATTTTGGATGTGTTAATATTATCTTCTTCAATGATTACTTTTAATTTCATCGACCGTGATTTTGTAATATTTTATTATTCATGATGAATTATTCTTTCCTTATAACACATGTCTATTACGAAACTATACCCTTTATTTCTTGTACATATTTTATGGGTTACGGAAATAAAGTAAGTGAACTTTTTATTTTTTTAATTTAACTTAAATCAAAATGTAATATTGTCATTATTAAGTTCTGCAACTATTTTTAGTTTTTATTATTTTAACAGCTGTGAAGGCCATTTTCAAATTGTCGAAACATTTTTTAATAGCGAAACAGCTGTCACAATAATAAAAACTGAAAATACTTCTCGAACTTAATAATAATATTATTAACTTTGATTTGCATTAAATTAAAAAAAAAATTCTACGGATTAAACACAAAAACAATTAATAATCTAGTAACTAAACTTGTTTTTCTCTACACCAATTTATAGTGATGATGTTTTTAAATCGGATAGGTGACTGTTTAATTACGCTTTTCATTATTTGGTGTTCTGCGAATACAGATTTTTACGCTAACTTGCTCATTTATTGACTGAGTCTCGACGTGCTGGGTTGTTCGCAGTATGTTAATCAATATTTATCATCCTCCATTAATCTAATTGAGATATTTTAGAATATAGCCCTTGTTTATGTTACCTTCGCCCAATTGTTATTTTTAATTATTTATTCTTAGATATATATATATATATATTTTTTTTAATTATTACTAATTACTTTTTTATTGAGATTCGAAAAACTATTTTTTTAAATATTTAATCATTGTAGAAAATAATATTAACATAACCTAAATGAAACAGGACCTCTGCCTATCTGGGGCAACCGCTTAACCAACTCAGCTAATGAGGCTAATATATATTTTTTCTGGTTTTTTACCGTTTTTGTAATACTTACATACAAATTCTTATTTATAAATATTCTTACATATGTCAGTTGACTAAATAACGGAGTTTCTTTTATGGCTGAATTTTAAAAATACATAAAAATATTCAATTTGAATATCGGTAATTCCCGGTGACGACTCAAACTTCTAATGAATATAAAAATTCGTAGTATAATTTAGAAAGTAATCCACATTCTGGTTACCTTCACGTGCGTGACAGACATGCAAAGGTCACAGAAAATCGTTCTCGTTTTATTGGAAACTTCAAGTTAAACAGCCGATTACCTGCAGCGTAATAAGTAAAAATATATAAACGGAACAAATCGCTCGATGAATTTTTTTAATAAATAAGATCGATGTTTTTTTTTATTGAGGTTTTTGTGAAGTGGGGTAAGGAAGATTAAACTCTAAGCTAGTAAGCTTAGGCAGATTCAATTTAGTGATGGATGAAAAATTTATATTCAGGGTGGTGCCCCTTTGTAAATCCATTAAACCGGACAACGTACTGGCCACATAAAAATGATGGAACGGTATTAATTTGTTGATAAACCGGTCCATCAAATCTATACTGTTTTTTTTCATAAATTGCACCGCATTTTGATCGAAATATTATATCACTTTACCACATTGATAAAAAAATTTAAAATCAGCAGCGCATTGATAATGGGAAATCCGGGTAAGGAAATGCACACTAGCCTTGTGCTATTGGAAAGCATTTTTTAAAATCGTATTTACTTTTTTTTGGCAAGTTTCCGTTATTATATTACCCAGCTTATTTCACTTTTTAAGCTCGAATGGCTGTTCTTACTATCAAAATTATAGCTATTCACAACTGTTTCTGTTTGATTACCCCAGGATCATAATTATTCCTGGGCAAGACTCAATTAATACCATATTAAATGGCATCCCCTACTGCAGTAAGTTTATACTTAAAATATATTGGTTCTTTGTCCATTTAGTACCTATATAATTACGACCTCCATGGTCGAGGGGTAAGGCTCTCGACTATGAATCCGAAGGTCGAGTTTCAAATACAGGCGTGCGCAAATAAATTTCATTTAATTAATTTGTGCTGTTTCACAATTAATTCATTTAATAATAATATACTTGTATAGTATATTTGCACACGTTCCAGAGCGGAATATACTCTCAGTATCGCTTTAGTGAAAGACCACCATTCAGAATTGAAACGTTGCTTGAAATGGCTTTTAGGCGTGTTTCGGGACCAGATCTGAAGAGCCAGGTATTTCCCCACCTTCCTCTTCCCCTTCTCATTCCGCTCCCCAATACCTCCAGCCTCACAACATTCCCCAATTGGGAATGCCATAGTATCACTGGCTCCAGACGGTTGGGAGCAGAGTGTTTGGAAGTGTTTTTTTTAATACAAATTTTCCCGTTATGTTCAGTGACCTGAAATATTTTTTTTTAATTTCTGTAAAATTGGTATTTTATGATAATCTGTATTGTAGAGGCAGTTGTGCGGTAATTAAAAATTGCGCATTTTCGAAGTGTGATTTTGATAGCACCCAACTATTAGAGAATTTTAGAAAAACAGTTGTAATTATGTGGTCTACATTTTGTGTGTCAAACTCGAGTCACCAATCCAGTGAAATGTGTTTTTTTTAAATAATTGATATTTTTCCACAAAATCACCCTTAAAGTTCTATTGTAACTGAGAATTTAAAAAAAGGTTATTATCTAAATAGTTTGCGACCCCTGAGAGAAAAACTTTTCAAAAAATCTCGATACAACGTTGACGGCTCACCCAAATAGGCAAATATATGAATTGAGCTTATCGCTACCGACTGCTTCATATTGAATTTTGCTTATTACGTTTGATAAACAGTATCTAAAAATATTTTTCAAACATGGCGGATAAAGCTGATATGATAAAACACCCACAACTTACGGTTTAATTAATCCTATTCGAAGGACTTAAAAGTAAAGGTCTATAAACTATCCAAACTCATATTTATGGAATAGAAAAGACATAAAACATATTATTCGTCTGTAATCATTTTGATATGTTCCATTTGTTAGAGAATTAAAACTCCCTAAGCCCTAAGCTTTGAATTAAGTACATGGCGTTTGCCTCCAATGACCAAACTTCTTGTTCGCAGGGTGTTACGAAGATTCAAAATATTATATGAAAACCATTTTTTTATACATACTCATTTTATAATAACTAACTAACTAACTAACCATCACGCCGTTTTCCGCAGGGGTAGGCAGAGAGGACGGACCGCCAAACAACTCGATCTTGGCATACGCTTCTTCCTTCATTCACTTTCATACACCGTCTAATACATTCTCTTCCGACGTCCCCGGCTTCTTCTTCCATTCACATTCGCGTCATATATTCTCCTTACACCCCTTTCTTCATTCATTCGCTCTACATGCCCAAACCATCTTAGCGTCCCTTTCTTAATCTTGCTTACTACGCTTAACCCAAATAAGTTTTTTATATGAATATTGCGCAACAATCCCAACTCTACAGCTGTCCAGAGCCAATGGAACTTTGTTTCTCGAATTGGGATATGTTGTTAGGCTGAAGGGGGTGGGAAGGGGAATGTTTTGGAAGCACCTATATATTCAGATCTGTAAACCAAACATGGCTTTAAGACTTCCCAAGTAACGTTACCTTACATAAGATGGCTTTTAATCTGAGCGATATAACGTTTCTGTTACAAATACCTCTCATCATTGACTTTTACTAATGACAAACTAGTTTCACACATTATTGAAAAATCTTTTATTAAAATAAAATATTTGTGGAACTTTTTTTTTCCTCAACACAAGATTACAGTGAGGCAGGCGCAGTAAAAAAATCTAATGTCAATTTATAACATAAACATAATTGTGAGTGAATATGAAGTGGAAAAGCAACCTAGATTATTGGTGTTTTTTAATAACGTTTTATCACATACAATTTTTTAAAACTTGCAGCACTATTTTGAAACGCTCCCGAGAGCAGGGCTCAAATTGAATAATGCAATACCCCAAACAAGCCCAGATTGTTCGAACTTCCCGGTATTGGCCCGATCCTGTCTGCTGACTGAGATTAACTCGGGCACTAAGCAGTGCATTAATCCCTGCACTCGCCCAAACTGCCCGTCAATAAGGTAAAACTGGTGCCCACACCCCAAACTTCGTGTATAAGTCCGCCCGCTGGATTGGTATTAACGGTTTCCTACTGGCTAATTCCCACTAGACCCTGGACGAGGGACGAGGGAAGAGGGATGAGGGACAAGAGACGGGGAACGAGGGAAGGTTGACATTATTTACCGAGGATCTGGGTTCGAAAATATTATTGTCTATATATATAAAAATCAATGTAAGTTTGTTTGTCCTCGATGTTTTCTAAAATTACTCTACCGGTTTTGCAGAAAATAGCACAGTTAATTTTTATTAGTGCCGGGAAGGTTTAGAAAGTAGTTTGAATGAAATCTAATATCTAAAACTGATGCTATAACGTTTTAAAATTAGTATGAAAAACATTTATCCCACCATGTTTTATTTATATTAGCCCATAGATATAACATTCTGGTTAGCCACAGATTGCATATTCAAAAGAATAAGATTTTTTTGTGTACAGTATTTTCAAAATGGAAAACACGAGTATTTTGATAAAATAAACGTTTGGAATGAAATGAAATATTCAAATGAATGTTTCTTTATTTGGAGATAGTTACTTTCGCTGTCAAATCATTTATGGCACCCTAATTCACAACTTCGTAACTTTATTTTTAAAAATCCCGAGCAAGGCCGGGTACGCATCAGCTAGTATTTATATAAATATTAAAATATCTGATCTACTGGAAAATGATATGTATTTTCTAAATGGAAATAGACGTTAAAATGCGATTTAAACAGGGATGAAAAGTATCTCTCCACAGCTGCTGCTGCACTATGAGCAGCTAATAATTGTTCACAAATTGAAATGAAGTTGTTTTATTTTCCAATCGCCAACAGTCGTCATCAATAGTAAGAGATTTCCACCACACCAAGGGCAATGTACACAAAATGAGTTCCTACTCAACGCGACATGACGGTACCCGGGGAATTCCAATAAAGTTAAACATGGAGAAACGCGGGAATATCTCGAAGAAAAAATACAGGTATCTCCTAAATTCTAAAATGTCGTAGACACATTATTACATCGGCAATAAAAATCATGATATTTAACCGTAATTTTTCGTGATATGTATCAGTGACATTGGCGCCCATATTTCCAAAGTAAAATTATTACAGTACTTTGAGAAGTTGAGTTAGGAATCCCAAAATTTTCTTTAAAAAAATGAATACATACTATTTGAAGTGGAAAACCTGATGCCATCATATTCACTAAAAATATAACTTTAAAACAGGTGTTAGTTACAAACTAAAAATTTTCCATATTTGAATTTACTTCAAATCGACCAATTAGAGAAGCGCATTTCGTCACGTGTTACAATGGCGGCTGACCGAAATTTCTCGCCAAAATTTTGCTTAATTAACAATTTTAGAATTAAACTTATTATATTTTAAGTATTCTTAACACCTCATAGTTCTTCACGCTTCACCCCTGACCTTAGACAAAGCTAAAAATGTATTAGTTACCCAGAAAACTGGAAAAAAAATGTAGCCAAAATACAACTATAAGTTGTCACTGTCAATGCAGAAACTTAAATAATAATTTAATCATTTCTTCAAAAGATGTGAAATTACTTTGCATAGTCATATTTATTTAATTATTAATATTTCTTTGTTTTTTGTGGGTAATATTATTCATTCTGACTAGAGGAACTTTGCTTCTGAAGCATGTAGATATTTACAAATTAAATACAGGGTTTTTAAACAAAGCGATTGTGACTAATTTAATAATTTAATCATTTAGGGAGATAAGATTAATAACTCCCAATAAAAACATTAAAGAGACGAATATAAAAAAAATACATAAAAATATACCAGTCAGTCTTTGTAATAGCATCTATCTAGCACAAATCTAAAAATACCTACTACCAGGCATACGTGTTTTACTTAACCCTGAAACGGAAAGAATGCTATTTTTTTTATTATGATCCAATTTAAAAACAGGCATCGAAAAAATATGTATTAACTTCGGTTTCTTAAACATTGCTTAGTTTTAATATAATAAGCAATAATACAACTTTTTTTGAATGTTTTTAATCGTATTTCGAAACTAATGTTACAATTTAACGTATAATAATGAACCACTCATAATATTGAAGAATAATACAGAAGAAAAAAAACAGTGTTAATTACTCATGTAACAAAAGTTATTTCATTAACCGGTTTTCAAAACCACTACCTCAGAGTTCAGAGCCAAGAAGCTTACCGATCTTCCAAGAAGGTAGTTGCTTAGTTACGTTACTATAGTTCATACGTAAAGGTATTTATCGTACAATTGATACGAATTGCTAGAATGTAATTTATTATTAAAGCTTGTGCTTCTTAGATTACGTAATTATTTGTTAAGGTTCGGGCGGTTAGGCCCGATGGTTATAGAACTGTAAAGAATACGACTTCAAAACGTTGATCATAAAAAAACATAATGATACATATAATTTTTTAGGCAAAATTTTGCACTCCTCTAAAAACTTCGACAACATTTTAGTCATCATCCTCACTATATCTTTTCTTTTCTAACATGGGCCTCCCATTTCAGCCTTCAAGAGTATTGAGATTTATCAGAAAAAAATGTTGTTCCGGATAAGAACTTCTATAGATTATGTGTTTATCTTTTTAGATTATGTCATATTTTTGTTTATTTATTCGTACCGGGTTTTTACAGATGTTCACACTTACGTGAGAACAATCCAGTTAAAAAACTCAATTCATATACATAAATTAAACAAAATTACAAATAATCGGACAAAGGATACACAAAACATAAAATTACAAGAGCCCACTTAATGATACATAATGCAATAGAAACAAGAGACACAAAGAGAGATACAAGTGATTCATAATATAATAATAAAACATAATACAATAGAAACAAGAGACACAAAGAGAGACACAGGTGATACATAATATAAACTAAAACATAATACAATAGAAATAAGAGACACAAAGAGAGACACAGGTGATACATAATATAAACTAAAACATAATACAATAGAAATAAGAGACACAAAGAGAGACACAATTGATACATAATGTAATAATAAAACATAATACAATAGAAACGATAGACACAAAGAGAGATACAAGTTTTACATAATATAATAATAAAACATAATGCAATAGAAACAAATGACACACAGAGAGACACAAGTGATACATCATATAATAATAAGCCCAATCATTGTTACATATTTTTAAGTAGTAGCAGGACATTGTTTCTGAATCTGTACAAGTTATCAACAAAAATGTCTACATTAGCACACTTCATCTTATTATATAGTCTCCATATTTGAGACAGAGGACTAAAGTATGCAATATTATTTCTGATTGTATTCTGGTAAGCGTCGTAATGTGCTTTGGCGTCTTAAACAATAGGAATTACGACCCCTTGGAATAACAAGGTTCCATCTGACATAGCAATTTCGTGCGATAATGTGCTCTATAGAGGGTAACTTTAAGATTCATTATCGCATAACATTGCCACATCAGATGGAACCTTGTTATTCCAAGGGGTCGATTAGGTACATATATTTTAATGCTGCTAGAACATAATTTAGTAGAGAGATGACCGTCAATTATTTTGTGTAAACTTATTAAATCGATCAATTGCCTTCTAAGTTTAAATGAATTAATGTTAAAGTATTCAAGACGTACATCGTATGATCTAAGATGGTCATGTAAACTTCATTTAAAAGACAACATATTGGCTTTTTATTAACAGATTCAACACTATTTTTATATATATGTTATTACTTATACGGTATCAAAAAACGACTACATTCATTTCCGTCTTAACTATGGAATTGATGGGTATTAACGCAAGTGAAGTTGGTTTTTAACAATATTCATCGATTTTTGATGCCAGTTTAGAGACTTCAAACCTCAGTATCTCGAGGTGATGTTTTTGCAGATTCGCAACGTTGGCATTGGACCGACGATATCATCACCGCGGATCTCAAAAATAAACCTGACATTGACCGTCAAAGACAGGCCATCAGCATACGAGCAGGTATGCTAGCGAAGAGGTTCTACAGATGCACCAGCCCTGTGAAGAGAATACTATTCAATGCATGCTGTACCAACCTTTACCACTTTGTATCCACTGTACCCAAGCACAGTGGAATGCCATAAGAGTCCAATACAATAACATGTATAGATAGTTGTTTCGACTACCGAGGTACTGCAGTGCCAGCGAAATGTTCACATCAGGCAGAGTAAACTGCTTTTATGCCACAATAAAGCATAAAGCGGCTAACTCCCGATGCAAGCTACTAAATTCCCGAAATGTTATGATAAAAGCCGCAATCGGGTGGTTAAACGCCCCATCATAAAAAAATGGATACTCTGAAAACCTACATAAGAGTACCTACGATGTAAATATAAATATTTTTCTTTTTATTATTATTTTTATTTTTAGGTCATAATTATGTTTTGTAAAACCTTTTCTTTTCATGATATGTGTGCAAAATTCATGTATCACTTGTGTCTCTTGTTTCTATTGTATTATGTTTTTTTTAATTATATTATGTATCACTTGTTTCTTTCTTTGTGTCTATCATTTCTATTGCATTATGTTTTATTATTACATTATGTATCACTTGTGTCTCTTATTTCTATTGTATTATGTTTTATTTTATATTATGTATCACTTGTGTGTCTCTTTGTGTCTCTTGTTTCTATTATAGTATGGCTTAAAGATATTATTATTGTTATTATTAATACACATCAATACTTGTATCGCTTTTAACCACATGTACGTTAACACCTCAGCACAGGTCCTCCTAGTGAGGTTTTCACGAAACACATAATTTTCCATCAATAAGTTATTTTGTGGAGTAATTATGAATAAATAAATAAGAATTACTTAATTAAATTAATAACAATTATTTATTTAAAACCACTGTATTTAATATGTAAATATCTACATGTTTCAGAAGCGAAGTTCCCCTCGTTGGGATAAATAATATACCTATATTTTTATTTGTGTTTTTAATTTATTATATTTTTTTATTATTTGTCTGTACTTGTCATTATTATTAGTAGGTATATTGTTTATCCTAACTAAAATACCTTTGCTTCTGAAACATGTAGATATTTACGTATTAAATACAGTGGTTTTAAACAAATTATTGTTATTAATTTAATAAATATGACTCCACGAAGTGATTTTACATCTTAAAAATAATGACTTTTTTACACTTTGGATATTGTGTATTCTAAAGAGGAAATTTTCGTTTGCGAAACATGTTGATATTTGTATATTAAAAACAATGGTATAAATAAAGGAATTCTTATTAATTTATATGTAATTTTCCATTCACGTTAGGCATCACTATCTAAAATCTATTTTACACTTTACCTTATAAAACACCGTTATTATACCTACTATTATACACATATTATTTAACTATATTAAGTGATTATTGTACAATTAAAGGAAAGATAATAAATAAATTATCATCACGGGATAGTATCAAATCGGAAACGTGATACATTTTTGCCCAATACCATAAGAGTACTATAAGAACTGTTTAAATGCACAGATGGCATTTAACAAACACAAACAAAAGAAGAGAAGACGTGTTTGTACTTCCGTACAAACACGTCTTCTCATCGTATGGTTCCAGAACACTGGATTTCCAAAAGTCTCGCCTTTATGAAAATTGTCGGACTCATGAAAGTACCCCCATTTTTTGCCTAATTTATAATGTACAAGTCTCTTATCATGAGCGTACAATTTGTGAACATGATAAGCGTACAATTTGTGAACATGCCAAAAATTTCAAATTACAAAGACAACACTAAACAAAATCTCTTAGCAGAACCATAGTAAGCAACCGAATTTCCAGCTAAAGTTCTGATACCGAAGTAATATATAATAGTAGTGTTTTTTTTTAATATAAGCAATTATTATATAAAATTATGTGTATCTTCTGTAAATTTTAAATATATAATAGCGTATCGTCAATGTTTCGCTAGGGGAACCATTACTGACGTGTTCACGTATTTATGATATAGTACTATTGTGAAATAGTTATACAATCAAGTTGAAAAATAATAAAAAATAAGTAAAAGTTTTGTAAAAAGAGACAAAAATGCCAATTAAATATTTATAATTAGTGTAAATGTTATTTTCATTGGTTTGGTGTAATTAAGTTATGGAAAACATCTGTTCCTTTTCATTTGATCCAAATCGAGATATTTACTTTAATTAAATGTGTTGGTGTATTTTGTCTCGTTTGTTTTAACGATATATGCATGTTATTATATTGTTTCTTTGCATACTATTTAAAATGTCTTTATGCGTGCGTGGTATATTTTAATGGGATATTAAGGATGTAGTTTGTTGGAGAACTTGTTCAAATAATTGATTAAGATGTTAGGGGAATATGAAGATTAGATTTAAAGAGATGAAGGATTGCAAATTTAGAATAAAGTTGTATAATTGTCATAACGTCTAAAAGCTTGAAAACATCAACAGAATCTGTAAAATATGGTACTTGAAGAATAATTTTAATTATTGTATTTTATGCTACTACTAGTGGGTCTATATAAATAATAGTTTTACTTCCCCAAAACAGTAGTCCATATGTGATTATGGATTGATAAAATTCAATATATATCGTCCTTAAAATTTTGGGTGGGAAGATGTTCTAAACTACTA
>JAHDVE020001918.1:0-57125 GCA_022606495.2 Halesus radiatus | reverse complement strand
ATAATAATGTTTTTATTTAATTTCTAATACAATTACAAACATGTTATATTTAATACGTAAGAGAAATTACAGGTACTTATTTAATATTTGTAAAACAATGAAGAAATATACTAAAAATAAAAAAATAAATAAATTTAGAGATATTTAAATAAATTCAGGCAGTGGTGAAGATCGCGTCAATGAGAAGAGATTCTTTCAAGAATCAATAGAATTTCCCTTTTGAATCTTTCCTCACTGACACAAAATATGTCGATATCCTGTGAGATTTTGTTCAGGAGCAATATACTCCTCCCCACCGGGAGAACCATTGGCAGGTTGGTTCTATAGGTAGGAAGATAGAATAATCTATGACGACGCTGTCTTAGATAGTCATCAGGAACATAAAGACTTATGCGTTCAAAAATAGCTGAATTCTCTATGGAGCCTCGCAGCAGTCTAAAAAAGTGGGTAGCGGCATACCCCTCTCTTCTGAGCTGCAGGGAGTGAAACCCAAGCATGCCCAGAAGAAAGTTAGTTGGATAAAGCCACGGATAGAGTCCGTACTCCCTCATGTAAAGAAATCTCAAAAACTTTTTCTGAACCCTCTCTAACATGAGGGAGCACCCCGTCTCGTGAGGACTCCAAATAGCAGACCCACTCTCCAGCCTACTACGGACTAAAGAGAAGTATAATATTCTAAGAGTACGAGTATCCCGAAAAACCCTCACGGTCCGAATGACAAATCCTAACATTTTTAATGCAGATTGACATACTCCTTCGATATGAACACGAAACGTAAGTTTACTTTCATACACGATTCCAAGATCCTTTATAGTAGAAACACGCTTGAGATTATGACTGAGCATAGTATATCTGTGGTAGGTGAGACTAAATGCTCTGGTGAAAGACAGGACTACGCATTTTGAGATATTGAAATAAAGTTGATTTCGTAGGCTCCATTCAGAGATGTTATCAATGTCAGCTTGAAGATGTAGGCAATCTAAAATATTTCTAATTAGTAGAAATAATTTGAGATCGTCAGCGAAAAGGAGAAAGCGAGAAAAACGGATGACTTTTGCAATGTCATTAATGAAAATAGAGAAGAGAAGAGGCCCTAGGATTGACCCTTGGGGGACCCCAGAAAAAACAAGAAAATCAGCGGATTGAAAAAATCCGTGTGTGACAAATTGCTTCCGGTTTTTGAGATAACTTCCAAAAAACTTTAGCATACGTAGTGAGAAACCCATTAGGGCAAGTTTTGTTAGTAAGATATCGTGATTCACGGTATCAAAGGCTTTGGAGAAATCATTATACGAACAGTCTACTTGGTATCCACTATCTAGGGACCTAGCAACATAGTCAGTGAAAAACATCAGATTGGTTTCCGTAGATCTTCCTTTTCTGAAACCATGCTGTTCGGGGATAATATATGCGTCTATTTGAGGTACAACGAATTTATGGATTAGTTTTTCAAATAGTTTAGCAGGAGCTGAAAATATGGCAACAGGTCTATAATTTTCGATTGACTTTTTGGAACCATTTTAAAAAATAGGACATATTTTTGAAATTTTCCATAATTCTGGAAAAGTGGAGGTACTAATAGCTAAATTAAATATAAAAGTTAAAGGTGCTTTGAGGAATTCAGCGCACCCTTTAATAAAGAATACGGGAACGAAGTCGGGGCCGATAGAGTGCGAGTTCTTCATGTGTCTTATGGCATTCATAACATCAGATTCCGTAAATATACATAAGTCAACGTTAGAGGCTCCTCTGGTATTAAATGCGGCAGCATTATTAATATCTAGAAGTGGAGGATCTCTACTGTAGACAGATTGAAAATGATCAGCAAACGCGTTTGCCACACCCGAGCCATGAAATTCCTGATCACCTTTCATCATGGTATCTTCAAGACCACCATCCTTCCGAAGGGTTTTTATGTAATGCCAGAACATCTTGGGATCGTGCATGATGTTACCTTCGATTTCAGACACGTAAGCTCGATAGGCCACTCGAACCTCGCGCCTAACTAATGCCCGGTAAAAACTAAAAAGATCGTATTCACTCTGAAGTCCTCCTGCCTTCCAACGCTTGTGAAGGGCATGCTTGATCTCTATATTCGAAATGACTTCTCTCGAAAACCACTTCGGATATTATGATGATGAATCCTTGGAGCAGGTTGATGAGTTTGTGTATTTGGGAAGTATGTTTACGAGAGATGGAAAGACTGATAGGGATATTGAAACAAGGGTGAATGCAGGAAACTCCATAAACGGAGGACTGAACGCTGTTGGCGCAAACAAAAAGTTGTCCAAAGAAGCGAAACTACAAGTTCACAATGGAGTGCTGATACCAACCCTGATGTATGGCAGTGAGGCATGGAACTGGCAGAGGAAGGATAAAAGTAGCCTGAATGCTGTAGAAATGAGATCTCTGAGACGAATTTGTGGTAAAACCATGTATGATTGTGTGAAAAATATTGAGATTCGTAAAGAATGCAAGGCTGATGTATGCGTAATGAGCAAGTTTAAGAAAGAGACACTTAGATGGTTCGGGTATGTAGAGCAGATGAATGAAGAAAGGAGTGTATGGAGAATATATGATGCGAATGTGAATGGAAGAAGAAGCCGGGGACATCTGATGAAGACATAGCACGATAAAGTTAATCAAATACTTGAGTCGGGCCATATCAGAAGTCGGAATAACAGAAGAGAATGTATGAATGTGAATGAAGCAAGAAGTGTCAAAGATCGAGTTGTTTGGCGGTCCGTCCTCTCTGCCCACCCCTACGGAGAAACGGCGTGATGGTTAGTTAGTTAGTTAAAGGTACATATGTTTCGTTATGATTTACTATGAATAGAATATAAATTATGTACGGTAAAGCTCACCCTTGTTTTGACATTTGACATTCTAACCTCAAAACTGATCACAACTGACGGGCCATAGATTTGGAGCATTTTGGTGGGTTTTGAAAAATTGAAACTTCGTCATTATTACTGATAAAAAAAATACTTTATAAGTTGGACTGGAGTTCCTTATTAGCATGCCAACCAATAATGACGCACGAAAACTAAACTTTTATTTACCAATATTTTCTCCATCACTCTATTCACTATCCTAATATTCCAATAATGTTTGTACATTCGACTAGAAACTACCTAATTGAAATATACATCAACAGCGATGATGTTAAATACAGTAAAACTTCATTTTTACAGTTTTCAAGGGAATGATTAAAAATGTGTAAAACTAAAGAAATTAAAAATGTACGTAAAAAATGTATTGTTAAGTACCTACTCAATTTTCGATTAAACCATTAAGGGGGCAGTCTCAAATAAGGCGCTAAACGTCACTTCGCAGTATGCTAACGTAAGCAATACAACACATAATGTATCTGCAACTTCTTAACAGAAAGTTACGAAAGTGTCTAAGGTTTTCAGTGACGTAAATTCTTAAACTGTAATCTTTTACATTATATATGAAATATCTACTGTAATTTTAAGTAAAACGCTCGACAGTGCCTTCGCCGTTATGTTAACTGCACCCATTACAAACATATTTAATTAAAATCTTTCCACAATCTCAGAGTAAATAAGATCAAGAACCAAGAGCGTTTATTAAAAATAATTCAGAAAATCTAGATTTTCTCTGTAATTCCCTCAAAGTTCAGGAATTTTTAAATTCAGTTCCGTCATACAAAAAACCTATGAGAATCTCCGGCCCGCGCGATTGTTGATAAAACGATTCATTTCCCCAGAGTAAATCAGTTGTGAGAAGTCCTTCGGAGCGAGCGGACGTCGATTTGAAATTCGATATTTTTGTCTGTTTTATGACGAATAGCTGGGAAGAGAGGTGTTAAACTGCCACCGGAATGTAGGAATTACGTATTTTCGATTTTTTTTTGTTGTAATCACATTTCTTTGCAACGTTCTTTAAGATGGTCCAAAAAGTGATTAATTTATTATACGGCACAATATAAAAGACCTGCGCACTGGAAAAAAACTGACGGACGTGGTATAGATCTATAAGATTATATCTTTGCAGGCTGTCAAAAGCAAAACTAATGAATGAACGAATTATTTTTAAAAATCTTAACATTTTTGTGCCCATATAATTTACAATCTTGACGCCCCCGACTGCATATATAAGTATGCCGATCTGTGCCTATCAAAATCCATAGTTTTAGCGGCTATCTTGAATTTCTAGATATTCACACCGATTTGGTTAGAAAGCGGCGTAAGTCATGTTAGGGGGGTGCTGATGTCAAATTTAATGTCAACATGATTAATTTCGATGTTCATTTTGAATTTTGAGTTCTCTACCGATTTGGTTCAAAATCGGAATTAAAGTGTTTGGAGGTACACTGAAATCAAATGCGAAGAATGAATAACAAAGAATATTTTTCTTCATTTAGAACAACTGTATCTCAGACGATATTAGGTCCTTGGAGACAAATTTGTTTTCAATTTGTACCATCTTTAGCCTACTTTATAAAGTATAGATTAACCTTTACCGAAAAATTACTCCTTCACTGTCAAAATTGACCAAAACACTAAAAAATAGCGAAGAATGATAACTTACAAAAAATTTGCATAATTTAGAACTGCTGTATCTCGGACACTATTAAGTCCTTAGAAACGTATTTGATTTCAAATTATAGCATATTTGGTCTACTTTGCGTGTGAAGGGCAAGGGGAAGATAGGAGACTTTTGTGAAAATACTCCCTGTTATAGGTATTATTCACCTGCAAAAATTTCAGTTTTTCTTATTACCTTCATTGACTGAACTACTGGTGAATTGTATTCAAGCTTATTGTCTGCATCTGGAGTGGGTTGTAAATCACTGTTATCTACCTATGTTATATTTTTACTGCTGTTTAGTATACAATATTGAAGGCCGTTTCGAAATCCCAAAAATTATCAAAAGACAAATAATTCTTATTCACGTTTAATAAACGGGATCTAATTCACATCCGCCATCTTGGTTCCTAAGTTAAATGTGATAGTCGGATTCCTTAACCATTAATAAAAACCAAAGCCATTGAAAGAACAGCCATATAAAAAAGCATCTAATTCATTTCAACCATCTTGAATCCACAAGTGGACAATCGAAAATCAGATTCCTTGATTCAAAAACCATGAAAATAATTCCCTATGTCAAAAACTGTGCTTACAAGTATTTCTGAGCAGGTGATCCACGTTACCCATTTCTATAATATTTCCGAAGCAAAAATAAAAGATTATGATGTGAAGAAATAAATACGTAAATAGTAACAAAAAATTTTTTTTTATGAAAGGTACTTTGTATGGGTACTGTCAATTATTAATATATTATATACAAAATTAAAAAAAAAAATATTCTCATCATTTACCCTAACCTATACCAACAGATCGACTTGCTTTACTTTGCAGTAAGCGGCAAAAAATCCTCCCTTTTCCGACTGCTAAGTTAAGTCTGTCAAGCTTCTATTAATTTATTGTTACACAGCGAATAAACGAAAAATATATAGAGCAAATGTTTTTTGTTTCGTATTGCATCAATACGATGAACATTTTTTTAATCCGGCGTGGTCTACATTATCCACATTTCCCCAATCCTGCTGCCGGATCGTGGTGGTCCGTGGTTTTGAGTTTGAGGCCTAAAATTCCTAACGGCGGTGAATACGCAGTCTTATACTGGACCCTTAATATGAATAAACTGTAAAGCTTCTTTACTTTGAAAAATCCACGAAACCTCATTTTTTATCTGATATTTGATCTGATAAATCTATGTCTCTTTTCTTTTCCATATTCCAATATTTTCCGTAGTGGAAATTATTTCCAATTTTACACACAACATTTTGAAAACAACTCATTTTAACACTCGCAAATGAATTTGGTGGCAAAATTATCACAATCTAAAACTAATTTCATAATTTTACCTGGATAAAAGTTTTTTTTCCCCAGTCCCTTGGAAAACTTCTTAAGAGGGTTTCACTGTATTATAATTTTAATGAAAACAAACTTTTGTCTTTTGTATTTTCATATGAAGCGGTAACTTGGTAATGTGACATTATAATTTAAAAAATAAAACAATGGCTTTGTTTACATCCTGATTCTAACCCATCTGATGTCTAAATAATAATGGGCTCTCCGAATTTGCCAACCATCTCTTAGAAGCAGACCACACATTCAATAAAAATACAGGCACTAGTTTACTGAATAAAAATGGAACAGGCATTCGACTAGATAACTTAGAAGCGTTAGAAATAAGGAAAGCCAAAAACACAAATAGTAGACTCATAAATAATCAAATAAATTTAAATAGAAGTCCAATTCTTAAATTATTCCCAATAAACAAAGTAAACACGGTCAGGTACCTGCTGATCTCCCACCCTTGGCCCTCCACTCGGCTGTTTTAATCAATCTATAACACATGTGTATCTTAGTTCATAGTTTAGTTGTATACTGCCCTGAAGAAGCTGCGGTAGTAGCGAAACCCGGTCGGCAAAAGTATAAATAAAAGTGATGTAAACAAAGTTATTGTTTTATTTTAAAAATTATTTTGTCTTTTAATTTTGTATTTTTGTGTTATTTCCAGGTCCGCAATAGATACAATGTTCCAGTTGGATCCCGTTTCTACCGTGTGAAGGTCAGGCCTCTGAAGGCTGCCGAGGTCCTAGACAGAGATCTGGGCTTTAGTTGTAACATTTCTTTATTGAAGGAAAAAGGTAAACGTATTCTTTTACACACTTTGTGCTTATCAATTTACTTTAGACAGCTTTGTCATAGAATTTAATGTTTCAAAGATACAATCATGTCTGATTACATCTAAAAGGGATCAAAACGACAATCTAGTCTCCTTTAATTATCGAAAAATTACCAGTGTTCGTCGCAAGACAGTTACATAAATTGCAGCCCGTTAACTTTGACAGTGTGGATGTCTCCCGTCTACTAAAAGATCTCAACGCCATGAAGTCCGAAATACGTCAAATTAAAAGCGATATAAAGGAATCATCTAGCACAAACACTGCTGAAATCATGCAAGAACTAAATTCACTTCGCAATCAAATAAAAGACATGACTGTTCACAATGAGCACAAAATACATCTGAATCTGTCAAAACATGACAATGACAATAATGTGGGCACTTCTCAAACTTCTGAGAATGTAAACAACACCTACACACACGCAAAACCTGAATCGTATGTATGTAATATAAGGCAAGATACAAGTGCAGACGACGCCGCCGACCAACACTACCAACAGACATAGTGCCAATGGATTGTGCACACACGATACATGAGCATTGCACACAATTACACCTACCGTTAGTGTGAGTGTCGGAATGAACAAGCAGGGAAGGAACATACAACGGCCGCGACCAGCCGTCACCGAAGAGAGCGGGTTTAAACTTGTCACACGCAAGAAGAAACTCACTCGTAATCTGAGAGGCAAAGCGCAGTCAGCGACATTAAAATCTGCTGATATAAGTGCATCGGTATACATATCAAGATTTGCGATTAACACTACAGAAAATGACATAATCACTTACCTAAAAGATAATGGTTTAAATGGAGCAAAGGTAGAAAGAATAAATCCTTTCCATGTAACTCCATTTAACTCATTCAAACTTGCGGTTAAAGCAAACGATGTAAAGAATTATCTAGCTGAGGAACTGTGGCCGGAGGGAATTGTTTTCCCAAGATTTAAAGAGTCACGCATACATAACAATAACCAAAATGCAAAATAAAAATTTGAAGATCATTTCGGTGAACTGTAGATCTGTCCGCAGTTCTGAAAAATTTATATATAACCTGTGCGGTTCACATGATGTTGTTCTAATTCAGGAAACGTGGTTACTCCCAACGGACTTAGAATTCTTATCCCATATACACCCGGAATTCAACAGCTTGGGCACCTCTGCCGTCAATACGTCGATGGGCCCGCTGCTAGGCAGGCTGCACGGAGGAGTGGGGGTGCTGTACAGGCAATTTCTCAGGGCTGCCACGATCCCACTGAGTAACTGTCGCATGGCCGGTATTGAGGTGAGCCTTAAGGCGATGCAATGGGAAGTAATGCAAAATCGTGTGTTTTCGGTTTGAGAATTTTTTGGCCTAGAAATATCATAGATAATTGAATTAAATACTGCAAGTAGATCACACCTTGGCCTTTCATTTAAGGCTGCTCTTTGACGGTCCGGTGAGGAATGAACATTTCACTCGTTACTGCAGACACTGCACAGAAAAGTCAAGTTTGCTAAAGTAAGGTAACGGTTTGCAATGCAGTCCATTGTGGGACTTTTCTGCGCAGTGTCTCCAGTAGCGAGTGAAATGTTCATTCCTCACCGGACCGTCAGAGAGCAGCCTTACTGTCCATTTTTATGGTATGTCTTTTTATAAGCTTAGAAAAAAATAAAGTATGAGACATTAAAAAAATGTTTAAAGCGCAAAATCTCCTACTCATGAACTCTTTTTCCCATATTTTCGTATTGTTCATTGTGATAAATTAAGTTTTTTAGAATATGACCGTAAAACATTTTAATAATTGTGTCTGAGCTGAGCTTTACAGAATAGAATAAAACATGCATTTTGGTGATGTTTTTTTTTTCCGATATCGAAACATGCGGCCGATGTACAGCGGGATTTTCAACCTTGTCGCCACCTGCATAAGGAGCGCGTGATTTCGTTAAAATTTTAGCCGGTGGATGGCCTTAATTCAGAAACATTATGCATCTTCACCTTGTATATGCCAACCTGCACCCTAGATCACTTGGAAGAGTACGTCAATTGTCTCGCCACTTCACAAGCAATTATTGACGAAAGCGATTACACCAATTCCATCATCATCGGAGACTTTAATGCAAATCCCGACTCACTCTTCGGAATAGAACTGAAATCTTTCTGTCAAGAATATGAGTATGTATGTGCCGATACCGAATTATTACCAGAAGACTCCTATATATATATAAATGACGCGCATCACACCACCAGGTGGCTTGATCACTGTCTACTGTCTAGTGATGACAAATATCTTCAAGCAGGATCTAGATTTCTACAAAAAGTATTTCTACAAAAAATACAACAAGATTTTATATGGTACGAGGGAAGTGGCAACCCTGCATGTGCGAACATTAATGCTCTATACACACATATAGTGGACAGACTCCTATATATATATAAATGACGCGCATCACACCACCAGGTGGCTTGATCACTGTCTACTGTCTAGTGATGACAAATATCTTCAAGCAGGATCTAGATTTCTACAAAAAGTATTTCTACAAAAAATACAACAAGATTTTATATGGTACGAGGGAAGTGGCAACCCTGCATGCACAAACATTAATGCTCTATATACACATATAGTGGACGCACTTCGAAATGCAGCGATTTCAGCATTTAGCAGTCGTAAACATAATTCACCACAATACAAACAAATATGCAGATGGAATGATTTTGTTGCACAAAAATACGCAGAATCTAGACATGCAATGATGATTTGGATTGAGAATGGCAGACCTCAGACCATCGCGGAACAAAGAAAGTTAAAGTGTGCAGCATTCAAACTAGCCCTGAACAAAATGTCATAGAGAATCACAACAAATTCAGATGGACAAAATAGCTAGAGATTTAGATAATCGTGATTTAGGAATAAGTCGAATAAACAATGCAACATACGGTGTAAAATTCCAAGCAACATAAATGGAGAAACGAACGCTAAATCAATCTCAAACATTTTGGCAGAACATTTCTCAACCTCTACTCCGACCTCTCCGATCTCCTCAAGTGAATCACCATCTAGTCATTTCACAAATGAAGACAGCACCATCTCAATCACAGTAGACATGATTAACACCGCCATGAGATACATGAAAACTGGGAAGTCAGCAGGCCATGACGGACTGAGTTTTGAATATGTTAAACACGCAGGAGGACCAATTTTACAGCTGCTGGCGAGGCTATTTACTGATATTTTGAAGAATGGATACTTAACAAATAATATGACAAGAACTATAATAACACCCATTCTCAAATCTAAATCGTCGGACTCAACCGCCCAGGACAGCTATAGACCGATCTCAATTGCTACTGCCGTCGCAAGATTATTCGAACATTTACTACTGGATCGAGTCGGACCCAGCATGGAAACTAATGACAACCAAATGGGTTTCAAAAAGCAGGCCTCTACCGATGTAGCCATATTTACAGTGAAAAGAACACTAGAATACTATAGAAATAAGAAAACCACCTCATACGCATGTTTCCTTGACCTGAGTAAGGCCTTTGACAGGGTTTCTCACTCGTTGTTATGGGCTAAACTCAGGGATAGAGGCATATCATCGGAGGTGATACACATCCTCGACTTGTGGCACAGACAGCAAGAAAACCTAGTAAGGTGGAAAAATGGTCTTTCCGAACCTTTCCTCCTAAAGAGCAGCGTCAGACAGGGTGGATGCATGTCCCCGATATTGTTCAACCTTTACATGGACGAACTAACTGAAAGGCTAAACAATGCAATGGTAGGCTGCCACATCGGAGTACAGTGTCTGAACAACATCAGTTATGCGGACGACATGGTACTAATGGCACCGTCTATAAGAGGGCTGCGCATTCTCCTGAAGATCTGCGAAGAGTTTGCTGAAGAAACAAACATGTCTTATAACCCCAATAAAACAGCTCTGTTGGTCATAAGATATAGACAAGGCCCGACTCATATTCCTGCAGCTACCCTGAACGGTGTGATCCTGAAGGTGACTGAAGAAACCAAATACCTAGGACACATAATCACCAGTACTCTGATGGATGATGATGACATTGATAGGCAAAGACGCGCTCTCAGCGTAAAATCGAATATGCTCAGTAGAAGATTTCGCCTTTGTAGTACCGCTGTGAAAAGGACTCTCTTCCTTGCCTTCTGCGCAACGTTGTACACCTGTGAACTATGGGCAAACTACAAAAAGAGTAGTATGGAAAGACTTCGTGTACAGTATAATAACACCTTCCGCATAATGTTTGGCCTCCCCAGATACTGCAGCGCTTCCAGTATGTTCACGGAGGCGCGAGTTTCCGGTTTTGCAGCCCTTATAAGATCCAGGGTGGCTGGAATGAGGGAAAGAATAAACAGCTCCAGGAATATCCTCATCATGGTAGCCCGCCTCAGTTCAGCCTCCAGCATCGACACATACTGGAGAAATATATTGTCCCCTCATAATATAAATGCCACAGCACCTTAAAGCATTTATTTTCATATACTTATTTAGTTAAATTCTTATTTTTTTTTTAAATCTTTTTATTTTTGTTTTAATTTTTGTTGTATTGCCATACTACTGTCTTATAATTATTTTATTTTTTTAAACTCTTGTACATATTTTGTATATTTTTTTTATAATTATTGCATGTATATTTTATGTGGAATGTGTGGGACTGCACTAACCTCCCCACATACCGGAATAAACATTTATTATTATTATTATATTATTATTTAATGGAAGCAATCTTCCCAACGAGTCCTCCATTGATATGCTTGGTGTACCCTTAAGTAACCAGCTCAGGTATGGGGACTCCATCGAAGCCAGAGTAAAGTTAGCCTCTCAGAAGCAGGGCGTATTGTACAGAGCCTGCAGATACTTTAATAGTACACAACTGCTGACCCACTGTAGAATTTGGCAGTCACTTCTAGTTGGGAGCCCCAAAATATCTGAAAAAAAAACGATTGTGTGCAGAAACCGGCGGTCCGTTTGATAGATTCGCCTATCTTAACAAACAGATTACAATCTTTGGAGCACAGATGTCAGGTGGGAATACTGTCCTTGTTCTACCGGTATTTTAATGGAAGATGCTCTGAGGAATTGATGCGTCATTGATTCCTTCGGCACCAGTGCATAGTCGGGACACCTGCTAAACGCGCGCCCAACAAAATTTTTGGCATTTGCACACGGATGACATTTGTCACATGAGAACGGATCGCTTCTACGAC
The DNA here is from genome assembly GCA_022606495.2 of Halesus radiatus. Lineage (NCBI taxonomy): Eukaryota > Metazoa > Arthropoda > Insecta > Trichoptera > Limnephilidae > Halesus > Halesus radiatus. The sequence goes on along the minus strand of JAHDVE020001918.1, from coordinate 45,191 downwards.
TCGTTCTTGTGTTCAACAACTCGCCTCTGGAATGATCTGCCGGCCTCTGTGTTTCCTCCCTCATGGGTCTCTTCAAGACGCAAGTTCACTCCTTCCTATCCTCTAAAAGACCCTCCACACAGCATCCCCAAAGATGATATAGGCCCTGAGGGAAATTATTTCCCTCGGGGTCTCCAGTGTGGGGTTACTGTAAAAAATAAAAATAAAACTGTCTGGTGGAGCCAGTGAGACTGGCATCCCCAATTGGGGTATGTTGTGAGGCTGAAGGTATTGAGGAGCAGAAGGTGATGGGGAAGAAGGAAGGTGGGGGAAGGGCTATTTTTATTATTTTATAAATATTTTTTTATATTACGTTTCTGTTTTGCTTTTTTTGAACCGGAAAACTTTTAAATAATGTAAACTCTTTAAATAAAAAATAAAATAACCTGATGTTTTTAGTTCTATTTTTGTGGAAAAAACGCCGAGCATGAAGCGGTTAACAGTATTTTTCCATCATCAACTCGTTTCTTCAACATTTGGACTTGCATCTGTATCTTTCTCGAGTACAGATATTAACTTGTTATCTCTTTTTTTTCAGAAGGCAGTCACCCTCATTCAGGCATGGTCGGCGCCATGAGCGTATCTGCCATGGTGGGCTCCTCCAGCACCTCTTCCAAACGCGAATCCCCAATGAGCAAGAGCGTGTGCATGATCCAATCCGAGTCCGCCGTCTCCACCGCTCGGCGCTCCGACGAGACCATCATTATCTCCGAGGAGGCTGAGGAGCATGGCGGAAGCCAACAACCTGACTCCATAGAAATCAACGTACCCGATGCTTCGAATCGAGCCAATGATGACCAGCTTGTTCCCTGCTCACACTTCGAGTCAAAAGTGCCGCATCTCGAGAAGTCGACCATCTCTTCCCGCAACATTCATCTCAACCCTCTCCCCGCCCCGCCGGAAGAGAGTGTGCCTTATGAAATTACTAAGGATGGACGTCTCACCGAAGATCTCATTTCCGAAATAGCCGAGGAGGCCGCTCCGTGATACCCTCCCTCCGTGATAACCATCCTCATGAAATTCCTCATCTCCTATGTAACAGTTATGGTGAAGTTGTTGAAGCACAGACATGTTGGGTGGTGCCTGTGGCTAATATGCAGTGCTGATTCTGCGCCGACATTTCTTGAGGTTTCCGAGTGAAGCTAAAGTGAGTTCGTCGAGTTGAAGTTATTTTTATTTATTCAACAAATAAATACCCTTTAAAATGTGTCTGGAATAAATTTATTATAAATATTTAATGTATGTCGGGTTAGGCGTGGTTTTAAATTCTTTTCCGGGAATGGTTTTGGATTTGGAACCGTGGAAGCTCTCGGCTAAATTATTTTTATACTTCACCCTTGTGAAATAATGAATGAAACTCGTGTCTGGTGGAATTCTCCCGGTAGTTATTTGAATAATTATCTCAATGAACTTGATATCTCAGCTATGCAATTATCATTAAAACAATGTTGTATGAATGCACATTTGAAAGATTGTACAATACATCTTTGATAATCAAGTTTTTATTTAAACAATGACTTTAGAAGATAAAATCATATTAATTGTCAAAAATTATCAGAATTTGGTGATCTTCCTATGACAAGGTTCTAACTATCATTAGAACCAAGTCGATTTTATTTCACGAAACATAATATACATCTTTATTCTGTAGCTGTCGATAAAATATAAAATTCAACAGACAATATCTCTGTACCTTTTGCAGTTAGAGCCATGTGTCAGCAGTCTCACGTGATTACAGTTTTCAGAAGTAGGTTACTATAAAACAAAATACTAAATACAGACCAAGTTTATGTAGAAAAATGCTCAATTGATTTATTTATTTCTTATAAAACAACAGAATTCTCCTGTAAACTCAACTGTTTTAAACCGATTTCTTGAAATAGAATTAAAAAAAATACATTTGGTAGTTAGGATTATCGAGTTTGTAGATAATATCAGGTGATAGTCACCAACCCTAAAAGTCTCATTTTTAATTCTTATTTTTTTCATTTATAAACCTTTGTAACTTATTTCCACTTATTTATTTTGGACCGGACTGGTTTCACGCTACCACGGGCATCGTCAGACTGGCACGATTAAAACTATTTATTAGAAAGCAGGGGAGGGGACCCACTCCTGACAAAAGTAAATCTATGCTATATATACCATAGATTTAGTTTTAATTGGTCGAGTCCAAAATAAATCAGTGGAAAAAAGTTACAAATTTATGAATTGACAGTTTCACAATTACAAATGATTAAAATTGCAAACATTTTATTAAGTAATGTACCGTTGTGACGTTTTGCATCTTCAAGGACATAATTTTACTCTTCGGGTGACATGGCCAACTCATAACTTCCCTTCTCCGGCTTGGTGACTTTTGCCTGAGCGGTTTCGATATGTGAATGATAATGCATGTCAAACTAGAAACATCTTTATTCTTTTTTCTTAGATTTTAAGCAAACCACACTATTATTTACAATGTGTTTTTCAATATTTTTTCTTTATTCGGTTAAATTGAAGGAATTAGGTTTAATATATCGGCAATTGGTGATTTACTGTATTTGGTTTTTACATAATTCATTAAAACGAACATCTTATTATAGTTCGACCACAAACAAAAAACCATTCCCTAGTGCCGTCCGGAACGGGACAGTGCGGAAAGGGACTGCCGCATGCTAAGCCTGTTTTGCATACTCTTGGAAGTTATCGTTCCCGATGATTATTTTTTTATAAATAAATACGTAAAACTTGAAAAAATATATATTGCCAATACATTCATTTTCATTGTTTTCTTCATATATAATGTTTCCTTCATATATAATGAACGGCCCTTCACTCTTTGTTTTGGAAGAGATACCAAATACAGGAAGTTTATGTCTTAATTGACACCTTTTCCAAGCAAAACCTAGTTTTATGACAAGTTTCCCTGCTTACTCTCTGCGGCTTTTTTTTTTTTTATATGAATACCTCACAAGAGTCCCAACTGCTCCCAACCGTCTGGAGCCAGTGAGACTATGGCATTCCCAATTGGGGAATGTTGTGAGGCTGAAGGTATTGGGGAGGGGAAGGAGAAGGGGAAGAGGAAGGTGGGGAATACCTGGCTATTCAGATCTGGTCACCAAACACGGCTAAAAGCCATTTCAAGCAACGTTTCAATTCTGAATGGTGGTCTTTCACCAGGGCGATACTGAGAGTATCTTCCACTCTGGAACGTGCGCAAATATACTATATATTATTTTTAAATTAATTAATTGTGAAACAACACAAATTAATTAAATAAAAATTACTTGCGCACGCCGGGATTTGAACCCGCGACCTTCCGATTCGTAGTCGAGAGCCTTACCCCTCAACCATGGAGGCCGTCAGAGGCTATCTAAAATTATGCAATCATTTGAGACCACTTGAAGTTTTTTAATGTCGGATTCTTTGCTCAGTATGTATTGCTCCTTATGAAAATCATCAACAGTAATTTTCTTCTTGTATGGAAATTGTTTCCCCTTTGGGAGTTGAAGATAATACACGATCAGTTGATTCACCGGTTGTCTCACTTTCCGATTGCCACGTGTTCAAATATTGTATGTGTAAAGCGGGCTTTTTCGTGTTGGAGCGCAGAACTGTCACCTACGAGAGCTAGCCAAGTCCTGCCCATTCTGCATGTGGGAATAGACATGCGTCTGTGCATGGTTTTTTGCTTGTGGTGAAACTATATCGGTAAACATATTACTAATAATAATGTTAAATGATAGTTTCTTTAAACCAATTTGTTTCTGGCATGAAACAAGTCTTGATATTCTAATGCAGAGGTTTCACTCTTTTGTCATATGTGTTATAAATACAGGTGTGAAACTGCAAGGTAAATGTTTTATTTCAATGAATTGGTTGGGATATAAACCCCCCCAACTCAATCAACTGCAATGTGCAGTTTGTGGAAACTTAGTCTATCTTACAGTGCGCTGCAAAGTATAGTGCTAGGAGTTAGACTGTTCAAATTCATACCATTAATTTGTTACCCTTTGGTAAATCTTTGAAATATTGATTGTTTTCTAGGGGTTAAACACAGTTAGGCCAACTCTGCAAATAAGTTTCTGTTAAATGGAATTTAATGTCAAATGACATACCAATATCATACCCTAGATTTACATCTTCATCAGAAATATACCTATCGCTAGACACAATCAAATATTACCAAAGCGTGCCGACAGTTCTGGAACGATGGAACCATCTCTATATCAAATGAATAAAATCACCGTTTGTTTCGGGTTCCCTCCTCGGAAAGTGGCCAATGCGAGTTGCGCGAAGATAGCTTTTCACCAATAATGTGTATTATTTTCCCTTTTTGTGATATTTTACTGAATCTTAAATAATTGCATAGTTGTATTATTAACTGGTGTGTGAGTGAACTTTGAATGTGACGTATGTTTGGTGTTTAAAACAGCTAAACACTTTTGATACATTTGGCTCGGCTTTTTGAAATATGATAAATTTAAGGCCTGCAAATCACAACTAAAATTAGTTTTAAAATATCAGCAGGTAGGACTTTGCATATGTAACTATTATTGCTTCTAATTGCGCTGTATTTGATCTGTTGTCCGATACCAGTAGGATGTTGGGATCTTCCGGCAAATCATTTCAACTGTCTGATGTTTGCAATTGTGATTAAACTAACAGACTATTATTGCTTCTAATTGCGCCGTATTTGATCTGTTGTCCGATACCAGTAGGATGTTGGGATCTTCCGGCAAATCATTTCAACTGTCTGATGTTTGCAATTGTGATTAAACTAACAGACTATTATTGCTTCTAATTGCGCCGTATTTGATCTGTTGTCCGATACCAGTAGGATGTTGGGATCTTCCGGCAAATCATTTCAACTGTCAGATGTTTGCAATGTGATTAAACTAACAGACTATTATTGCTTCTAATTGCCGTATTTGATCTGTTGTCCGATACCAGTGGATGTTGGGATCTTCCGGCAAATCATTTCAACTGTCTGATGTTTGCAATTGTGATTAAACTAACAGACTATTTCTAATTGCGCCATGTTGATCTGTTGTCGATACCAGTAGGATGTTGGGATCTTCCGGCAAATCATTTCAACTGTCTGATGTTTGCAATTGTGATTAAACTAACAGACTATTATTGCTTCTAATTGCGCCGTATTTGATCTGTTGTCCGATACCAGTAGGATGTTGGGATCTTCCGGCAAATCATTTCAACTGTCTGATGTTTGCAATTGTGATTAAACTAACAGACTATTATTGCTTCTAATTGCGCCGTATTTGATCTGTTGTCCGATACCAGTAGGATGTTGGGATCTTCCGGCAAATCATTTCAACTGTCTGATGTTTGCAATTGTGATTAAACTAACAGACTATTATTGCTTCTAATTGCGCCGTATTTGATCTGTTGTCCGATACCAGTAGGATGTTGGGATCTTCCGGCAAATCATTTCAACTGTCTGATGTTTGCAATTGTGATTAAACTAACAGACTATTATTGCTTCTAATTGCGCCGTATTTGATCTGTTGTCCGATACCAGTAGGATGTTGGGATCTTCCGGCAAATCATTTCAACTGTCAGATGTTTGCAATCGTGATTAAACTAACAGACTAATTATTTATATATTTTTAAATAAATGGTAATATGTATGTAGAACAATTATTTTAACAGTCGTGCGAGTATGCTTTACATCAAAAGACGAGTTAAACTCTAGTTTTGGAGGCTACGTCCTTGGTACTTATTGAATTGGCAGTGATATATTATCCATGAATTAGGTCTTTGGGTGTTAACCGCCCGTCCTTTGGGTTATTATTCAAAAAGTAAATAAAAAAACTTTTTTCATTAGATTTTGCAATAACAATACGTGTTTACAATATACCAACTTGTATGGGAGAGATGAAAATACCCACACACATCTGAGCTTCGGCTGACCTCGAAATACTAAACGAGATGATGCCGGAACAAACTTGACGTATACAAATGTTTTGTGGGTTTCGGGTATAGTTGTTTTGTACTTGAACCTACGGGATACGGCTTATTGCATTCGGTCGATAATATAGAGCCCGTTTTCCATACATTCGTATGGGTAGACCGGTTAAATTCACATTGCTGTTGCGTCAGTGATCTCTAACAAGCGACACAATCTTTATAATTCACCAACTTACGCATAACAGATATTACTTGCGTCAATTTAGATGGCAGAATATGAATGTATTTTTGTTGTGCAAAGACTTCGATGTATCACATCAGGTTTTACAGAACAGTTGTGAACATTAGTGTATTTGTGGGTGAGAAATGATTTTTTGAAAAATTCACGTCACTAGATATTACTGACATAAGAATAATTTATGTACAACCATTTTTTTTAAATAATGAGGAGTTGCGTGTTCAATCAATATTGGAACCTGTTGGATGCATAAGCAACCAAATTAAATTTATTTTTTGGATACATGTAAAAATCAATTAACATCATTGTGGAGATTCGATGCGTATGCAAACGATTGTGAGGCGTTTCTTTGGCAACTGGTCTATACGAGTTCTCCAAACTGCCAGTCCTTTGTTTGTTTTCTTTTTACATCTTTATTAACCAGCTTTTTGAGGGAGAGATCGATTCAGACGGTTGCTGATGGTTTTATCTCTTCCTCGCATTCAATAAATGCTGTCGTCCCACAAGGATCGGTTCTGTCTCCGACATTGTTTTTGTTGCACATCAATGACCTCTTGACATGTGCACCAATCCATTGTTACGCGGATGACAGTACAGTCCATGATTGCTTTTTGTTTGACAAGCCCCCAAAGGGCACACAAACTCCAACGGCTCGGAGGGCTTTGAAGCAGAGAATGGACGGGTACCTCGAGAGGGTCTCCTCTTGGTGTAAGAATAACCTTGTCGAATTTAATGTTTCAAAGACCCAATCATGTCTGATTACGTCTAAAAGGGATCGAAATGACAATCTAGTCTACTTTAATGTAAGCAATCTTCCCAACAAGCCCTCCATTGATATGCTAAGTGTAACTTTAAGTGACCAGCTCAGGTATGGGGGCTCCATCGAAATCCAAGTAAAGTTAGCCTCTCAAGCTGGGCGTACTCTACAGAGCCCGCAGATACTTAAATAGTACACAACTACTGACCCTGTACAAATCGCAATTGCGCCCCACTGTAGAATTTGGCAGCCACCTCTGGTCGGGAGTCCCAAAATATCTGAAAAAAACCCTTGACTCGGGCAGTCCGTTTGATAGATTCGCCTATCTTAACAAACGGGTTCCAATCTTTGGAGCACAGACGTCAGGTGGGAATGCTGTCCTTGTTCTACAGATATTTTAATGGAAGATGCTCCGAGGAACTAGCGTCATTTATCCCTTCAGCACTGGTGCATAGTCGGGAAACACGCCAAACGCGCTCCCAACATTTGCACACAGTTGACATTTGTCACATGAGAACGGGTCGCTTCTATGATTCGTTCTTGTGTTCAACAGCTCGGCTGTGGAATGATCTGCCGGCCTCTGTGTTTCCTCCATCCTATAACATGGGTCTCTTCAAGACCCAAGTTCACTCTTTCCAATCCTCTAAAAGACCCTCCACACAGCATCCCCAAAGATGATATAGGCCTTGAGGGAAATTATTTCCCTTTGCCTTAGGCTTAAAGACTTCTCGTCTAACTGAGGTTTTGGTTCTCTCGAATGACAGATTCGCGTTCAGCAAAGGACATTCATTAAAAATATCAATATTGGCGTAGTTTTAATAAGACAATTAAGTAAGTTATCATGTTACCCAACCACGTTATTATAAACTTTAAACATTATATTATTAGCTATTAAGCTTTTCAGGCGGCAAATGTCACTTTTACAGGTCATTACTATCATTACTAGTGAGGTAGGTACCTTTTTACCAAACCTAATTCTTCGTTAAAAGGTGTATTTATGCAATTTAAAAGAAAATAAAAAAGGATTAAAAAGCATTATGATATAATGTAATTGTTTTTAAAAGTTTTGGTTCAAAACGTTGTGTCAATTGAAGATATTTCATCAATTTGTGTTTTCAAATAATCTCTTTAGGATTTTTTTACTATGTCTCTCCGGAATTCTGCAGTTAAGCAAGAAGTCTTTAAGCCTAAGGAAAAGGAATCTTCCTTAAAAATAAAGAATAGCGCTCCAGATGTCAGTGTTTTATGCTGAATCATTAGTTTTCTCCATGTACTGTTAAAATGTCAAAATCATAATGATTTATTCAGATTGCAAAAAGCTTCATTAGCCAAATCTAGTCCTAGTCATGGAGATCATCAACGTTAATTTGTGTTAAAGTTAGCTTTGCTGGGTTTTGTACTAAAATGTCTAAAAGTGCCGCTAGTTGCTAGATTTGCTTCATTGTGACATCAATAATATTTGTAGATGTGCATGAAGAGTAGTGTCCTCAATAAAAGTCTTGAAAAGCGAAAAGGGTCAAGTATGTTTTGGTCGTTGGATTGTGATTTGTCTGAAAATAAAGCGTTAAATGTCTCAGTTTTGGTTGTTCTAGCCATTTGAATTTTGTTAAAAACTATTAATATGTTATTGATATCCCTTTTGAACTGTTTTCCTCCCTTGCAATCATCACGAGTATTCAATAACTAATACTACGCTTATGTTTTTTTTTTAAGTAACTTTTTTACACTCGCATAGAAAAAGCTGGCATAAAATATGTACGTACGAGTACATGTTATTAAAATACCGCTTGCCCCGTTGTCGTATTTAAAGATTTCTTTGGATGTCTACACATACTCGTATAGCGTTAAAGTATAGTCAGAAATCAAACCAGTCAGTGACATCACAAACATTGTTCAGTAAAATAACAGTGTTGCTAATAATATAGTTTTGGACGGTATAATGATGATGTATCATGAAAAAAACAATAAATTTTTATACAAATGAATTCGTGTTTTATTTTTTTCTGCATTTATATCTAATGTTATATTTATTTACAGTAAACTACTAACAATTAAATAACATTTAATGATGACCTACCGCTGCAAATTGACTAAAATGGTGAGGAGATCTAAATTGGGTTTGCGGAAAGCAATCCTCTAATTCTGGACATCTTAATCTGAAATCATCGCCACTTTGGTCTCTATTTATACCCATCATCGGCTCACAATTGTCAGACAACACATTATTGGTATTATTAATAATTGGTTCGTACAGATACTGGGCATTGTTTGAAGTATAATCAATGGTAGGTATTTCAATTTCAGATTCAATGGGAATATTCTGGATGCCGTCTATTTTATCTCCAATTAATCTGCTCCCGTACGAGTATCGGTATTCTTTATCCGAGCAATCTGATAATTGATAGTTATTTTGAAATTGCTCGGTACTGGAGCAGAAATATTTGGGGTTTTGATTGTTATCTAATATTCCCGGCGAGGGCAATCCGCCCTGTTCACTGCCGGAGGGATATTGGGGGTAATAGCTGTTTGTGCCTGGTAAAATAGCCATTTCTTTATTTTGGTTATGCATCGCCATGTGATTCTCCGAACAGAATTGAAGTCTATTGTTACAAGCAGTTTGTTGGTCGACCATATCAGTTTGCAAAAAGCTTTCAGGTGAGCAGCTGGCATTCAACTGACTGCAGTTGCTTACGTTCGAGTCATCGTTGGAAATGATAAAGTGGTCGGAGTTTTGTTGACAATGCATCCAGTAGCTTTCTTCCGATTTGAAATTATCCTTGTGAATAGCTCCACTTCCCAGGTCGATGAATGTGGGCGGTGAATTGGCGAGTTCGCTGTGGTTGTGCTGTTCCTGGAAGGTTTGGTAATCCGGTCGGAGAGGTTGGTCCAGCTGGAAGATCTCTTCGGGTTGGAAGATGTCCCCGGTCATGGGGGCGAAGTCAAACGCCTGGCTTTCGGCTGGTTGGGTCTCGTGGGTGGTCGGGTTGTACAGGTAAGAGTTGCCGAGAAGGACTTCCTCTTGCTGCAGGTGAGAGTGCGGGTGGGCGGCAGTCCAATAGGAGCTGTCTGCCGGGGGCGCCTGGATGTAGTTGGGGGTGTAGTACTGGGTGTTGTTATTCTGCCCGCACATGCACTCGAAAGGTGAACAGGAGCAAGAGTAGCCTGGGGACAAAATAATACTTTAGTCAAAAATACTACGTATTATTAGTATTGTACCCCCCCAGATTATTTCTTTATTCAATTTCAACGGCTAAATCTATTAATCTATCCGCGCTACGCATCGCATTCTGGAATACAAGAGGTCTTTCACAAACTCAGAATTTTCGCTAATACGCATAGACTAGACATCATTCTTGTAAATGAAACTCACCTAAATCCATCTTCTTCGCCCGATATCTTAAATTATACCCTTTTCAGAAATGACCTTTTAAACTCACGTGGAGGTGGCACCGTAATTTACATTAAAAGGAAAATCACACACATGCACAATAAAACATAAAATAGATTTAACCAAAACATTTTACTCCAAATTAGAATCGAACTCGAATCCGTCCATCTCCAACCTCGGCCGCTGGACCCCTAGCACCGATCCCCTCCGTCTCCGTCCAAATTTTATCTTATACCCTCCATTTTTTTAGTGATCGGGCCTAAATATAACATTGCAATCACCAAGTGCCGCTAGCACATCAAACACAGTTTATAATTCTTTGAAATAAATTAAATAAAAGCCCTACAGTAGCAATTGGCAGCCCACTCACTGGGTAGAGAAGATTATCTCCACATTTATGCACTTCTAACCACAGTTGACACAGGAAAAGGGAGAAATGTTCCCTGACACTTGTTACGTAACAAAAGGGTGACCCTACGTTAAATTCTAGCTCCTCGTCACAACAAAATAGCTGGGCAACCAATTGCGATGTGTCCCTCCAAAGTTCACAGTAATCAACCAATCAGGTGATTTTTCCGCTCATAATCAACCAATGAGAGCCATACAATTATTACCGACCATACAGAACAGGGTAACAGGAAGCGACTCCCGAGCGCCCACTGCTGCTTGGCCGCCACTTCTGTTCACCACTCACTTCCCATCGGACAAGCAAACCGTCAGCAGCGACTCTGTAAGAGTTCGCGGCTAAAGTGCCATTTTGTCAACCAAATCTGATGGGCAATAGGTATTTTCGCATGCGGGTTTGAAGCCCCATAGCTAATCGTGCCCTTTTACTGTAAAATACCTAAGATGGTGACATGTAATTTAAAACTAAATTAAATTCAGTGTGGAGATGCCCGACCCTTGGGTTCCTGCCTGCGGCTCCCGCCGGCCGCATCGACCATATTAATCTGAGACGCCACTGCTCCGATCTCCTCATCTAAGTTGTTTCTACCTACCCTCTGTTATGTGTTGTACTTGCCCTTGCCATAATTGATACACACGGTTTTAGAACTTCATCGGAGAGAGAAAGATATTAACTTTATGTCAGAAATGGGACCTTTCTATTAGTTATACGATTGCGCATAACCTGTAATGTCTAGTATCACTATACAACAAATTCTGAGAGTGAAAGTACTCCCTCGCCTCATTTAACGTAGATTAGCAATTGCCTCACTCCCAATTATAAGACTGCGGTCGACTCACTCGACTCTGAGAGAGAGGAAACCTCATTGCTACACCGGATCTGAGCTAATCATTGTCCGGACAAAGACGTACCCGCCTTGGAGACTAACACCTGGGTAAGTCACGCTGATATTCTTGTCTCCTCACTCTCCAGAAACACAACCCTGACACCCACCGTGGTGCATTCTCTACTATCCAACCTTCCTCTTACCCATCTTCTTTTTTATTTGGCCGCATACAGGACCACTCTTAGGAAAAATTCTCCAATTTTTGTGCGCAATATAACGCACAATTTCACAATATCGACATTCTTCACAATACCCTTTCAAAATATCGAACCGAATTAATACATAGACCATAAATTGATGCACAAGTACAAAATGTATCGAGAGCATTTCCTGTCCCGATCCTATCTTCCTCTTCCTCTCCCCCCTTCCTTTTTATTTTGTTTTTTCTAATAAAACATCTGCACTTAACCACTGGTAGCACAAAAAACTTTGTTGGTTTACCTTTTGTTAAACTTCCTTTGTATATAAATCTGTATTAAAAGCTGTTTTTTTCTTATAAATAAATAAATACATAAAAAATATACTGATTTTCCATTAAGTCAACTCCATATTTGGAGAAAATAATTGTACACACCTTTTGAGCTATCGGCGATGAGCGGCGGGGGCAGCATGGGGATGGAGGAACTCTCTCTCTCCCTCTGTCTCTTTGGAATCCGTAAGGACATGAGCTGGAACAAAAAGAAACACTTTTAATTTAGGTACATATATAAAACAACATTTTGAAGATATTCAAATCATAGGATTTTTTTATTTTTTATTATCTGGCTTTCACCCATTAAGGGCGATGTTTAATCAGTTCGATTTTAATAGTACAGATTGTTCTTAAAATTAGTTACTTTTAAACAGGGTATAATATTCGGGAAATTAAAATTGAAGCAAATAAGTTACATTGTAAATGGCTTCCTCAGCAATGGAATCCGCCATTTTGTTTCCAGAAATATCTAGGTGTCCCGGAATCCAGGCCAGGACCACTGACGCATGGGATAATCATTGGATTAAAACTTTCATTCGCCCGCTTCCATCGCTATGCGTTTCAGACACACCCGTAAAAAAGTCGAATTCGAAATTAAATTTAAGGTTTCTTAAAATATGTAATGTAAATAATAATTGTAGATCTGGCTGGTAAATTCTGTGCTGGAGGCAAATTACGGAATTACAATAGTGGAATAATTCCTCGAATGGTTCGAAATGCGAGATTTGGCGCCGTAAATAAGTGCCTTTACACCTGTAATTAAAGTGTCGATAGCTCGGCCTCCCGTCTCCCGTGTGGGGTCTTTGACTCGACTTATTTGTTGTAATTCATTAGGTTGATTGGTCCGCCGTGCAACCGACCCGACATTGCTAGAAGGTTCTCATTCTGCTTCGGTATTCACACAGTGCTAGGAAGGCATTCGATGTTTGCTCTGTAACTCTGTAATAACCTCGGGGATGTACTAACTGTAGACCTCAGAGCCGGGTAACTAATCTACATAATAGTCGTAGGTTGTAGGTAAGGAAATATCGAATTCAAAGACTAGATTAGACGAGGAAATTATATGTCCGGGAGTTTGAGGATGATTTTGCGAATTGCATCTAGTACCTACTTTTAAAATCCGATCAATGTCGAATTTTATCAGTGTCTATTGTTATTAAATAACATAATTTCCTTTGGTACGTGCGTTCGAGCGTCAACTTGAAACTTAAACAAATTGGAACTGATCGATGTGCTGTCAAAACAAAAGAATCTTCTAGACGAGCGATAAAGTTAAAGTACACATATTTCTTTTAAAGGCGAAAGTAATGCGCGTGCGCGGAGGTAAATTTTAAAATAAAAATAACGTTTTCCAAATCTACATATTTTCTTTCGCTGTCTTTAACGTCAATATTTGGTTAATAATTATAATGCCACGACTACACGATCGCTCAACCTGCCAACTCGAACGTTTGGGCGATTGTGTAGAGGGGTAATTCGTACGTATTGTGCCAACGTTAGCTCGAGTTCGGCGAGTTCGCCCGAGACCCGGTGGCGAACTAGTTGGCCCAACCTTCAAAATATTTTGCCGAACTCGCACAAACCGGTCTCCACACATGGGCAGTTCAGTATGAGTTCGGCAGACGATCCCGACACGTGCTGCGCGAAGAATAATACATGACTGAACTATGTTTATAATGACAGAAAGTACTAAAATATGCAACTAACCCACAAATATGGATAATGCTGATCATGATAGTATTATAATAATCGAATAATTTGTATAGCGCCGTTTTTCATGGAAAATCATCTCAATAGCGAGATGCATGCAATCCGATGTATAATCGGGGCTAGTTGTTATATTTAAAATAAAATACGCAGCTAAAACAGGCGCAACAGCTATCCGTTATATTTATTTCCGGTATTATGAGTACCTAGTGAGATACGAATTGTGTCAATAATATGATTAATTTGGGTAGACCTTCTATAAATATCGGTGGATCAATAGATTTTAGCTAAAATGGCTTCACTAGTTTGGAGTTCGTAGTTGGAACGTTGGCCGATCATGTAGTTTTAGTCGCCCGATTTATAGTCATTACACGATCGGCCAACGTTGAGCGATTGTCTGGTCGCAGGATTAAGGTTATACTAGGTCACGTGACCGGTGACTAGGTCACGTGATCGCCAAAATCGCGCGTTTACCGCTATCAAAATTGAAAATGCTCTGATCGAGTAGCTCGAATGTTTAAAAGCTGCTAATGAGTAGCTCGTAGCCAATGCTTTGTTACACAAAGCGATCTCAAACAGCGAACAAAAACAGCCTTCGCCCAACGACAGTTCTCTTATATTATTGCTCCCAAAATGTTCAACTCACTGAGTACTGATACTAGGAAATCCAAATCTGATCATCTTTATACCATCACTGTCCAAAATTGGTTATTTGCAAAATGAAGGAATTATTTCAAGGAATGTCTGTTTTCTGAATATCTGTTATTATTAATATATTAACTTATTTAATAATATATATGTATACGTATATTTATATATATATATGTATATATGTTATGGTTGAGATTTTCACGGGTGTAAGATGTAGAATAATTTTCTCGGTTTACCCGCGTAATGTAGTCCTTAGAAGGACTTTTTAACTCCTGACGTTTCGGACAAATCACATTGTCCATCTTCAGAGGCCTTATGTCTTGAGTTTTGTTTTGAACTGATCGCTTGAGCGTGTCCGTTCAATCCAAAAGTCAAAACCTAAGTGGTTGCAAATCATTTTAATCACGTCCTTAATGAAGGTCATAAAATAGATTTTGATAATACCACGACAATATCCAGCCTTTTCAATGAAACAAGAAGAATTTACCGCGAAGCCATCGAAATTCATAAACATAAAAACAATATGAATACTAGAAATGACTCAATTAGAATTCCCGACACTTGGAAAGTCATAATCGATCAAAATTCCCCGATAACATCACTTCCAAAATTATTAGAATTACCCTCAACTTCCTTAAATAAAAATAACCCGGTTACTATGCGTAAACAGCCTATTAAATGCCCCACCCCTACCCCCACCCCTTTATCTACACGCGTTCTGCGTCCTAGACTATTAAAATGATTTGCAACCACTTAGGTTTTGACTTTTGGATTGAACGGACACGCTCAAGCGATCAATTCAAAACAAAACTCAAGACATAAGGCCTCTGAAGATGGACAATGTGATTTGTCCGAAACGTCAGGAGTTAAAAAGTCCTTCTATGGACTACATTACGCGGGTAAACCGAGAAAATTATTCTACATATGTATATATATATATATGTGTATATGTATGTGTATGTGTATGTGTATGTGTATGTGTATGTGTATGTGTATGTGTATGTGTATGTGTATGTGTATGTGTATGTGTATGTGTATGTCTATGTGTATGTGTATGTGTATGTGTATGTGTATGTGTATGTGTATGTGCATGTGCATGTGCATGTGTATGTATATGTATATTATATAATACAAACTTCGACTACGGGTACGTGTCTAATTTGGTGGTTGAAAAAATGTAAACTCTGTACCGAACTTACAAAATGAATAATTAAATATTTAAAAAAAATTGGCGAATGAATATACTGGGCTATAACATTATATTTATTTATTTATATTTGGAAAAACCAACAGTTTAAAATGC
The DNA here is from genome assembly GCA_022606495.2 of Halesus radiatus. Classification (NCBI taxonomy): domain Eukaryota; kingdom Metazoa; phylum Arthropoda; class Insecta; order Trichoptera; family Limnephilidae; genus Halesus; species Halesus radiatus. Next base: position 29,434 of record JAHDVE020001918.1, on the reverse strand, counting down.
ATGGCGAATATACATATAAAAATGTACTTATAATTGGTTTTCACTTAAGTATTTATATTATTCCATTAGTCTATGGGGTTAGGATGGAAAGGATCTAGTCTGTGTAGACTAATATGTATTGTGTGAATGTTATTTATTGATTTTAGGTTTGAAGTTATGAGGGGCCGAGTTGAATAAATCGAGCTCACTGTACGAAGTACGAGTATGTGAAGCGCGATGAATAAAGGTGTTTTGTTTTGAGCATTGAGGTAGGTTTTGTCTGGTTTGATTATTACCTTATTGCTGAGCGCGCTTTCTCTCGCCAGCAGCACGGCCAGCGAGCGCACGCGCCTTCCAGCACCCAGAGAACGGCGCGCCTCGCTCGCTCCCTTGGCCTCGGGGCGCGGATGGTCGTGCGCGCCCTTGGCCTGGAAGAACACGGCGTGCTCGGTGTGTCGCCAGAAGTGCGTCACGGGATAGCCGCAGTGCCCCCGGCACGCCAGCACTTCCAGGCGCCCGCCGGAGCACAGGCGATTCGGGCACGGCTTGCCTAGGAAACAACAACTATTTATTATTATTTGGGAAAATCGCGATTATCTTCTTATTTAATAGACAGATAAATATGCAAACTCTGCGGCGCCTACAGTAAGCGTGAGATCATTTCCGATGGAACACCACACAACGATAATAATAATATTTATTTATTTGAAACACCCATTATTTAACAATAACATTTAAGAAAGTTTTGACTGCCCAACTGGGAACTAATCCCGTTTTAGGACAGTCAAACTGACACGTTTAGTTCATATTAACTGCCATTGTACAAAAATAGAATGGAAAAAAGCTAGAACTGACATAGTATGGAAATATAATATATCTAGAAAAAAGTATAACGAGATTGTGTATATGTGCTTGATAGGTGCTGGTAGGTGCTATGAAGAAAAAAAATGCATTTAAAATTGAGTACTAAAAAAAGATAATATTATTGATAAGATTGAGTTACGCATCACTCTGCTTTATGAGCCGATGATGAAACTCGGGGATGCAGCCCGAAGAGGATGATCCTGATCTCTCGATATTATTCATTGTCTCGTACTTAGAGGAGAGCGGCATGGAGGAGACGCTTTTTTCTAGCTCATATTTTTATGAAGAAATACTGAAAGGCAATTTTATTTTCAAAAATGTCAATAGGTACTAAAAATGTTTTAAGAACATTTTTGTTAATCTTCTTGAAACATTCTTATTTGAATGTTTAAAAAACACAAAAATTTAGCTCAACATACGAGTAAAGCAGTGCGCAATGAAAGAGCCACGTGAAGTATTTAAGGAACCTGCAGATTGTACGTACAAATGCTACACAAACTTATTTATTTTATTTATTCTTAAATTAAAAACAAAAACATTATCCACTCATTTCACTAGGACAGTCCTGTGTTGAAATGAGCGGCTTTACAATTTTAGTGAAACAGTATATTATAATTGATATATTTTTTTAAATAACACTAAAGTTATTCAGACTATAAACAAGTAAAAAATCTGCAATAAATCTTTAAGTTGGGCTGTACATTTATATATTACAATTATAATAATTTCATTGTAACCCAAATAACCATCATCGTATTGATAAAACGATTTAAAGTTGATTAAAAAAACAAACATAATCGCTTTTTACCTATTTACGTCGGTTAAAAATTAAAAAAAAGAAGATAAATAGAAACGAATATTTGTTTTATTATAATAGAATATAAAGTATTTTCTTTCGTACAAAATGTTTGATTAACCTAACAGCAATTCATCCAAAGAAAGTTGTGACAAAAAGACTCACAAATGACGCATAAGATAAACCCTAACAAATGATATTTGTACAGCATCCTTTAGGCGAGTTTTCACAAAAAGACTCACAAATGACGCATAAGATAAACCCTAACAAATGATATTTGTACAGCATCCTTTAGGTGAGTTTTCACAAAAAGACTCACAAATGACGCATAAGATAAACCCTAACAAATGATATTTGTACAGCATCCTTGAGGTGAGTTTTCACAAAAAGACTCACAAATGACGCATAAGATAAACCCTAACAAATGATATTTGTACAGCATCCTTGAGGTGAGTTTTCACAAAAAGACTCACAAATGACGCATAAGATAAACCCTAACAAATGATATTTGTACAGCATCCTTGAGGTGAGTTTTCACAAAAAGACTCACAAATGACGCATAAGATAAACCCTAACAAATGATATTTGTACAGCATCCTTTAGGTGAGTTTTCACAAAAAGACTCACAAATGACGCATAAGATAAACCCTAACAAATGATATTTGTACAGCATCCTTTAGGTGAGTTTTCACAAAAAGACTCACAAATGACGCATAAGATAAACCCTAACAAATGATATTTGTACAGCATCCTTGAGGTGAGTTTTCACAAAAAGACTCACAAATGACGCATAAGATAAACCCTAACAAATGATATTTGTACAGCATCCTTGAGGTGAGTTTTCACAAAAAGACTCACAAATGACGCATAAGATAAACCCTAACAAATGATATTTGTACAGCATCCTTGAGGTGAGTTTTCACGTAAACGACTCTATTCAAATCATTCAATATTTATTTATTATTATTATTTTAAATTTCAATCAGTTCTGAATATTTTTCATTGTTTTCTTTGCAGAACTGAACTTTGGAGGACTGAATGCGGTTGGCGCTAACTGAAAGTTGTCCAAAGAAGCGAAGCTACCAGTCCACAATGGAGTGCTGATACCAACCCTGATGTATGGCAGTGAGGCATGGAATTGGCAGAGGAAGGATGAAAGTAAACTGAATGCCGTAGATATGAGATCTCTGAGGCGAATGTGTGGTAAAACCATATACGATCGTGTGAAAATATCGAGATTCGTTTAGAATTCAAGGCTGATGTGAGCGTAATGAGCAAGATTCAGTTAAGTTAACCGTACATTTTGATTAATTGTAATTTATGGGTTTTGAAGAACAAGTTGCCATTGGATAAATTACTAAAAAGTAGTTTATCGTGACTTTTTGCATTGTATTTTTTCTTTAGTAAAATGTAAATAAAAAAAAGAAAGGGACCCTTAGATGGTTTGGGCATGGAGAGCGAATGAACGAAGAAAGGAGTGTAATAAGAATATATGACGCGAATGTGAATGGAAGAAGAAGCCGGGGACGTCCGAGGAAGACATGGCACGATTAAGTGAATCAAATACTTAAGTCGCGTCATGTCAGAAGTCGGAATAATAGAAGAGAATATATGAGACGATGTATGAATGTGAATGAAGCAAGAAGTGTATGCCAAGATCGAGTTGTTTGGCGATCCGTCCTTTCTGCCTACGCCTGCGGGGAAACGGCGTGATTGTTAGTTAGTTAGTTAGTTTTCTTTGCAAACTTCATCGCTAAGTCAGCCGGCTCTTTTATAACTTAAAATGTAAAAACACCTTAATCAAATCTAAATTATACTACATGCAGTTTGTAAACAAGACAAGCTTCTAATTGCATTAAATAATGCAGCAATGGATTTAACTCACTGCACATTGTGTCATAGATCACCAAAGTTACAACAAGAAATTTGCTTTTTTTGCAGTGAAAACAAACGGACGGATAATTTTTCATTTTTGTCTACCTACTGTCACATGACAGTAAATGAACTATGGACAGTAGTAATACAAATCCGTTGTCGATACCATCCAGTTCGCATGGTAGCTATTGGCTATCAAAGCCTGTCTCCTATATGCCACTTTCCCCTTCCTTTCTTAATCTTAGCTTGTTGATTATGCTTAGGTACATCGGCCGTGCGTTATTTCTGGACTTTCCAGGATATAACAGGAGAACTCCACTGGTAAATTCGATTCGAGTCCAGCTCTCTAGAGAAATCTTTTGATAGAACTTTTGATGGAATTTCGCTAATAGGTTCATCGTCCATCTAGTCTAGTCAATGACGAGATAAATAGTAGTTAATTATTGTCACGTCAATTACCTTGTTGCTTCTTCCTGGCCTTGTCGCAAATGGCTGGTCGCAGGTGAACGCGGTCGCCGCTGGGCAGCTTGCAGCGCACCGAGCACACCAGCACTCCGAGACAACTTTTTTTCAGGATGTGAACGTTGTGGTTGTTGGTGTTCCGCATGGCCCAACCTGCAAATAAACACGCTCACTTTATTGTTGTTTACAGAAGGGCATCTTCGCAGATTATATTTAAAAATGCTTAGCTGGTGGGGTAGTAATCTGTAAGGGTTAGTTGTTACCCAAATTTAACAAATTTTACAAAAAAATACGTTAATCTCCACTCAATTCTAATAGCGATTCCCTAATCTGCTCTGTGAGAGATCTCCTGTATTCCATGTCGCTATCACATGTGTCAGTGGTCCTGGCCTGGAATCCGGGATACCTGGGTATTACTCTAAACGAAATGGCGGATTCCATTGCTAAGGAAGTCACTATTCACGGTCCATTAAATGATATTCCCGTTCTAGTTAGAGGCTATTTCCCTATTCTTAAAAGTAAATACAAACTCCAATGGTCCTCTGAATGGAAAATATCTTTTCTAACAAAAGATCATCAGTATTCATTAATACAACCTTTTATTCCTGTAAAGCACTGGTTTCATAAATACACTAGCATGCCAAAAAAATGTATTTCCTCCATAACTCGAATGAGACTAGGTCACACTTCTTGTCTTAGTCATCTCGCCAGATTACACATAGTCAGCTCGCCTTACTGTGATTGTGGGTCAGAGAATACCCTGAACCATAATTTCTCTGAGTGTCCTATCAATGACCAATTTCCAAACTTTATGCGTGATTAAAAATGCATAAATTTACACTGTAACTTATTTGCTTCAATTTTATGTGCCCAAATATTATATCCTGTTTAAAAGTAACTAATTTTAAGAATAATCTATTTTTTTTATAGAAAGCAGTCACTTTGTGGTTAGACATATTTAATAAAAATAAAACAGTAACTTTGTTTATAACCACGAGAATTTTATTTAATTTTATTACGACCGACCGGTTTCGCTTAACATAAGCATCTTCAGGGTACAAAAATTAAACTGAGTAACAGTTTTATTTTTATTAATAATAATCTGTACTATTAAAATCAAACTGCTTAAACATGCCCAAGATTGCCCTTAATGGGTGAAAGCCATAAAATAACAAAAAAATTACAGATAGGTATTATATATAATATATATACAAGTATTTTAGGAAAATTTCTTATGTCGAATGCGTGGGACACCATACTAACAAGTAGAGGACATCTTGAGAATCCTGTCGAGTGCGTGGGACACCATACTAACAAGTAGAGGACATCTTGAGAATCCTGTCGAGTGCGTGGGACACCATACTAACAAGTAGAGGACATCTTGAGAATCCTGTCGAGTGCGTGGGACACCATACTAACAAGTAGATGACATCTTGAGAATCCTGTCGAGTGCGTGGGACACCATACTAACAAGTAGAGGACATCTTGAGAATCCTGTCGAGTGCGTGGGACACCATACTAACAAGTAGAGGACATCTTGAGAATCCTGTCGAGTGCGTGGGACACCACACTAACAAGTAGAGGACATCTTGAGAATCCTGTCGAGTGCGTGGGACACCATACTAACAAGTAGAGGACATCTTGAGAATCCTGTCGAGTGCGTGGGACACCATACTAGTAGAAGAAGGGAAATAAGAAAAAAGAAGTGGGTTGTGTGAAGTTGAATGTAAAATTTACCAGAAGCGTGTCGTTTGGCCTCCTCACTGTGCGGCGGGTACACCAGCCTACAGTGTCCATCCGCCCACTCGCTGAAGGGGTCGAATGAGCTGACCCTGGGCACGGCGGTGTCGTTGATGTCCCAGTCGGGCGCCGCCCCCTGGCTCCCCTGACCGCTCTGCCCCCCCTGGCCGTTCAGGACCCCGGCCCCCTCCGCCCCCTGGGGCGCGCGCTGCGGGGACGCGCGGGGGGTGCTCATCGACTGGACCGGAGACACGGTGCGTTTCCTGAGAAAATAAAAAAAATGACGTTAGGATAACTTCTTGCAGTGACAGAATGAATTATTTTCGAAGACCCGACGATGATGTATACCGAGGAAACATATATGGGAAATAGGGGGAGAAACTGGTGGATGATGACCTCAAGAGTTGCATGGACATGTTTCCCATGGGGTTTGTTTGGACCTGAAAATAGTGGCTTTAACCTAGAAACTAAAGGGTTGTGCCACCTGAGCTCGTCCTTCGAGAGTTTTGACTGCTTCGGAAAACAGATTTTTGGTTTATGGTTGAAAAGGATCTAGATACCTGGGGCCTGATTCCGGCTCTTTTCATCAACCTATTTCCTTTTCTACGCTAGCTGTGAAGCCAACATTGGGCGAGTAAAGCAGAAAATTTGCTAGTTCTGGCCAATAGGACTCTTGTCCTTGTGTACCACACACTGGACAATCGTCTATTTACTTGGCAAATGTTGAACTTGTTGTTGGCCTTGAAATCTCAATTTTGGTTTCTTCAAATAATGGAATAAAAATGAAGCAAATGGGATATTTAAATACAATATATGAATAAGTAAGGTTATGAGTACAGCGGTCAGCCACCGCACGATTTCAGATGCATTGTGGAAATATTAACAAAGTTAAGTACATATTTTACTTTATAATAACGGCTAATAATTCACAAAGTTAATTAGAACATATGGAATCAGGCAGAAATTAAATTATTACAAATATATATATATATATATTTACCCAGCCTTACTATGGATTTTCTTTTGGGATAAAGTTATGAAATTGTGAATTCTTGCTTGTTGTTTGGGTGGCATATTTGATTTGACAGCGAAAGTAATACTTTGTGACGATTATTACTATCTCTAAACAAAGAAACATTCATTTTAAAATTTTATTTAATATTTTTTCAAAATATAATCTAAATAATAACGTTCTTAAAAGTAGGTATCTACTTGTGTTTTCTATTTTGAAAATATGCTACCCAAACAACCCTTTTTTCTTTTGAATATGTAATCTATGACTAACCATAGTGGTATATCTATGGGCTAATCTCAATACAACATGGGTTGAATGTTTTTCATACTAATTTTAAAGCGTTATAGTAACCGTTTTACATATTGTAATCATTCAAATTAATTTCTAAACCTTCCCGTCACGAAAAAGAACAAACTGTGCTATTTTCAGCGAAACCACTCGAGTAATTTTCGAGAAAATTGAGTACACACAGACAAACATTCATTCAGGCTATACATTTATGCGCTTTTGCTCAAAATGTAATAAAATATTTGCTCAAAAATGCTACCCCGGCGAGTTTTACTTTTATCCGTGCGTTGGTGTTATTTGCTCGGGCCTTGGCTATAATAATGTAGGTAGGTACAAACACTTGAAGGAAGTTCACGTTTAATTAAACATGTCGGCATTATTGTATATTCCGTTCAAAGTGCTGAGGAAAGTCGTGAACTGTGTGTGATCTCCACGAGTTTTATTGTTAACATGTTTGTTTTTCCTGCGACCTAGAATTAACTACCCAATAATCCTACAAACCAAATCACGCGTTCAGTACTCAACCGTTTTAATTTTATTTATGACTTCATCAATCGTAATTAAACCATTACAATCGCAGAAGATAAATCTACCACAAAGCCTAGCATTAGGCAGATAGAGCCTGATTTGTTCAAGAGGAAAAGATACTGCGGAACATATTAGGTAGTAGACCCCACCAACCATTTCTCAATGGACAATTATCCAAGTATTTTTTAATCATATTTGTTTAGAGAAGCTAACAATTACTTTTTTTATTGGGGCATCCGGTATTCGGATAAGTATTTAAAAATATGTTCAAACGTTTGGTATTCACTTTGAAATAAAAAAGGGTTAATAGTGAATTAAATATAGTTAATAATTTTTTTTTTAAATAGCTATCTCATGAATTTATTTTCATTTTAATATAAATTATACAAATAAAAACTTTTTTAATTTCTAATACAAATTTGTTATTCAACGTTTCATAATATTTTTTATTAATTAACATTTTTGATTAATTACTTACCTACTTTAATCAATTTTTGTTTATATTTCCAATTTGAATATTTATTGTGTTCTGTGTTTATCATTTGTCTATACTCGACATTATTATTTTTAGTATTCTACATATTCCTGATGAAGAAAGCATCACTTTCGAAACATGTTGATATGTATATTAATAAAGTGGTGAATACAAAGTAATTTCTAATTAATTTATTTAAATATGTGTCTACTTCGGTGTTGACGTTTTGAACTTGGCAAAATTGAGATGTAACCGAAGGGAGATTCTGAAAGAAACATTTATTTTAATTCTCACTGCTAACCTAGGTGGATCAAAGGTACCTTTTATGGGGCCATAGGTCCTTCTTTATACGTATTTTAAATCTTTCTTTTAGTCAATAAGACTATAAGTCACGCTACATTGACTGTTGACATTTTCAATATTACTTGCAGACAGTTTTGTGACCCATGTTGCAAAATAGTCTTAAAACTGCCCCCATGACATTTATACTTTTCCAATCAACCTCTTTCTGTATTATTATCTTTAGTATTGTTTAAATCATGTCTAAAACCCAAAGGGGTATTTTATAAAGACCATTGTAAAAGACCCCATCAGAACGACAACAAAAGAAATTTTCAAATCTTTTGCAGTACCTAACATCCAAAATATCTATGCTAAGAATGCTTTAATCAAACATTTCAAAACCTCATAAAAAAACAGAAGAAATTTAATTTTCAGCACACAAGAGCGAACCAAAATGACATTATCTATATTCCAAAATTTAAACCTGCTTTTGGACAAAGGAATTATAAATATCTCTCCACTAAGCTATATAACTCACTTTCACCGGCCATAAACAAAAAAACAAATAAGTCAAATAATTTCAAAAATCAAATCAAAACCTGCCTCAAAGAAATCAAAGAAGATGAGTTATCCAGCATCCTGAAAAGAACTTCGTAGGACCTTTAAAACAATCAGTTATAAATAATACCTAGTTCGTCTCAGCACAGGAACCCCTAGTGAGGAGGACTAAGAAAATCACTACAAATTTTCTTATACAAATAAAAAAATGTTATTCTTAATATTTGTCTGTGTATATTTTTACCATTTCTCATTTATTGTAATGTACTTTAATCTCTGTAATATTTTAGTGATGACTATTTTATGAAGACTTAAAATAATTACTCCAATAAAGCAAATGTTTTGTTGCTAAAGGTTTCATAGGGCGACGTTTTATAGGTTATAAAAATCACCTGTAAAGGTGATTGTTCTTACTTTTATTTTCTTATTTATTCTTTCAGTGAAAATCATATTATTTGAAATAAATACAGTTTTTGGAAATAGTGAAGTTAACAGTTAGATTCCACTGCAGCTAATTGAGATGATATAGATAGAAACAACATCTCCGCTGCTAACTTATCATTATCCAATTGCTCTTGTCAAAATACATACGTTATTTATCTGCATAGCTGCTTCACCTTCACCTTCACCCAAAGCAATCAACTTATACCATTTTGTGTATGTTCCATCCATCTGTCAGGTGGGCAGACAATCCGTGTGCGTGTCCCACTACAATATCTACAACGATGAGATCTGATCTCATGAAATTTGCACAGCTTATTGTGGCTGGAATTTAGAAGACACAAATGCAGGTTTTGAAGTGGCAACGTTCTTTCTGGTTTTGACATATTCTAAAGAAAAAAGGCAGGTTGTTTGCTTCATATTTTTCAATTATTCAATAAAAAGACAGTGTAAAAACACTAGTGAAGTCGGGTAGTACCCAACTCGAATAGATTATGAGATCAATTCACTATTGAATTATGTAAAGACCTAGAGAAAATCTTACACTATAACCCTTAAGTAGGGAAACTTTATACTGCAATAACCATTCAAATAAAAGATAATTTACTCAGAAATTAATAAAATCGTTGATAATAAAAACGAAAACATTTTATTGAGTTTCATCATAAGTACCTATATAGAAATAATACAAACAGATTATCTGTAATGACTTCTGCACAGTTTGATAATGCCCCGGGAAGGCGAAACAGCTGTCACGCGTAATAACAGTTAGTATTTGTAATAACAATAGTTATAAAAATCAATGAATTAAAAATGACTTTGTAATCACCACTTTATTAATATATACATATCAATATGTTTCGAAAGCGATGCTTTATAGAATATGCAGATAGATCAAGTATAGATATTGTCTATACTTCACATTATTATTTTTTAGTATTCTGTATATTCCTGATGAGGAAAGCTTTGCTTTCGAAACATGTTGATATGTATATATTAATAAAGTGGTGATTACAAAGTCATTTTTAATTCATTTATCAACAATGTCGCCATAAAGTGAATACCAACCTTGTGAAGAAATTATATTATCAACGATCTATTGACATTTAATTTTGAACGCAGCTTGATGTTTAATTGGGTTATTTATTTTTCACAGAACTCAAATACTGAATGATTTCTAAGGCCCAGGCGATCATTTCAATAACGTTTTAAAAAACAAGTGCGCCCTACTGTAGAATTTGGTTATAATTAATAGTACACAACTGATGAACCCTGAATATAGCAAGTGCGCCCTTATGTAGAATTTGGTTATAATTAATAGTACACAACTGCTGAACCCTGTAGATCGCAAGTGAGCCCTATTGTAGAATTTGGTTATAATTAATAGTACACAACTGATGAACCCTGTATATAGCAAGTGCGCCCTACTGTAGAATTTGGTTATAATTAATAGTACACAACTGCTGAACCCTGTATATAGCAAGTGCGCCCTACTGTAGAATTTGGTTATAATTAATAGTACACAACTGATGAACCCTGAATATAGCAAGTGCGCCCTACTGTAGAATTTGGTTATAATTAATAGTACACAACTGCTGAACCCTGTACATCGCAAGTGAGCCCTATTGTAGAATTTGGTTATAATTAATAGTACACAACTGATGAACCCTGAATATAGCAAGTGCGCCCTTATGTAGAATTTGGTTATAATTAATAGTACACAACTGCTGAACCCTGTATATAGCAAGTGCGCCCTACTGTAGAATTTGGTTATAATTAATAGTACACAACTGATGAACCCTGAATATAGCAAGTGCGCCCTACTGTAGAATTTGGTTATAATTAATAGTACACAACTGCTGAACCCTGTACATCGTAAGTGGGCCCTACTGTAGAATTTGGTTATAATTAATAGTACACAACTGATGAACCCTGTACATGGCAAGTGAGCCCTATTGTAGAATTTGGTTATAATTAATAGTACACAACTGATGAACCCTGTATATAGCAAGTGCGCCCTACTGTAGAATTTGGTTATAATTAATAGTACACAACTGATGAACCCTGAATATAGCAAGTGAGCCCTATTGTAGAATTTGGTTATAATTAATAGTACACAACTGATGAACCCTGTATATAGCAAGTGCGCCCTACTGTAGAATTTGGTTATAATTAATAGTACACAACTGCTGAACCCTGTACATCGCAAGTGGGCCCTACTGTAGAATTTGGCAACCACCTCTGGACGGAAGCCCCAAAATATCTTAACCAAAATAAAGTAATTTTTTTTTTAATTCTCCTATTAATAATGACCCCACAAAGTGAATACCCGATCTTTTGAAGAAATAATTATAGTTATTATTAAATTTTTAAAACTATAAATGACAGTGGAGTTTTACAAATTAATATTCAACTCAATCAATAAATAATAATGCACAGACAGCAGTTTTTATAATAAGCATCAGTTTGTTTTATTAAGTAGGCGTCACATACGTCCATGGCAACCGATTAATGAAATATTTAATCATGACCTTAAACTTGAATTCATAGTTTTAAAGAAAACGTACTTAATTTAAAATGATTCGCGCCGAGATAAGATCATAAGTGAAAAAAAAAATCGCCCGGAGTTGAGGTAGATTATAAAAGTAAGAATTAAGAAGCAATGTCTGCGTAGGTGTATCGATCGGTCGCATCTCATTATGGCGCTGTAATTATATTGTTCGACCACAAGTCAAACAAATGCTGATCTCTGTTGAAACAGGAGGTTGAACTAAAGGCATAAAACATCAAACATCGAATATAGACCCCAAGGCTTAAAGTACACTTGGAATTGAATTACTCACATTGTTAATACCACTGATTATAAACTCTTATTAACACAGAGTATCCATGTGGATAATACATTATTACCCCCTTAACTCCCCAGAATATATGTACATTCATTTGTTTTAAAATATCTTTTAAAACAGTAAAAATAATATAATATATACTACATCCTTAATATTATTAATAATACAATATATATTATAGAATTCATATCCATAAATTGAAGAAATGCACACGTAAATTGATTAGCTAGGCAAGCCGGTTGGTTTACAAATTCAAGCATGCGCCCACAGCCCGCAATACTATAAATAACCAAATTGATTAAAAAAATGAATATCTATTAAAATCTTCTTACGCTCTTTAGGGTCATTTTAAAAATATTCTCCAGTCTTAAAAATTATAAATATTTCAAATAAATATCAACTCTTCTTGTGCCACCAATCTTCTAATAAATGTAACATCAATAGAAATAAGTATAAAATAGCAACAGTAAAAATCATATCATCTCTAAGCTTAAATTTTATAATAAAACTGTGTTCTTCTGAAGTGACCTGCCAGCTGCAGTAAGTATGTTTTTCTGTATCTGTTTGTACATAATTAGATAAAAAATAGGAAGTAATATTTGTACAGCGCCCTTGAGGTGATTTTTCACCAAAACGGTGCTATACAAATCATCTAATTATTATTATTATTCCCCAACCATTAGATACAGGGTAGGTCCTAATCTTATTGGTTGATTTATTTATTGTTTTTGTCTTTAACTACTTATTATAATGAAGTTATATTTTTTTGATTTTCCACCGTATAGTAAAATTTAAAACAAGAACTTCACATTCACACGCCGCTTAGGAAAGCTTTCAGCTTGAATCGTATTGTGATTTTTTTACTGTTTCAACTGGATTGAATGTGGCCAGAGCCATTTTTTGCGGAAACTTCCACCGATTAATGCAACAAAGTAATAATGATAACATGGAATTTATACAGCGCTGCTGTTTATAATTTCACTAAAAATTAAGTTAAAAATATTCTTTAAAATATTGATTATACAACTGCATCTCTTCCCAGGTAAAATTTTAAAAATATATAAAAATAAAAATTATTAATCTTCACAGAAAAGTCGCAACTGAGGTGGCTTGGGCATGTGTTAAGAATGCCAGAAGGTCGAATCCGCTATTTCTGGATAGGACATATCCTCTGTCTTTCTTCTTCAGAAGTCCATTTGGGGATAAGATCGTTACAAAAAAACACATAAATCCCCTGTAGTCCGTATACATAATAAAAATATCAGTTTTTTCAATTAAAATTTTTCTTAACTGCTCCAAGAGTCCAAATGGACCCGTCGAACTATATGGCGCTATATAACCGCAATAACCCCAATCCATGTTAATTCAATATATCTAAATATGATTAGATTATGTAAAAAATATATAATAAATACGTAATTTCACATTTTCAGAAACCATATAATTTCTTGAAAAATAAAATTGTTCTCGCGCACGTGAAATTAATCATGTCAAAATAAGTACAGCAGAGTTACCAATCTTACGAATAAAAAAAGCAAGTTTAAAAATGGTTGTATTTTTGCACCTGTAATCAAAACCGAACAACCAATTTTTCAGAATCCATTCGTATCAATTGGGGAGTACAGGGAGTCCTTGCCGTGGGCAGTTAAGAGTTAACTATTCTGCCTGTCCAGTTAAGAGTTAACTATTCTGCCTGTGCAGTTAAGAGTTAACTATTCTGCCTGTGCTGTTAAGAGTTATATATTCTGCCTGTGCAGTAGAGAGTTAACTATTCTGCCTGTGCTGTTAAGAGTTAACTATTCTGCCTGTGCAGTTAAGAGTTAACTATTCTGCCTGTGCAGTTAAGAGTTAACTATTCTGCCTGTGCAGCATTATACTTTTTTTACAGATATTCTTAGAATCTCCCAGTTTTTTGGCAATAAAAAAACTGGTAACTTTAAATCAAATACTTATTCCAATATCTTCGAAAGAATATTTTATTTGCATTTTTTTTTAATACTCGAGTGTTTTTTCTACATGGCTAAGCATGAAGTTCTTGGGTAAATCCCATTGAAGTGCTTACCTGTAAATATGTTTTAAACCTGTTGAATGATTTATTCATCTTTCCTCCGGTTGTCACATCTCGTGATAGGTAACGCAATTTAAATTTCTGTCAGCCAACATTTGGAACAACAACAGGAGGGAAATAATTGCCATCAAGGTCTATATCATCTTTGGGGATGCTGCGTGACGGGTCTTTTAGAGGATAGGAAGGAGTGAACCTGGGTCTTGAAGACACCCATGTTGTAAGAGAGAAGAAACACATAGGCCGGCAGATTGTTGAACACAAGGGACGAGTCGCAGAAGCGACCCGTTCTCATGTGACCGTGTGCAAATGTTAGGTACGCATTTGGCATATTTTCCGACTGTGCACCGGTGCCAAAGAGATCAATGACGCTAGTTCCTCACAGCATCTTTCATTAAAATACCGGTAGAAGAAGGACAGCATTCCCAATTGACGTCTGTGCTCCAAAGATTGCAACCCGTTTGTCAAGATAGGCGAATCTATCAAACGGACCACCCATTTCTGCACAGTCAAGGGTTTTTTCAGATATTTTGGAGCTCCCGACCAGAGGTGGCTGGCAAATTCTACCATGGGGCGTACTTGGGATTTGTACAGGGTCAGCAGTTGTGTACTATTAAACTATGTGCGGGTCCTGTATATTATGCCCACTTTCTGAGAGACTTTACTCTGGCTTCGATGGGGATATGCCTGATGCCCCCATACCTGAGCTAGTCGTTTAGGGTTACACCGACCGTATCAATGGAAAGCTAGTTGGGAAGATTGCTTCTGTTAAAGGAGACTAAATTGTCATTTCGATCCCTTTTAGACGCAATCAGATCAATTATAAAGGTTAAGACTGATTATTTTTTCCTGTATAAAATATATGTTAACCGTTAAAGTGCCGCCCAGCGACATCGCTCTGTAACCTTTAGTTACATAAATTGCAACGCAACGTTCAACTTTAGCGTGGTATATTGCGGATGGCGCTTGTCTTGGTAACTGTATTTATTGTTTATCCTGTTAAAATAAATACACCCTAAGGTGAATCGATATTTTTCACCATTTCGGAAGTTATTTCTATTGCGGATGATCGTAATGTATCAAATGACAGCGGCACTACGGACGACGAGACCCTTGTTCCCATAAATGAGTGTGTACAGCAAAGCAAATGAGATAAGGCGATCCAATCTCATATGCGCTATCTGTAAAAATCCCTTTTTATTTACTTGGACCACGCGAAAACACAATTGTGAAGTGAAATAATCTTATATTTCTGTATTTTTTAATATTTTTTGTAGTTGTACCATAAATGTGTGGTTCTTTTTTAAATTAGATGTAAAATATTCCTAAAATTTCATTCTTTACTTGTATAATTTCAAAAAAAAAATCATTAAAATTGATTGATATTTGTCCAAGTAATTGCATTTTTATTGATTTAAAAAAAATTAAAAACACGGAATATCTGTAGCAATTTATATACATCTTGCAAAATAAGCATAGCACTAAAACGGTTTAAATTTTTTCACATGGTATTTAAATAAGTAAAAATGGCTATATATTTTATTTTTAATTTTTTAATCCAGCAGGAATCAGAGGGTGGTGCAAATCAAATTTGCCATATTACATGCTGTAAAACTACACACTTATCTACGTATCATTATGTCGTTGGAAGATCGAAGAATCTCGGCTAAGTACTCTTTCTGCAGATAATTGCTAGATCCGCCGCAGATTGCTCGGAACTCATACAACGGATCCAACTATGAGTTCAGATCGGACCAAATTCTTAGCCTTCCTCGATGCAACACTAATTCTAAGGAAAACTCCTTCATCTATCGGGCACCACACGTCTTTAACACGCACTACTCACAACCTGACATCTTTAACTCTACACCACACTCCATAAAGATACACTCACCTCATACTGCCACCAGTCTGTTAATTCTTTTTTTTTCTTCTTTATATATGTATAAATGTATACACTATTATATATCCCCCCCCCTCTACCTCCTTCCTTTCCCCAGACCCCATAACAACGTTACTTTACGTGTAACTTTTAAATTTATATTTCTTCTTTATTTTGTATATGGTAATACGCTATAGTCGTTTTTTTCAGACTAGAGTAGCCAGGAAAAAATCGACCTTAGCACCCCCTTAATTCAAAACACCGGAAGGTCTATCTTTGCTCAAAAGTGGGCCTATTACGCGAGTTTAGGCAATAATCGACCTTACGCCTGTAGAATTTCAAAGAGAGTAAGGCTCAGAATAAAGATTCACTTAAAAATAATACTCAATGTGGAAACCTGTAAATGATCAAATTTATATCACTTATTCATTGTACTAATTGTTTTATGTAAACTGTTGGTCTCCCAAATAAACAAATATAAAAATATACGCTGGCGATAGAAGATTCAAGGATATAATAACGATGACGTATTTATAACTTCAATGTCACGCACAGGGTTGGATCAGGAATAGTTGTTGCACATTCTTTTTTACACATATCTAAATATTTATCGATCGGGTCTACGAATCCATGGCGTTTGAATTGAATATTTGATTCGGATGAGTTTTATGATTTTAATGATACATATAGACGGTGCTGTCAACTGATTTGACATGTCTCTAATTATTTCAATATATTTTTAAATATACTAAACACAGATTTCACATATTTTAGTTGTCCCTCAGCAATGCATTTGTGTATTCGGTAAATAAATAAAAATAGCTACATATCAAAAGCAACAGAATAAACTTTTTGTCGAAAAATCGGGAAAAAATATTTAATATATACCTATATCTGCGAGCGTTGATAACCTGCAATCTGCCGCCTTTAATGGACTTTTTTCCTCTATTTTAGTACTTATACACAATGTGTGATGTTGCCTGTTGTATGCTGATGATGCGGTTCTGATTGCTAACAGTATGGAAGATCTACAGTCCCTTGCATCTAGGGTGAACCAAGTATGTACTCGTATGAAGAATGACCTAATGATGAACTTAGGTTACTCTAAAGTCATGGTGTTTGAAAGAGAAAGTACGAAAACAGTGTACAATATAGTTGTGAATGATGAATACTTGGGGCAGGTCGATGAGTTTGTGCATTTGGGAAGTATGTTTACAAGAGATGGAAATACTGATAGGGATATTGAAAGAAGGGTGAATGCAAGAAAACTGAATGCGGTTGTGCGCAAACAAAAAGTTGTCCAAAGAAGCGAAACTAGCAGTCCGCAATGGAGTGCTGATACCAACCCTGATGTATGGCAGTGAAGCATGGAACCGGCAGAGGAAGGATGCAAGTAGACTGAATGCTGTAGAAATGACATCTCTGATGTGTGGTAAAACCATGTATGTTCGTATGAAATATGTAGAGATTCGTTAAGAATGCAAGGGTGATGTAAGCGTAATGAGCAAGATTAAGAAAGGGATGCTTAGATGATTTGGGCATGTCGAGCGAATAAACGAAGAAATGAGTGTAAGCAGAATATATGTGAATGTGAGAAGAAGCCGGGGACATCCGAGGAAGACATGGCACTCTCCAGTGAATCAAATACTTGAGTCGGGCCGTGTCAGAAGTCGGAATGTATGAGACGTTGTATGAATGCGAATGAAGCAAGAAGTGTATGTCAAGATCGAATTATTTGGCGGTCCGTCCTTTCTGCTCACCCCTACGGATAAACGGCGTGACAGTTAGTTAGTTAGTTTTTACACAATATTTTAATTATTTAAATATGACTTACGAAAACAATAAATACTAACCTTTAATTTTCATCCAACTTAAAAATTACAAAATCCCAAATGCCCTGTACACAGAGTGTACAGCAGCCGAGCTCGGGGGATTTTCTAGCACCGCAAAGGAAGTGTTTAGATGGCAGTAGAACTTTTCAGATTGTGTTCGATTACGCCCTGGTTTATTTGTTTGTTGCATTTGAACATCAAGACCGGACCTGATCATCATGAAACAATGCTCTCAGAAGATGTGCCAATGGAAATTGACATAGCTGTATTGACAGGAGAGAGGAATGTCAACTGTCGACTGTTCGCATACTAATTAGCCGTTTTCTATTAACAATGACTTAAAAAGGCGATCAAATGTGTTTTCAAAATGCGATTTTCCCTCTCAGCCACCGTGTGATTTACACAGCGTATTCATATTGCTTTATTTAGCTGACTAATGTGCAGCGGTAAACAAATTATATAACTGTAAGCCAAATGATAAAATTCGACTAAATTAATAAGTAGGTACGTACAACTGATTTAATTATCAGCTCGTTGTCTGAACATAATTATGTAAAAATACATTGGCACTTCGACTATTGTTTCAGTTGTGTAATACGGTTATTAACTGTAGTTTGATTTATAGCGACATGTTGAAAAACAACAAACTTCAACATACCATATACTAATAAGTTATGGGAACCTGCCTAACTACCTTATATTCAAAATACGAATTGATCACTGCACTTAGTTTAGTTCCTCTCAAATATAGGTTGGAAATTGCAATCGGAACAGAGTCTCGGATATACCTACCCGATTTTATTTATATGAGACATCTATTGACTTATTTTACAAGTCTGGAAAGTAATACTCAATTTATTTTTTATAACTTATTGAAGTTTGTAAACCTCATTGTAATATTTAATCATTGAAGAAGATAATATTAGGTATATCCGAGAATCTGTTCCGATTGCAATTGAGTTCGGGATAAAACTTTGCAATCATCACAAGGATAGCAGCCATTAATATGGGATTTATAAAAATGGAGGATAATATTAACAAGTCTTGAACTTGAAGTATGATATCGGTGTAAATGGCGTAAATTGAACTGGTCTCATTAGCTAAGTTGGTTAAGCGGTTACCCCGGATAGGTAGAGGTCCTGGGTTCGAGTCCCAGATGCGACTGAAATCTTTTTAATTTCTGTTGTTTTTTCGGTTTCGTGGTTCATTTGGGATGTGTTAATATTATCTTCTTCAATGATGAAATATTACAATGAGGTTTACAAACTTCAATGAGTTATAAAAAATAAATTGACTAATTATGATGGTTTGCAATGTTTATTTAAAACGAACTTTTAAATTAGAATGTTAAATTTTTTTACAAAAAGTTGTCCAAAGAAGCGAAGCTATCAGTCCAGAATGGAGTGCTGATACCTGATACAAACCCTGATGTATGGCAATGAGGCATGGAACTGGCAGAGGAAATATGAAAGTAGACTGAATGCTGTAGAAATGAGATCTCCGAGGCAAATGTGCGTAAAACCATGTATGATCGTGTGGAAAATGTTGAGATTCGTAAAGAATGCAAGGCTGATGTAAACGTAATGAGTAAGATTAAGAAATGAACACTTAGATGGTTAGGGCATGTAGAGCGAATGAACGAAGAAAACAGTGTAAGGAGAATATATGACACG
Organism: Halesus radiatus; assembly: GCA_022606495.2. Classification (NCBI taxonomy): domain Eukaryota; kingdom Metazoa; phylum Arthropoda; class Insecta; order Trichoptera; family Limnephilidae; genus Halesus; species Halesus radiatus. Next base: position 9,830 of record JAHDVE020001918.1, on the reverse strand, counting down.
AATGTGAATGGAAGAAGAAGGTGGGGACGCCCGAGGAAGACATGGCATGATCAAGTGAATCAAATACTTGAGTCGGGCCATGTCAGAAATCGGAATAATAGAAGAGAATGTATGAGACGACGTATGAATGTGAATGAAGCACGATTTATTGACAATACGGTTTTTCTGTTGCGTTCAATAAATACTTATATTTTGAAATTATTTTATCTAATACATACTCGTAAATATATTGATTGCTGAGGAACATCTAAAATGTGAACTAATGTGTATATTTAAATAATTAGAAATGTGTCAAGTCAGTTGACAGCACCGGCAAGGAAGGGTGTCATAATTCAATCGTTTCATATGCTTGTATCACCGCAAATAATGCACCGTAACACAGTCCGACGAACTTGTAATTCAAATTTATTCGTTGATAAGTAGGTGCGTGCTCAACAGATGTTCTACAAAAAGAGGTGTACCCATACACGGTTGAGCCGATTTAACGGTGGCTGGTTTCTCGGTGTGTCGTGGCTTTTATTATATTATAAGGCAGCGGACGAGGAACTGGGCCGCAGTTACTAAGTGGGTACCTAACCCTAGCGTGACTAACTTTACTGCCCGAGTGGAAAAGACTGAAATGGGTATTTAATACCCACTTGAGTTTTATCAAGCAAATGGATTGATTTATAATAATAATAATGTTTTATTGTCTTATTTTTTTATAAAAAAATAACAAAAAAAATGATATCCTCACTGTGATTTCCCGTGCTGAGGATTTCATTTACAAATATGAAATTACGTTATATTAAATTGATGTGCTTGATGAAATTTTTTTTATAATTATAAGAAGTTATTTTTATATGCAGTTGAGTGGTTTCGGTGTTATTTTCTATTTCAGATCTCCTTATATAACGTATCCAGTGTTTATTTGATTTTTAAATTAATTATGGCTGTTGTGATTTTAAATGAGTGTGGGATTTTGTTGTAGTGTTTAGTACCATAGTATAGGAAGTTTTTTTGTGAAAATGTTGTGTTTGTTTTTCCCTGTTGTATGTATTTTCGAGTCTGAGATCTAGTGTCTCTAATATGTATGATTGTTGTTATTTCTTGTTTTTTTTTTGTATTTATGAATGTAAAGTAGTATTGTTTTAGAGTATAATTGTTTTATTGTCATAACTAGCGTATATTAAGTTTGTTGAAGATTTTGTCAATGCTAGTTCGTAATGGAATTATTAATTTAATAATACTTGTGGGTTATTTTTTCTGTTTTTTTAAGTGGAATAATAAAATTTTAATCCGGTAATGATCCGAAAAGCCATAGTGTTTTTGTCACTGCGCCGTTAGAACACGTCACTTGTCGCCGGGGTTATTGAACTCAATTACAAGTATTGTAGTAGGTATAATGAAGTGCTAATTTTGTGTGTATTACTAAGATTCTTTGTGTCTCCGTAATAAACAATAATCCCTGATTGTTTGCCACTATTTTTTTTTCGAATGTGCACTTATCGTACGTACGTTGGTGTCGTAGGATACCACGATAGAAGAATGACACGAAGTTAAATGTTATTAGTGTACTGTGAATATTAATTATGGATTTTAAATATTAATAATAATAATTCTTGGATGGATTGTATAGCGCCGTTTTTGTGAAAAATCACCTCAAGTGTGCTGTACAAATACTACTTGATAGGGTTATGTAGACACAAATACAGAGACATACTTACCTGACAGGTCACTACATATTAAAACGTTAAATTACAAAGTTTTCGCTTGAGAAGATATGATTTTGCACGCACGGGACACAATATTAGAAAACACTGCACATTGAATGATATTGCAGTTACTGTTTAAATCCTATTTTACATTGATATAATTACTTTAGGTAGGTACTAACGGCTAGCTTGGCTATGTTAATTAGGTATGCAATTGAACCATAACCATATGCTGTACAGCGCCCTTGAGGTGATTTTTCACAAAAATGGCGCTATACAAGTGATCCGATTATTAATATTATTGTAGTTATAAGTATGTTTGTTTGTTTCTAAAAACGGTACTGCAGGTTGTGCGTGTGATCAGACAGTGAGTTTCGCAACTCTTGGGAATACTATGCATAGTGTATTGTAAACTTTTTAATATAAAAAAATATTACCGAGAAGAAAACAAATTAAATTGAGAATTGTTTTCAAAACGTAATACTAATTTATATAAACGATTTTAATTTCAATAACAACAAACGATTAAAAAAAAGTAAAAATGGTTAAATTTACCCATGCGACCACTACAGAGTTAAGATGTTACCTTCCCGCAGAAAGCAAAATCATATAGGATGCTCGATGTTCCTAAATAGGGGGTACTTCATTCATCCACGATTCATAGAATTTTTACAAATATTTCCTACAACTTTCAGCCCCTGTAGTAAGAATACCACACCTGTGTTTTGTTACACAATTGTACCACCAACAATGGGGCGGTTTGAGGCTGTTCGGGCCTTTGTGCCCCTAATAGCTACTCAGAAATCAAGGCTCGATACAAATACGTGAAATACAGCTTGCATTACAATTATATCAATATACTGAAGTTACGCAATTCTTACAATGATAATATTATCGACATATTTCAATGCCGAAAGTCGAACGAGCCTTTGAGACCTCATTCAGTGTTGTCAGAAGGGAAGAAGGGTGAGTGCAGAAAACTCCAATAATATGTATGTATGGCAGTGAGGCATGGAATTGGCAGAGGAAGGATGAAAGTGAACTGAATGCCGTAGAAATGAGATCTCTGAGGCGAATGTGTTGTAAAACCTGATGTATGATCGTATGAAAAATTTTGAGTTTCGTAAATAATAGAAGACTGATGCAAGCGTAATGAGTAAGATTAAGAAAGGGACGCTGAGATGGTTTGGGTATGTAGAGCGAATAAACCAAGAAAAGAGTGTAAGTAGAATATATGCCGCAATATATACAATATATATTCTATACGAGTTCCTGATGAAGATAGCATCGCTTTCGAAACATGTAGATGTTTGTACATTAATAAAGTGGTAAATACAAAATAATGACGACACAAAGTGAATACCAATCTTTTGAAGAAGTTACATCCGACTATTATTACGTATTTCGGGTCTCGTCACTTGGGGTAGATAATTCAATTACTGTTTTCTTCCATGGATTTTAAATAATACAATAGAGCTTGCTTTAGCCGGTGTACCGATGGCTTCGAGGCTTTAGTCGGAGGTTTGGCCGCTGTCTTGTCAGCGAATCTATTGGGTATGTATGGTAGTATGTAGGAAGTGTGCACAGGGGACACTATACAGTGTACAGCCTCTTTGATGCTACACATGCTTCCGGTCGCGTGACGTGTGAGGTAACAAAGACTCTGTATGCAATTATTGTGAATGTGACGTAACTAATAGCACCCCTAAATTATGTCACCATTTGTATGGTATATTGTATGGAGTCGGGATTGAAATGTTATTTATTGAAAGTATGAATTTAAATAATAAGGAAGGCTAATTCCTTTTAGAGATTTGAAGATGTTTCTGTTACATAACACAAGGGGAAATTTAAATCATCACAGGGAAAAATAATACGAATAAATAACTTTCATTAATAATGAAGGTGATGATTGTACAAAAATCCGTTTAAATCAACAAATTAAAGATTAGATTTTGATTTACATAGTCGTCTAGTTTTAACATCGGAAGTTCATCTATGTTTTCTATGTGATAAACATGGAAAACATAGATAAACATGGAAAACATAGATAAACATGGAAAACATCGTGTTTATTTAAACACCGGGTTTATTAAAATAAGAGAGTTAGAGAACATAATTTGAAAGTAACATATGATTGGAAATTGATTTACTTATTTATATTTTTAAATACTTACAGAATGACCATTGCCGAAGCGTCTTGAAAAAATTCCGCGGTGACACTTATTTCGTATCACTTTTTAGTCACATCAAATTTTACAACTGTTTTTACCACAAAAGTTTTCAGTTAATAACCATCACAATATTGTTTAAAACACACAAAGATTTTCATTAAAAGTATCAACAAATCACTCATAATAATAATCTAATAAGAGAGAATTTAAATTTTTAAGCCTTTTAATTTTGCAGTCGAAGTCAGTGCAATGCAACAATACAACGAACGTCAACCCAACAGCAGAGTTAAATGCGTACTAACTAGATTTGAAGCCTTCAAGAGCGGTGCAACCTATTTACAGCCCTCGAACGATCCACCCAATCAAAGACTCGCAATATCCCGGCTCCTCCCCACCTGGCCGCCCATTGGCCAGCGCCGGGGAAACGGAAGTGGCGGGGCGCGTTTGTAGCCGTTGTTTGCGGAATGAAAGAAGAAAGCCGTATTAGAAACACGTAGAAGGGAACGTTTGTCAAAACTTCTCTGACAGATTCATTGTCTTTCACCTGTCTTTTCTGTTTCTATTGCGATACATCAAAACAATAATTAATTTAATCTTACCCGTTAGACAAATAACGATAGCAAACAATCAGAAGCAAACGATTCAGATATTATTTCAGAAGATAACAATAGCTCCGGAATATGTTTTTCAGAAGTTGAATGTGAAAGATCATATCAAATTTTGCGTAAAGTAGAAAATCTTTTTGCTGTCTGGTAAGTATAGTTATCTATGGCTAATACGAAATACAAAATACATTCGAACACAGAATAACGAACTCCAGTCCAATTATTTTTTTGTTTATCAATAATTACGTTCAAACTTAATATAAGTACATTTTTTTTTTCTAAAGTTACTTTTCATAGTTAGAATGTCAAATATCAAAAGAAGGGTGAGCTTTACCGTACATAAATTTACATTCTATTTATATTAAACCATAACTAAACACAAGTAAGAGAATTGTGTACCTTTTTAGAAACTTTAACTCAGAGAATAATAATTATATTGATCATTAATATTATCATAATATCCGTATTGATAATTGGTTTGGTCATGAATCCTCCAATTTCTTTCATTAATAATAGTTTTTTTTATATTGAACAACTTAATTATAGAGCTTAAAGTCACCCAAATTTAGTTTGAATTTCGCAAAAGCTAAAAAAAATACGTATTTAAAATACGAAACAAAATCGAAAAATAGAAATCTACATACTAATCCAAAAACAGAATGCGCACGTGACGTCAAATATTCCAAATGCAATTGTACCAACATAACAAGGTGTTTCACATTCACTTTTAAATAACGATTTATAAATTCTACATTCAGAATCGACGTTTGCTGATTTATATAAATATATATTTTTACAGGCTTATATATGTCTCATTGGATTTCCTTATTATCTCCCGAAATTTCTGGATTAACGCAATTACTTTCAGCCACCAAAGTCATTTTCATCACTTTCTATGGAGCTTCAAAATTCACTTACCTGTCAAAAAATAAAACTTTAAGAAATAATAGTTGTGAAAACCATTCTGCCCTGGTAAGTAAAAACACAGTATCTTCCTTGAGAGGCTAAGGAAAATACTGTGTTTTTACTTACGACGGCAGCATTCTAGTACCTAAAACTACTGCAATTTATGTAAAAAGCTGCGAATATTAATTTGAGTGAGGACCTTTCTTTGTTATTAACTTTATTTCCGTAGATATGTTTTAGCCAGTTGTAAAAATGAGGACTTATTGTCCGGTGCCAAGAATTTCTTCCTACAACCATTGGATTACAGCGGTAGTGAATTATCTTTGTAAATGAATTAAACATTACAGAATACTGAAAAATAATAATGTCAAGTGTAGACAAATGATAAACATTGTTTGATGTTTTTAATTATTTAATTTGAGGTATTATTATTTTAAAAAAAACATTTTTCTCGACTGTTTACTAACTATTTTAGGCTTATTATTATCCACTATTTAATGGAAAAGTGAAGCCGAAGGTGTTAAGCGAACCACTTTAATACTGTTTTTTGTTATTGTATAAATCAGCAAGATGGCAAAATCAGTAAAATCCACTTAGCATCTCATTTGCGGTGACATTTAGCCTAACCTGAAAAACCAGTGTCTCCTCTGTTGAGAATACGCCCAACACTCGAATTGACACTGAGACACAAGTTCATTATATAGTCAGAGGCGGACAGGCAACCCATATCAGAAACCGAACTTTTACACTTCTTGGTTTTTTTGTTTGTTTTTGTTTTTGTTTTATTTATTTTATTTGATTTATTTGTACATTTAAGTTTACAAAATAAGTAATTATAACTCTTATAATATTACATATAGATAATGATAATTTAAAAACTAATGGTTTTTTCTTGCTTAACTTAATGTGCTTTTACAATCTATTTTAAATTTATTAATTGTTTCACTTTTGATTTGGTCCGGCAGAGCATTATAGCATTTCATACCTTTATAAATTATACTATTTTGCGTATTGGCTTTGTTCTTTTTCGGTAGCCTAATATCCTTACACGTTCTTGTATTATGTCTGTGAATGTCCATGTTGTAAATAATTTTTTTGAGAAATATATTGGTAACAAGTTGTTTCTGATTTTATATATAAAAATCAATACGTTCAATGTCAGCATTTGTTTTACTGTTAACCAATTTAATTCCACTAACATTTTAGCTGCTTTTGAATATCTATTTCGCTTTAATATTATTCTCATTGCTCTATTTTGGAGAATTTGTAATTGGTTCTGTTATCTGTCGTTACACAAGTAAACTATCGTTGAGCAGTAGTTAAAATGTGGAGCAATAATAGAGTGTAAATTGTAAGTGTTGTCTTTCTGGTCATTTTTTAACGTATTCTTCCCAAAAAAAAATCTTCTTCCCAATTTTGTTTTTGATATATTCAGCCTGTTTAATAGAATTTAGATTAGTATCCAATATAACTCCTAAGTATTTCATATCATTTACATTTTCAATATATTCAACAATCAATTTTTATTCTGGTTTCGCTGCATATCTTCTTATGTCCAATTATCATATATTTTGTCTTTTTTGTATTTTTTTTAGACGTCTTGATACATTTTCTAGTTCATTATTCAAAATTCATGTAAAATTTCAATAGGACTTTGACGCATGGGACGAGTTTTTCATAAGTTTGCCTTTGTAAGTTTCTTGGTTCACCGATGACGTAGAACGCAGATATTGACAAGCTGTTTATAGTAGATGTCCACAGATCGACGTCCATAATTGTGGAAAATTACTTCTCGTGGATAGTCAACAGTGGTGTGCACTGCATAATGTCCAAAAAGCTGTGCCTTCCACATGTAAAACGAACCATACAAATAATATAATATTTAAAAAAATCATTTTACTCCTAGTTATATACGTACATAGATATCAGACGCGATATGCTCTGCATTCCTTGTGTTTTAGGGTCAAAAGTCTTATGATTTTTTTTCTTAGTATTTTTTCCTTAGCGTGACAAAGATTTTTTTCTAGACGTAAATAGCCCTACTGCAATTCGACACCGCCCCGTCCTCAGAGATTTAACCTAAGAGTAGCAATATATCTGTTAGCATCTGTTTACCAACATTTGGCAATGCTAACACGAGAGCGAAAGAGACAAATTTACTTTGAGATGCCCAAATGAAATTAATAATTTGTATTCTCATAATTACGCCAAATTGTTGAAAATGTAACATGTTGAAAATGCATTAAAACCAAATTAAAATGGATGTTTATTACAATAATACAAATAGTGCAAGGGTTGCTTAAATATTGGAGGAGGTTCCGAGTTCTTTTATAGAGTAGATTATTAAATATTTGAGATCAAAGTAAAAAATACGAATTCCTTGATACTTGTGAAAACTGATTTTTTTTGGTCCTTTAGTACTTCGCTTATATGGTATACGTGTTTTTTTCACTGGATTCTAAGGGAATTTAATAACAGGTAGGAGAAAACCGCAACTAAATAAGCTGAGGATCAAAAGAAAAGAATGACCTGAAATTCTATTTCTACGTACATGAAGTTATGTTTTATATCATTGGATAGGATTTTTTGTTTTCAAGACCCGTTTGAAGTCTGCTAACTGCAACAGATTCTCGGCACCATCTCAGGCCAGTCCGCCCCTGTTTCTTATAATTAAAGATGTGCTGGAAGGTAGCGTATGTAATTTGTTAACTTTGCCCATTACCGGTAAACCGAAGCGTAGCGATCTGAAATAACAATATAGTAAATGAGAAATGTTTCGCATGTCAGGATGTTGTCAATATAATTACTTGCCTACTGTCGCGAGCAAGCACACTTAATCACTGCCCGTTTTCAGATATTATACTATTGCATGTTGTTTTCTTTTTACAGATAATGTTTGTAATTTGTTTACAGTGCCCGTAGCGAAGTGTGCTACCTATTAAAACCAGGAGCGAACGAGCCTCGTGTCGCATGTCACAGACGAGATAATTACATGGTATAACGAGGAACTTCAATTAAAAATCAGGATAACTGCTCGATAATAAACTTTACTTCTAGGATAAGAATACCTTCATATTTTTGTATTTACACCTAAGTACACTAAGTACACTGTGGTTCTGGCGATTGAATATACTAAATAAATATGCGGGTAACTACCTCGTAACGATGAGTACGTTCTAGGAATGATTTTTATTAATTTTTTGAAGAAAATTTCTTCTGTAAGGGTTTCATTTTGTGATGTCATTATTTTAATCAAAAGAATAAATAACTTATTTTACATCACTTTATTTATATACAATCAACATGTTTCATGAACAATGTTCACATCATCAGGATTAGTTGTATACTAAACTTAAAAATCAAATATAGATCACATATTGTTGGAAAGGGTAGAAGGAAGGGGAATGGGTAAGAGTGGGGGAAGGTTATTACAATTAGGGATTTCAAAGACATTAGCAGGGATTTCAAAGTCATTAGCAGGGAAAGACTGGTTAAGTGGGAAAAGGGTCAAAAGAGGGTTTATAAAAATTTGTTGCTTATTAATTATGTCTGCTTTATTATTTACATTTTTCCTAATTTCTAAAATCTCTAAATTATTTATCTGTGATTCCTTATAACCCGTATGTAATATTTTAAGTCCATGGTTTTTGTAAAAATTATGATCATTTTCCAATAAATGATCTGCGAACTCAGATTCACTGTTGCCATTTAATGCCCTCAGATGTTCTTTAATCCTTACTTCAAAATTTCTATTTGTTCTACCTATATAAAAGTAATTACAATCTTTACAATTGAGTTTATAAACGCCCGATTTTTTCGTTTTAATGTCGCTATCTTTGTTGTTAAGGATGAATTTTTTTAATTTATTATTTGTTTAAAATGCTGGTTGTATAGAACCGGGAATGTTTTTACTAATTATTTTTGATATATCGTTATCAACAAATAGCATTCTTCGCCATTGATTATTATTATGTTTAGAAAAAGGGTAGATATATAGTTTTAAGAATTTCTGTTTATTCTTTTTATTTAATATTTGATCAATTATTTTAGTAGAATAACCATTATTTACTGCTATTTGCTTAATGATATTTAATTCCAAAGTATAATTATTTTTATTCATAACTTGATGGACTGTCCAAAAAAATTACTACCCAACCATTAGAGTATTTTATTGGCCGGCAGGTGCGGTAAGGATCTTTTAAAAGTATAAATAACAGTAGTGTGTAACTACTTACCTACCTATTTGGCAGTGGTGTGCATTGCTCTGTAACCGATGGTGGCTGTAATCTTTTCTATTAATTATATTTAGATTTAATTTACACATTAGAACACAAAAAGCCATCATGAAAATTATACAATACTTAAAGTCTCTTTAAGAACTAGCACTGACGACAACTTCGAGAAACTTAACATTAACATATGTTAATAAAACAATTATACTCTAAAACAAT
>JAHDVE020001917.1:0-23281 GCA_022606495.2 Halesus radiatus | reverse complement strand
AACACTATTGTACTTTGTTCCGGTTATTAATTTTCACCAGGACCGGTTTCATCCTACTACGGACATTTTCAGACTGAAACCAGTTTTTGACCAGTCTGAAAATGTCCGTAGTAGGATGAAACCGGTCCTGGTGAAAATAAATAAGTGGAACAAAGTACAAAAGTGTTTTAATTTCAATTCTAATACAATGGAGTTCCACCACGAATGAACAGTCCAAAAACTACTCATAGTTCAAGTATATTATAATCACGCTTACATGGCGCTGGTCGGCCTCATAGATGTTCGCAGAGGATGCGTGGGTTGGCTAATTTGATGCGTCACCGGGAAGACTCAGCGCTACCGGAGATCGGAAAAAAAAACTCTTGTCCAGGCCGTCGCCCAGTGGCAGGGCTCGCCCCTACACCATAAATGGAGAATTTCCCCCAAGTCACCGTAGTACGTGCTAAATATGTTCACTTTTTAAATTTAATTGAATTTTTTTAATATTCTTTTTCCACTTCATGTAATTTATTTAGATGTATTCTTTTATTGAAGTAGTATTGCACTCACCACTTTGTTCAGCTGAAATAAACACATTATTATTATTTATTTATTTGATACCTGTTTATTTTATTACATAAGGTTGGTTTTCCCAAACAGATATCATTCATCCATGTCTTTTTACCGCAGAAACAAATTTAACAATCAACCTAATTGAATTATTCATGACATATTTAGTCTTCCTAAGCGTTTTAAGCGGTTCATTCAAAACTTAGAACGCTTCAAATGTTTAAGGGTTTTGCTTCTTTTGTTAGCATTTTTCTTTCAGCAAGTGCTCAGTACATATTGCATTATTTTCCGAGCTGAATTTGCATACTGTAAAGAAGAAAATCCGAGAAAGGATTCTAAACTTTTAACTGCAGTGAAACTCTGAAACTTCTGGTCTCTGGGCATTGTTCGTAGTTTAGAAATTGACAATTCGGTTCTTTGTGAATATTGGTAAAATTCAACAGTTAAAGCTTGAATAAGCAACGTCTCATTTTCCCGTCTCGCCAATATCCTTTGTACTTCATACTCTCCTGGTAAAATAATTTCAGAATTTGTGAAATTTTCTTAATTGATTTAAGGTATTATACATCTAAACCGTTGAGGGGAATGGCTGCGGTGCCTGTTTTGTAAACAACTTAATTTTGGATTTGAGGCCAAAATACCCATCCAAACTAAATGATATATTTAAAAAAATTTAATATTTAGTAAATATCTAGTGCGGGTGCGAAGCATTTTAAAAAAAATAATTTTTGCTTTAAATTATGAAATATAGGACATGAAAAAAAAAACAAATTTTCATAATTTTAGGTGCAACTTAGAAAATTATTTGCGGGTTTACAGTATTTAAAAAATATATATATCATATTTGCTATGTAAATAAAAATATTAAAAAAAAAAAAAAACGTTTTTCGAGTCCATATTTTAAATCATGTAAGGCGAATTTGAGTTCTCGCGTATAATGCTTATTTTAATATTTTTTTATTTATTTTATATTTCATTATATTTTCAAGGTAGATGGGGTAAAACTTTTTTTTAAAATCACCGTTAGCCCCTAAATAATTGTTTAAGGTGCCTATAAAATCGCGGAAAATCAGTTTCTTTGATGGCCAATATTTTATAATGTAAAACAAAAATAAATAAATTACTACTAATCTGTACTAGATATTTGCTATACTTTTTGATGAAAAAAAAGATAATTTGGTTTAGGTGAGTATTTTCTCCTCAAATTCAAAATTAAGTTTTGTATGAAACAAGCCGCGCAGCCGTTTCAAATGCACACTTTGCAGGTTGCTAACTCAAGAAACACCACAAATGATAATTAAGACAATGTATAGGGTTTCAAAAGAGAGTAATCCTTAAACTGTAGTCTTACAAAATCTATATGAAAGTCGTACTGGAATTGCTTTCACTAATTTTCAAACAGCACTTTGAGATGTATATAATAGATTTTAAAGATTACAGTTTAATGATTTATGTCCTTTGAAACCTTATACATTTACCTAACTACCCGTATATAATTTATAAAAAAACGATTTGTCGTATTGCTTGAGTTAGCAACCTGCAACCATAGGGCCATTTTTGAGTGCAACCTCTTAATAAACAGTGCAATAAACTATAGATGAAAAATAAATAAACCTGAGAAATCTGGTTTCTATAGAAACAAAAAAAGGTTTTTTTTATTTCACCTAATTTTCTGGATAAGAATGAAATAATATTTATGTCCAAAAAATATCCCAAAGCCACTTGTAAAAATGGCTTACAAAAGTAAACCAGATGGAGGCACATTTCAAATTGGGAATAATAATAATTGTCTGGTAAAATATAATATTTTAGGTACCTGCCTAGGTACTTTACCATTTATGTACTTTTGAAATGATTCTATTTATAATTTGATATTTTTTAACACATTCATCTGTTCGATTTTTGAAAATACCGCAATCGCGAAAGTACCTACGCGAATTTACGTTGTTAATTTAATATAGTACATTCTGACATTTGAAAGTAGTAAAAAAAGAGGGCGCTGTGATCGTTTAAAAGGTGTTAAATTGCAATATAAAGATGGCCCATAGGAAAAACAAAGCAAGTTTAAAAAACACAATGGTGACATTCCAAATGAAAATGTTTGACTTTAACCAGACGGTTTTCAGAAAAAAATAGTGGTACTTTCTGAAAGGAGATCATTCCACATCATATTCTAAGACAATTTTATGTTTAATCCTTTATTTTTATTTAACGTTTTGCAGGGACGATAATTACATGGAAAGGTGTTTTTTATTTCTGAAACTTTATGTATAGTAATAACCATATATTGGATGTTAGGTAAATAAAATGACAAAATCAAATTCAAAGATCAAAATTATATAATATACTAGCCGATGTGTACCCGGGTTTTTTTTTCGGAATATAGTTATGAAATGTGAATTCTTGATTGTTGTTTGGGTGCCATAATTGATTTGACAGCGAAAGTAATTCCTTGTGACCACTTTTTACTATCTCTAAACAAAGAAACATTCATTTGAAAATTTTATTTCATTCCAAAATACATATAAATAATAAAGTTCATAAGTAGGTACCTACTTATGTTTTCCATTTTGAAAATATTCTTCCCAAACAAACCTTCTTAATTTGAATATGTAATCTGTGGCTAACTGGGGTGGTATATAGGCTAACCTCAATAAACCTTGCCGGGTTCAATGTTTTTTATACTAATTTAAATACGTTTTAGCAACAACTTTCTAAACCTTCTCGGCACTAATAAATAACAAACTGTGCTATTTTCAGCGAAACCGGTCCAGTAATTTTTGAGAAAATCGAGGACACAAAGACAAACATTATTTTTTATATATATAAATTTATTTTAAACCACTTTTTTAATATATTTAACGACCGGTTTTGCTTCCTTCGTCAGGACTATATTAAAAACAAATTTTGTGTTTATATTACAATTATGGCAAGCGACAAAGCAAATGCTTTTGACTAATCAAAATTATTTTAAAAAAAGGTAAAACAAGTAATTTTAAACCATTCACTAAACATTCTGTCCAACTGAACTCCAGTCCAATTTTGTTATCAATAATGACGTTCAATTTTTCAAAGTCCACCAAAATGCTCCAAATCTATTGCCGGTCAGTTTCGATCATTTTTGAGGTTAGAATGTCAAATGTCAAAACAAGGATGAGCTTTATCGTACATAATTTTATATTCTATTCGTAGTAAGCCATCACTAAAAATATGTGATAAAATTATGTACCTTTTTAGAACTTAATTCAAATAATAAAAATAGTATTGAGCCAAAAATGGTTATCGCGTTCGATGAGAGATGGGGTAAGCAGAACCGACGTTTCCTATAGTGTGCTTCTGATGAAATTATTGATGAATTCTTGGTTCCAGCATTTTTACCGAATACGTTGTTATTTGGGTCTTGGGCATGGAAGTGCGTAAACATGAAAAGGAAAATAGCCCAAAAATTGAACATTTTGTATCTACCGCGATTTATTTCATACAAAATTTGCAATAATATGTACCTACATTCAAAATGAAAAAGCAGGAAGACACAATTTTTTTGTTTTTAATTCTACAAATAGCGAAAATAAAAAGAATTTTTTTATGATTTGATAATAAATATTTATATTAAACAACATAAAATACAAAATAAATTTTATTATTCTTTAAAAAAAAAATAGACAATTCATAATTAATATTAAAGTAAATTTACAAGCAACTGAAGACGCCATATTTTAACACTTTTTTATTTCCGCCATTTTTTATATTAGATAATAATACAAAAAATATGTGTTCTGGTGAAAGATTTCTCACTTGGTCTTTTTCTGGTCATTTTTAACTAAATTATTTGTACAAAATGTTAAACAGAGCGCCGCGAAGAGACGTCTGTCCACTGCCAGATCTCGGCAGATACTACGAATTTGGCCGGCGTAAATACGTGTACCGAATTGCACATCCGTAAATAAGTAGATGAATTGAAGGACTTTCGTAGCAAAACACATGCTCGGAATTTTTTATTAATGATTTTATTTAAATTAAAATTGAATTTCTGAAACGAGACCAATGTAGATAATTTATTGATTTATAATACAGTATCATTAGAAGATATGAAATATTTGTGTTTTATAACAAAACGTTCCTTTAAAAATTAAAAAATCTGCTCAACGACCAACAAAAGAAATTTATTACAAAAAAATATATTTATACATTTTCAAAATTTGAAACTTCCTATACTAAATAAAATAACAATCTTTAGAAATCAACTTATTTTGTGGAAAAGAGTCGATAGGTCTAGAATTCGATAAAAATGACTGTTTTTCAGTTGTGTCTGGTTATATCGCCTTAAGAATTATATTGAATAAGCATCAAATTAAGTAAAATTACGGTTTCCTGTGGAATGTAATGTGATATTTGTGATTATTATCACTATTACTTCTATTTTGATAGCATTTTAATGAATAAGAATGCCTTATTCCGTAAAATCTTCCGATAATCATTAGACGGTATTCAGCGTGCGAATGATAGGGGAGTTTATTAAAAAAATGTGCGACCCGGTCTGGTGACAAAATGGATGTCACGTGACCTTTGCCTCCTGGTCAAAATGATACGGGTAGATCTTGCTTTGGGAATGTATATGTAATTTTTAAGTCGGTGGTAGAGCCTGCATTTCTAAGAACATTTTCGTGTGATTTAGACCATATGAGCCGCTTTACACAGCCAATAACCAATAAGGAGTCCAGACTTTCGTTCCCGGCGTTCAAAATAGTTCAAATTGCATAGTTAGAAATGGTCAATATTCGTGTACCTATTAAATTGTCCCGGTGACTTTAGAGTCACTGGATCGCAAGATGTTATTTTTCAGAGAAACCAAAAGGTTGTTTTTTTTTTAATTAAGCGTATCCTATGTATTATAAACAAAAATATCATAATCCGTATATTAAATAATTGGTTAAAAAATCAACTAAAATTTAAATAGGTAACTGGAGTCGCAGCGACAGTGACAGACCTCCGTTTTAGATATTAACTAGTGTGATTTATGTAGTGTCTAGCAGGTCTGCCTCCACCTCAAAATGGTACGGGTAGATCTTGTGTTGGGCATGTCTATGTAATAACCATATTTATGTCAAAGAGAAAACCTTCGAAAAGCTTTGTTTGTTCCGAGTTTTTAATAAAGGAAATTTTTCAGACTTTTTTTTAGATTTAGACCTGAAAATCCTTGTTTTTCTCCCTAACGTATTTGAATAAGCTAAGTGGTGTACTTGGTTGGTTTCTGTTTATGAAAACGAAATTATTGATTGAAAAAAAACTTTGTAAAGAATTAGTTAACGTTCAGTTCGTTTGAATGAAAGCACACGAAATAATATGTCCACAGATCACAACAGTTAGAGAGGAACTAAACTAAAGTGTTTGAGGAAAATGAACATAAATATCGCTTTACCACAGTTAATAATAATTCGTTTTTTGTGCAATATCACCTAAGGAGCGCATAAGTTAAGTCTTTTTTAATAACTGTTTCATCGATTTGCATTCTAAAAACTGTTTTAGCATCACATTTGAACATGGTTTATAGCAAATTTGTCACAAGAGAACTGGTCGTTTCTGAGTCTAGTTCTCGTGTTCAACCGAGCTGGCTGTGGTGAAAATATGACATAGGCCCTGAGTGAAAATATTAACCTTGCAATCTTTGGAGCACAGACGTCAGGTGGGAATGCTGTCCTTATTCTACCGGTATTTTAATGTAAGATGTTCTAAGGAACTAGCGTCATTAATGCTTTCAGCACCGGAGCATAGTCGGGAAACACGCCAAACGCGCGCCCAACATTTCTACATGGCTGACATTTGTCACATGAGAACGAGTCGCTTCTACGACTCGTTCCTGTGTTCAATAGCTCGGCTATGGAATGATTTGCTGGCCTCCGTATTTCCTCCCTCCTACAACATGGGTCTCTTCAAGACCCAGGTTCACACCTTCTTATCCTCTAAAAGCCCCCCCACATAGCATCCCCAAAGATAGTATAGGCCTTGACGAAATTATTTCCCTCAGAGCCTCCTGTATGGGGTAAAAAAAACCTAAATAGTTAATAATTTTGTCACTTTATAATAATGAAAACTAAATACGTGCATAAATTATAATGCTTTTGTATCAATGTTTTTTTTTACTCAAAGCTCGTTTTGAAATCAATGATCATTTTATGAAAATAACGTATTTCTAAATTATGTGCCGATTGATTCCTGTAAGTTTATTTTAAATGTAACAGAAATCAAAAGAGCGCGTGTTAGGATCTGTAATTAATGAAGCGGCTCACCAATATTTAACAGGAGTTGATTATAAAAGCTTATGATTAAAATTATACAATATTGATTGGAATAAAAGAAAATTATGTGAACACTGAAATAGAGATAAACTAATTAAGAACAATAAAAAATACCTTCTAAGTCTCAACTCCCCCCAAATTAACAATTTATTAGCAAAACATTTATAAAAAATGGCATTAAAATTTAAGTCACTGGGGATTAAAAACACATAAATTTACATTGCTTAACTTATTTAACTTATCTGGTTCAATTTTATTTGCCCAAATATTATATCCTTTTTTTTAAAGTAACTAATTTTAGGAACAATCTGTACTATCAAAATCTAACTGATTAAACATGGCCAAGATCACTCTTAATGAGTGAAAGTCATAAAATAACAACAAAAAAACAATCGAAAAATAGGAAGATATTGAAGATATTAGCAAAAACCGCCGACTATATAGGAAATGTGGATGTCACTACTGTCGCCGTTCTTCAGGTGTTTGACGGCTGTCGAAATAGTAAATCTTAGTGGCCAGTTCAGCAGGTAAAAGCAGATAGCTATACTCGGAACGGAATTTCTTGTTAGCCGTTCGAAATTAATTGTAAAAGAAAAAATGACTTAATACTTTAAGCGTTAAAATATGCCCCTAGGTCTGGAGACTATTGGATGTGAAATAAAACTAATAAGCGATTGGTTTTATACTCCTTGCCCATCTCATGTTTTCCCACTTACCTTACCCGATTGAAACGTATTAGCTTCTCTGGGACATGTTTTACTCTGTGAAGTTGTCAAATATTTGTCAAGAAAAATTTATATAATATTTCATATTAAGGAAAAAAAAAAGTGAGAAGCCTTCAAAGAGACAGGCGGCGTTTTGAAAACAACATTTATTTAAGAACAAAAATAATTCACGTTTTAATGTAGATTTCACATCTCAAAAAAATATACATTATTTATTTGTTTGTTTTTGTAGCACAATAAGGAATTACAGTACAATTTTTTAATTGTTTTATTTATTTATTTTTATTAATAATTACGTTAAAACTTAAATACATGTATATTTTGTTTTTTTTTTTGTTCTAAAGTTAGTTTTCATAGTTAAAATAATGTCCAAAGGCCGCCAAAACGCTCCAAATCTATAGCCGGTCGGTTTTGATCAATTTTAAGTTTAGAATGTCAAATTTTAAAACGAGGATGAGTTTTACCATACATAATTTATATTCTATTCATGGCAAACCATAACTAAACATAATAAATACAATTATGTACCTTTTTAGGAACTTTAACTCAAAAAGTAATAATGGTATTGAACATCAACATTATCATAATATCCGTATTGATAATTGGTTTGCTCATGAATATTCTAATTTCTTTCTTTAATATTAGTTGCTTATATTGAACAACAATTATAGAGGTTTAATTCACCCAAATTATGTTTGAATTTCGCCAAATTAATTATTTTTTTAATTTAAAATAAAAAAAAAACAAAATCGAAAACAAAAATTTCCATGGTAATCCAAAAACAGAATGCGCACGTGACTTCAAATGTTCCAAATGCAATGGTACCAACATAACACGGTGTTTTGATGGGATGATTTTTATTTTTATAACGATTTATAAATTCTACTTTTTTTTTAAATACCAGTAAACTAATTTTAGGTGTACGAGTATATTATAAGTTTACTTGGAAAAATGTATATACGTTTATATACATACTTTATATACATATATTTTATTTAAAAAAAAAATCCTTTAATTTATATTTTTGAAATTAGTATATAGACACCAGAATATCATGTTCATAGTAGAACTCTTGAAATTAATTATATGTATAACAAACCATAATAGTACTCCCTCTCTAAACACAAGAATTTCTCAATTAGGGAGGTATTAATTTTAAAAAAAGAAACTAAAAGGATTATATAAATAAATTAAAAAAAAAGTTTTTAGTACTTGAGCACCTAATATAATTACCATATAAAAATATTGTTAATTATATATAATAAATATATTTAAAAAAATTATATATAAGAATTTAGTCCCACAATACTGATAAAATCAATCCCTTCGCAAGAAATACCACATTATACGAAGCTAGGTAGTTGTAGTTACAGCCTCCTTTAAACGGATTTGCTCGTCATCAGTGGCGTGCACAGAATTTGTAACCAGGGTAGGCAGTAGGAGAAAACAGCGAACTAATTGATATTAAAAAACTACTCAACCGTCTTGCAAGTTGTCGCTAAGAATGGCTAAACTTCTGGCTGTAGCCTGTTGGTTAGGATTACCTAAGCCACCTTAAATATCCAAATAACAGCTTTTTATGCATAGTACAAGCCAATTCTGGATAGTATATAAAATTTCCATATTTTTTCCGCTAAATAAACACAGATAATATTTTGAAACAAAGCCAATATGATATTATCATTATTTCATTAGTAAAGTTGTTCTTATTAATATATGCAATACCAACAGATGGCACTGATTGCTACATTTATTGGCATTGCCGAAAAGCACTGCTTTTTAGGCACTAACACAAACGAGTCGTCCATTGGCACGCATTATGCATACATGTATGTTTGAATATACCATATATAATAGATTCTACATTTGAATATGATTTGAACGTTATTTTGCATAATGCTTTCCTTCCTTTGACACATTATAGTGATGGGGTCGGTATGGCGCGCGCGTCGTTCCGTATCGTGGTTGGTATTTACTAGTTGGTACTACGGAAAATTTTGAAAAATAGTGATTTCCAGCAAAATTTCAATATTTTATGTTATTATGCAAGAAAGGCGGTGCTTATGTGCCTATATGGACGACACGCCTCTGCTCGTCACCGTCGAGTTCAAGGCACTGTCTACGCCGTATCCTGGAGCCATTAAATACTCTCTTATTTTCTGTTGTCGTTTACCATTTTCTTCTTGTTTTTAGACAAGTTAAGCCCCATTCACAAAATCAGTTATTTACCTGACTGTTATTTTTGGTATCTTGATTCTTTATAGAATCTGTCAGGAGCTTGCAGTTGATATTGAAGTATTTTCGTTTAAAAGAACAAAAAATCCAAGTTGATTAAATTGGCAATATCAAAAAAATCTTTATATCATTGTCCGTGGTTAAATATCGTGGCACAGTCTGGCATTTAAAAGGAGACAGAAGTTAAGGGCGCTGCGATCGTTTAAAATATTTTAATTGACAACACCAAGATTGCTCCTAGGAAAATTAAAGTAACTTTTAAAAAGCACAATGGTCCAAATAATATTATTGCCTTTAACCAAAAGGTTCAAAAAATAATGGTACTGTATCCGAAAGGAGATGATTCAGCATCATTTTCTAAGACCATTTCATGTTTTAATTATTTAACGCTTTGCAAGAAAAGCGAAAGGCGATTTATTTGTATTTTTAAAATGAATGTATCAAATTATCAATATATTTGTTTTTAAAATCTAATTCACCAATCAAAATTTTAATTAAAAATAAAAATGATAATATAATCGAGTTGTGTTGTTTTGCTTTGTTTCATTAAAACGCTATAAAATTCGAATATGAAAAAAATTGGACGTAAAGAATAAATTTCAAAGACGAAGTAATTAGCTTGGTGTTGCCATAGTAACGATTTTTTAGTTTTTCTTTATTAAATGTCTACTTTTTATTGCGAAACTGTATAATAATCAAGTAGATAATAACTTTTTTAAATTTTGTAATTTTATCTTAGGCGCCTTTTTTACAGGTAGAAACTCTGAATTATATTTATATAATAATGTTGGGATTTTCAAGGAATATGGGATTGATAAAAAACAGCAGCGAGGAAATGGATTTAGGTAGCACAATTGATAGACAGAAGAGGAGGGTTTCAAGTTCGAGTCTTCGTTTTTTTTTTGGCAGTATTTTTTTGAATTAACATTGTTTAAATACTAATAATATTGTTACAACAATAATATAAACGACGTTTGTTATCAATGAACCGCCACAAAACGGATATATATATAGACTGGTTGTCGCAAAACGCAAAAACCCGTAGCGAGATATTTGACAGAATAAAGAAAAGTAAAAAAAAATAAATATTTTTTCAGTTAAGAGGAACGGCTGCGCTGCTTGTTTCATACATAACGTAATTTTGGATTTGATGCCAAAATACCCATCCAAACTGAATGATATGTTTTTTTTTTAATAAAAGGTTTAGTAAATATCTAGTACGGATGTGAAGTATTTTATTTATTTTTGTTTTAAATTATGAAGTATAATAGGCCATGAAAAAATAATTTTTTTCTTAGAAAACTTAAAAATTATTTGCGAGTTTAATTTTTTTTATTGCAATATTTGTTATGTAAATACAAATGTAAAAAAATAAAACAATTTAAAAACACCTTTTTTGGGGCGATATTTTAAATTATACACGGAAAATTTGAGTTCCAGCGTAAATTGATGGTTTTTATTTTAATTTAACGTCCACCATAGTGATTATTTTATTTTATTTTATTTTATATTTCATTATATTTATATAGCAGATGGGTAATTTATTTTTTAAATCACCGTTAGTCCCCAAATAATTGTTAAAGGTGCCTCCGAAATCGCGGAAAATCAATTCCTTTAATGGCCTATATTTCATAATGTGAAACAGAAATAAATAAATTACTTCTAATCCGTACTAGATATTTACTAACCTTTTTGTTGAAAAAAAAAATCATTATTGAGTATTTCGGCCTCAAATCCAAAATTAAGTTTTGTATGAAACAGGCCACGCAGCCGTTCCTCCTAACGTTCATCAATCAAAAATTGCCCTTTGTAGTCTGCTAACTCAGGCAATACTACAAATATAATTTATAAATTCTCTACAGGTAGTTAAGAAAAATTCTAAAGTTTCTAGTGACAAATATCTCCAAATTGTAATCTCTTAAATTCTATGAAATACATACCAAAATGTTGGAAATACACACCAATAGGTCCACTTTGAAAACCACTGAAGGCATTTTCGAATGTTTTACCTAAAATTTCAATACGTATTTTATATTGAACTTAAAGCTTATAGTTCAAGAACTTTTTTTCACAGGAAACCATATATATTTTTCAACTATCCACATCGAAATTATAAATAACTAAAAAATGCTTGGCTTCATTCTTACAAATGCCAGCGAATCCAGGAATATACAATCAAATTACTATGTTCTTCCTTAGATCGTAGTCAAGTCGAAAATAATTTTTCTATACTGTCCCCTCACTATAAAATCCACCCCGATTCCATTGAAAAAATTCAACATAAATTTCTAAGAACTGTAAACTCGGATTACCCATTGAAACTATAAATTACATTTACATAATGAAACATCTAAAATGATTAAAACTCTCAGATAGAAGACTTGTTTCTGACCTAACGTTTGTTTTAAAATTGTTAGTGGTATTATAGACAGCCCTGATATGGTTAGCTTATGTAATATTCCAACTAGAACTACTCGATCTAAAATTTTATTCAATTGTAACAATAACTTCAGGACTGACTGATTAAAAAAATCAGTTGTACTTAGACTTCACGCAGTAGGTAATACTTTTTTAGACATAGTGGATATGTTCAACTGCACGTAATGCAAATAAAGATGATTATTGTATACATCCTCAACAATTATTAATAAGATATGTGTTTAGAGTATAAGTTTCAGTGAGTGTGGGGTGTGTTTTGTATATTAACCCCTGCTGTTAATTATTTGGAATGGTACTACACGATTTTATTGATGAATTTGTTCGCGAGACAAATTCAATATTTAATTGTACCTACTGTGATGTGTTTTGCACCTGTGCCACTATTTTAATTTGAATTTTTGTAACAAAATATGTATAAGCCCATATAGGGTGTATACAATATAAGAAATAAGTAAATACATAAATAAATCATTCATAGTATTTATTGCTTTAGCAGAATACAAATAGTGTATTTTTGAGTGATGGGTTTAAATTTAAATAAAGGTATTTTACTTGTTTGCACACAGTGCAGGCGCGTATTATACGTCAAACTTAAAAATGGCTTCTTGCTGGGAGAAAAATTAGTAACTAATATTCGTGTGAATTGAAATACTCGTTGCTGAAAATTTTTGCTTGCTTGTGAACGAGGCTTAATTCTACCCTCACAGGGGGCGCTAGGTGAGATCTTTGCCCGTGTCTAGGCCATTAAATTCATGGAAGAAGCTCTGCGAAATAGCGTTAAGTTGTTCATGAACGAGTACGGTTTACCAGGAGTCGTGGGCCTACGACTTCTGGTAAACCACGGCTCAATTGAACTGTGACTCTTTTTGACACACCCCTTAAGAAAGATTTTTTATTTATCTAAAAAGATAAACATATCTCAGATGTTTGATAGCATTCTTAAGCATTTCTACGATGGTGAATCTTTAAATAAAGTCCTTTTTTCTAATTTGTTTATATAAAATCATCGTATACGTGTCTAATTTCTACAAGGTTACGTTATGCCCACGACTGTTGAACTTGCAATTATTATTTGGCGCCATGACATCTTAAACCATTTATTGTCAAGAGTTCACATATTCGCGTGTAGAGATAAGAATAATTACCGCATTTACACGTGTGCAGTTACTGTACAGTACGTGAACGGCACCTGAAAATCTGACATACGCTAGGAGCTGGAAGTCGTAGTAGCTGGGAGTCGTATGAACTGGGGTATAAGCTCATGCACTGGTAGTCGGCTCTTAATATGTGCCGGCTCTTCAAATGAGCCGTCGTTCAATTGAGTCGTACGAAAATATTGAGCTGGTACCGTGACTCCCGCTCTTAACAAAATGAGTCATGACCCATCGCTAGTGCGAAAGCTGGAACAATACTGTTTTTATTAAGAAAAGTTATTATGAAATCGTAGACTGTCGGTTTTCGACAAAATTGAAAATATAACGATTCCTTATTTTGTTATTATTAAAGGTGTTGAAACGTTGATTTTTTTCGTTGAACGTTGAATTTTAATGATACAAAGTAATATACCACTTTTTCATAGCTCATCATGATCCCATATTGTCCACTAATTACTAACATAAATATTTAATCATTGAATTAAGTAAGTTAGTATAACCCTACTGCGCACTTAAAGCGAATTGCGTCCACGCAGGGACGTTCATGTGCAAATTTTTACAAATTTCTAAACCAGCACCAATACATCGTGCAGTGAATAAATACCACCTCTTATTACAGTATTTTACCAAAATTTTGGATGAACAGGCTCGGGGAGGGGGGGAGGGGGGTTAAAGGGGTCCACGGGGAAAAATGGTTGGGAACCTATGGTCTAGACTATCTATTCTAATTTTGTGGATTATTTTTAATCTATATTTGAAATAAGTTATATTTTTATTGTATGTTTAAAATGTGCTTTATTTTTATTCCGTTAAGGTTTTTTTTATTTATTTATGTGACCCGTGAAAAAGATTATGTTTTTTATTTATCTAAGAACCAATACATGGCTATTTAGATACATAAAATTAGAGAAATACAAAATAAATCTCGTTTCCATGTAATTATATTCTTTGCGATGCGTTAAATAATAAAACTATCTTAGAATGTGATTCAAAATCATTTCCTTTCGGAAAATTTCTGAACACTGCTTAAAGTAAAACATATGCACTTGAAAAATGTGTTTTTTTAAACATAATTTGATTTTCCTATGAGCCATCTTTGCGTCGGCATTTAACCCTCAATTTTTGTCAACTTTCGAATGTCAGACTGTATATTATATCATCTTTTCTTACTAGGAAAGATCGTTTAAATTTATTTTATTGCGGTTCCTAAGCAAAATACTACGAACCATCCAGAAACATATAAATGTAGTATGTACGTTTTGTTATTTTATTTAATTCATCTTCATAATGTGAGATCTCTAAAGCTTGCAATTGCTCTCTCTCGCTCCATTACGTTTTGGCATCAATTCCATATTTAAATAATACGGTTATCATCAAGACGGATGGCTTTCCTCGGGAGCAGAATTGGAAGGAACGTTTTCATATCAAATTCACGCGGGAAGGCAATTGCCACTTCGCTGCGATATTAAGTAACCGCGAATGCTACTCGGCAATAACACCAAAAAAGAGTTGGTTTTTCAATATTTATCACAATAAGAAATATTTTTTGAGCATTATCATACAATAAGGATCCAAAAACGAATATACAGGGAACAGCATTATACAATATCGAATTTGCTATAAATTGAATTTAACACATTTAAAAAAAGGTGTTGGTGAAAACTGAAAAGACGAGTTTCATATTTTTACCATAATAGGTATCAGGGTTCCGATTCGGACTCTTTTTTAAGGATAAAGCATTGTCCTTATCTTTTTAAATTTATTTTTTTATTTGTTTATGGAGAAAATACAGATACATACAGTAGTAATATCGAACCAATATAGAAATATTTAGAGAACTCGCCTGTATCCTAACCTATTTCTCTCTGATTAATATGATAAAGATAAATAAACGAATAAACATTAAAAATAATATATTTAGACAAGTTAAGAAATTTGAGATTGTGTTATACAGAATTTTTTTTGAAAAAGTGCACTATTTCTGAATAGAGTAACAGAATAAAAAATAAACTTTAAAAATAATACTTACGACAATGTATAGGGAGAAAATAATGATTTAAATATTGCTGTACAAGGAAACAATAAAAAAATACATAATGTCCAAACACTGTTTGTTGAAGTTTGTTTGTTTAATATTTTTTATGTGAAAACTCCTTTCAATTCACTTTTAAAAGCACTACATGTATCAAAGAATTTGTCGGAATCCATCAGAGTTTGATTTTGATTTTGATTCTGACCAGCATTTGTGCGCTTCCGGCTAATGTGGAATAAGTATCTTTGGGGTTAAAGACAGTTTGCTTAACCTTATCGCTTTCCGTCATTTGTATTGATTTCATATCAGAACTGTCAATGTATGGTTGTACTTACACGGTTTTATTGCTGAATTTGTTTGTAAGACATTAAAATTTAGTTGTTGTATTTCGTTAAGGCTATTATCTATTTTATCTATGTACCTACTGTGATATGTTTTACACCTGTGTTACTATTGTAATCAGAATTTTAAAACAAAATACGTAAAAGCCCAAATAGGGCGTATGAAACATAATAAATAAATATAATATTTAATTTACATATATTTTATAAATGCTGTCTTTCCATATTGACAGCAAGATTCTACCCGAATTTGTTTAGAGAGTGTCTCGAATGCGGTGACTGGAGAATTCATCACACGTATCGGCACAATTTTTTAAATTATTAATAAATTAATTTTAAAAATACCTTGTATTCACCACTTTATTAATATACACATATATCAACATATTTCGAAAGCAAATATAAATTTGTTATTCAATGTTTTATAATAATTAACATTCTTGATTAATTACTTACCTACTTTAATCAATTTTTATTTAATTTGTCTATTCTTACATTATTGTGTTCTATTTTTATCATTTGTCTATAGTCAACATTATTATATTTTTTTGTTTTATATATATATATATATATATTTGTATATGTGAATATTAATAAAGTGGTAAATGCAAAGTTTTTTTTTAATAATTTAATAACAATAACAATGTAGTGAAAACAAAAATAATGCCCTAAAACTCTTATTAAATAGGCGATTGTTTTCTATAAAGTGAATAAATAAATTTGAGTTGGTAATTTAAATTTTGAACGCCCCAATGCGATTAATCCCAAAAACTGAGCTACAGTAATGATAATAACAGTAATTAATCTGGATCTTGAACGTTTAAAAGCTTTCGTATATTTCAACTCAATAATTCGTCAGAATATACCGAATCAACATTAATAGATATGCATTGAACATCTCGGACCCACCGAATCGTAATAAATATGCTTGACGTATGATTCCATTACTCGGCGGAATATTACAACTCGGGCGTAAATAAGTGGAAAGCCATTTGCACCATTTGACTCGGCTTACTAATGGCGGGTAAGAACCGAGACCTGTGTTTCTAGCCGCCCTTTATAATATGCTTTCAGCGTGCAATCTGGCAACACTGAATATTAATTAATTCTATATACTAAGTATTTCTGTCTATTGTAGCTGGGGTATTAGTGATAATAATGGAGAATCGGGTAGAATTTACAGAACAGGGGCTCGGAAGTCATAAACTTAAAAAAATAACTTTTTTTTAAATAATGTAAATCAAATTTAATAATGTTATTTTAAGCTCTGCAAGCGTTTTAGTTTTTACTCCACTTCTTAGTATTTTATATTTAAAAACATATTCTTTAAAATAATTCAAGGATTTACTGTCTGTGTTCCGTACTAAGTTTAAATATTTTACAATTTACGTTGGAACACAAATTTGCCGTAAATAATTTAAAACATCGATCAGAAAAAAGTTTTTTTAAAGGTGTTTTTTTTTAAAATTTATCTTGTTTATTTAAATTTATATAGAAAATATGACGAAAAATACCATAAACCCGCAAATAATTTCCGACGTTGCCTCCAAAATCATGCAAAAATTATATCTTTAATGACCTATGTTTCACAATTTAAAACAAAAATAAATTAAATAATTCTAATCCGTGCTAGATATTTACCGTACCTTTAATTTAAAAAAATATATATATGTATTCAGTTTGGATAGGTATTTTGGCTTCAAATCCCATATTAAGTTTTGTACGAAACAGGGCGCCCAGCCGTTCCTATTAAAATATTTTTCTTTTGTTGCACAGAGACAGAAATGAATAATAATTTAATCAAATGAAACAATCAATCTTTGTTTTAACCACATTTATTTTTCACGCCTACCGGTTTCGGAACAACCGTTCCATCATCAGTATCATTCCATAATAATGAGTCTATTTATTATGGACAGTAAAAAAAAACTTACAACCCCATTTTAAATATGTTTCTTTTGACCTCTCCCTCAATCTATATCTTTTCCCCCACTTTTATTAATCCCTACTGTACTACGCTCCCACTCCTACTGTGACACTTACTATGTATGTTCTGCCATAATTTTATAATATTGTTTAGTACTCGTATATACTTTTCCCCGATGATGGAACGGTGGTTCCGAAATCGGTAGGCGTGAAATATAAATGTGGTTAAAATAAAGTTAACCACAAAGTGATAGCTTCATAAAATAGAATAATAATTTGTCTGTGATCTGACAGTGATTATATAACTAAACATCCCGAATTCTTAATAAAACGCATGCATTTAAGACAGGGAGTATATAGATTAGTATTTTTCGATTGTCCAATAAAAAAAAAAATATATACATATATATCTATACTACTGACTATATACACATACATGGGCGCCCGCAGAAAATTTTGTAGTAGGGGGCAAAATATTTTTAGTAATGTTTTAATGTAGTTTTAATTTGCTCTAGCGTATTTGCATAGTGAACGAACACTGCGAAAGCATTCATTACGACAGGACACTGTAGTAATGAATGCTGGCCAACGTTCTGTCTCTCCACACTTTCTTTATGCTAACACAAAGTGATTAAAAATAAAAGTAACATTATTTGACTCTTTTCAATCAATCCCTTGCCACCCCCCCCCCCTGCGGGCGCCCATATATACCATACATATACTAGTTTTTTTCTTAAGTATTCGCTTTCATTGCGTATGGATACAAATTAAATTAATTACATCAACGGTAAATTCAATTTCAGCATTAATTTCTCAATGGATTCAGTACTTGGGTTAGCACTCTAAATCTCAAGACAATTGCGAGATTCATAAATTACAAGCAATTTCCAGAAGGGAGAAGATGATTACTATTTGATATCAAAACAATAAGTTAGATATTCCCATTTAGTTATTTGTGCGCGAAATAAAGTAATACTATTGTAGCAAGAACAAAAATCATGATATCTGATTTTTATCAAATAAAATAAAGGTAAATCACAAAACGAGCGGAATAAACATAATTTATCATTGTTTGGAACTAATGATTGAAAAACTTATTGGTTCTTTTTATATACTGATGTTATTTTGTCAGTTTCAAGTAAACAATAATTATCATCAGAACTTTATAAAGGGCTCTCAATACAAGACGATTTATTGCTTAATACCACGCCCTAATAAATACACTCCAAGAAGATTTTTCAACGGAAAATGGCAACTTCCGGTCAGCCGAAAGTACAGGATCTTATGAAAATACTCTTTTGGCCACTTTTTCTGTAAGTTTTACTGTTGAGGGGGGTTTATTATGTTGACTGTAAAAAGACAGGAAGGAATAAGCGTCGGTATTTCGAAAATCACTTTTAAGTTTCTTTATTAAAAACAAAACACGTAAGCCTTAATTAGTATTGAAGGGATGTTTAAACTTTAAAAAAATATATATTTAAAAAAAGTATGAACTAGAAATTTACATAATCTTTGAAGAAGATAATATTAACATATCCTAAATGAAACAGGTAACCGAAAAAAAAACACAGAAAATAAAAAGGTATCAGTCGCATCTGGGACTCTAACCCAAGACCTCAATTCAAGATTTGTCAATATTATCCTCCATTTTAAATCCCATATTATTGCCTGTTATCTTTATGATGATTACAAAGTTCTTCCCGAACACAGTTGCAATGTGGATATAGTCTCGGATATACCTATCCGATTTATATTCATATGAGATATCTATTGACTTTTCTACAAGTCTTTGGTTTTTTTCGGTTTCGTGTTTCATTTAGGATATGTTAATATTATCTACTTCAATGAATAAATATTACAATGATGTTTATAAACTTCAATTGGTTATTAAAAATAAATTTAATAGAAATATATAATATATTTTAATAATATAACTTCTAGAAATTTCAGTATTAGAGTTAAGGAACACCTAAAGTGTTTAAATAATAACAACTGTTCTGAATTTGCGAATCATATTTTAGAAACCAATAATTCTTTTGATATTAGTAAAGGTTTGAAAAAATTACATACAAATACATTCGGTTTACAATTAGACAAATTTGAAATTTTATAAATCAGAAAAAGCGTTAATAGTGAATTAAATTTAATAAATAATCAAATATTTTTTAAAAATAGCTATGTCTTGAATTTATTTTCATATTTATATTAATAATATAAATAATTTTTCTTTTAATTTCTAATATAAATCTGTTATTCAATGTTTTACAATAATTTTTGATTAATTAACTGCTTTAATCAATTTGAGTTTATGTTTGTAATTTGTCTATTCTTAGATTACTGTGTTCTATGTTTATCATTTGTCTATACTTGACATTATTATTTTTTAATATTCTATATATTCCTGACGAAGAAAGCATCGCTTTCAAAATATGTTGATATCTGTGTATATTAATAAAGTGGTGAATACAAAGTAATTTTTTCATTCATTTATTAATACTGACGCCACAAAGTGAATACCAATCTTTTGAAGAAATTTTTAAGAGATTTATTTTTGAATAATTTTTTTTTATAATTTTTTTTTTTAATTTTAGGTAAATCTAATTAAATAAAGTTTTTATTAAGTTCTACAACTATTTTTTTAATTATTATTGTGACAGCTGTTTCGGCATTCAAGGTCATTTAAACCTCCGTTATATTTTCTAACTAAATCGGTTTTACCGATAATAAATAATTATTTTAAACACCCTTCCAAATTAGAATTGGGTGGGAGTAAATAAAATCATAAAAATAAGTCGTGGATTAACCGCAATTTGGATTAACCGCAGTTTGAAAATGGACTTGAACGGCGAAACAACGGTCACAATAATAAAAACTAAAATATTTGTAGAAATTAATGATAATATTATTAAATTTGAATTGCATAAAAAAATGGAGATCTACGAATTAAACACAAAAACAATTAATGATGTTTATACTAGTATGCAAGCCCCGGGCCTTAACAATAAATATAAACCGGTACAAAAAATGCTCAAGGGATTAGATATGATAAAACATTAAATTAAACAAAAAAAAGGAATACTTTAGCAGTGCGACCCCGTTTTGCCCAAGGTACCCGCTATGCCCCGGGTACCCGTTATGTCATAAAACTATAGTTATATTTGGAATAAAAAGTACAAATTTAAGTATTGATTCACATTTCACTTATTTTGTTTTAGCTTTCCTAAAAAGATTTACTTTAACCTACGTATATTACTTATATCTTCTCCTTTATTGAAATACTACCAAGAACTGGGATATAAAATAATTCTTCAGTTTATAAATTTGATATTATTTTCTAAAATACTCGTATATGGATTTCCATTTCGGATAGAAAATATGACGCCACAAACTTTAAAATTTAATAAAATTATTTTCTGATGAAATTCGCGTAACCTTCTATTTAAAGTTTTAAAACCAATATCATAAATAAAAAATACTTGTTTCGAATTTCAGTCCAACACATTTTCCCGAAACTAACGCGAAATGTGAATAAATCCGGCATGTTACGGATACGGGTAAACTTTCGTTACGAACTAAATGTGAAAATTTGTAAAATAAATTTGCGTCAGTTAACCCCGGTTCTATCACATTAGAGAGGACGTTCATATTTAATGTTTTTTCGAGTGGTAATGAATGTATTTCCACGATCTGCGTAATTAATTGTATTTAAAAAATATATTAATGGAAAGCTGTCAACACAATGTTGTCTATTGTTAATTCGTGTAGGCTTTTGGGGATAGGTACTTTGACATGAAAAATGGAAATGCGAAGGGAACTTGTGTTGAGCGTTGTCACTGGAGAGAGGTTTAGGAGGGGGTTCATGACAATGGTGTAATGTTTTGGATCCAAGGCGTAGTCTAATCTAAGAGTCTTTTTCTATGGAATCAGGATGAAAATAATGATGTGTTCTATTTTTAATACCAATCTTCGTACAGTTTAGCGCGCTTTATTTGACAGCTGCCATTTTATTACGTAACTATAATTTTATGAATTTTGCGTGTTTATTTCGGAATATATTTAAAAAATCGTCAAAAAGATTAAAGGCAACAATACTGTATTCAAATCGTTGACGTGCAGTTCATAAAGTCCAAAAAGCTGAGCCTCATAAGAAAAAGAAACATTAAAAAAAATCTAACTGCGACAAATTTCTGATCAGAATATATTTCTCATAAATTTATGAATATTTTTTAAGTCATCATCGTTCTAAATTGATAATTTTTTTCTATTTGAAAAATTTGCACTATTTAAATTTGCCTGATTTATGGCAATACACTTCCTCAATCTTGTTTTTTGGCGGGATACATTTCGCAAAGCCATGCCTCTGCATACCGCTTTCAAAAAGGTTTTATCCCTTTCATAAAAGGTGAGTTTTGTAGTTTCTAACTCTACAGCAATGTTAAAGACTAACATGAAGGAATGTTATTTTGGGGCGCCGCCTGCTGTGGGGGGAAAAATACTGAAGATAATTATTACCTATTACCTAGAATTAACATTTATGAACGTATTATAAACCTATTTTGTGATTTAATTGTATTTTCTGAATATTCCCTACTACCGCCCACCTAATACGTCGTAGGGCTTCAATTAAGTATACATTCTATACATTGTCTTATTGATTCAATATTTTGATCTAAAACTAAACGCAGCCTATCTATGGTCATAGGGCAAGTACACCACTGGTTCAAACTGATCGTACTGGACGCTTATGTCAGTGACAAATCGCCGGCTTCCTCTTCAGGGATCTTGGGTAAGGATTTTAAAATGAAACAGTGACTTCACAAAAGTGGTACGACAACTGACTGGACCATATTTATGGTAATAAAGGAACGAAGGGCATAATATGGGCCAAACATTAATTACTTCAGTCCCACGGCTACATGATACGTGCGTTACGGTGATAAGGAGGTTATCAAAGATGTAAGAACAGATGAAGGTGAATTCCTTAATAATTTCAATTAGGTATATCCTATTTGGTAATACGACTCTGCAGTCCGATACACTGATTATGAATTCCAATTCAAAATAATGAACTATGTTCATTAATCTGATGAAACAGCTAAGTTTAATTACGCTGTCCAATAGGCGGATAGTCTCAAACCTTGTTTTATGAAACAAAATAATTCATTATGATATTGATAGACCTGAAATTCTAGCCACAATAAAATTATATGTACCTGCCAGAAATAAGAGATAAATTGTTACCTTTTTCTGCGACACCTTTAAAACAAACTATCAGGCTCACACATCTATAAATTGACTGCATAATTTGGGCAGTAGATATGGGAATATTGTCGACATATTTGGAGATTCCATATTAGTGCTGAAACAAATTCTACATAAATACTTGCTAAAATTAACGAGTTTTCCACTCCATAGTGAATATTTATCTAATTTGTATTTTATTTAAATAATTTATTTGACTTTATATTTCACTCTGCTAACATACCTAATTTTACGTTTAAAGATCTAATTGGACGAAATTTGACGTTTTTTTGACATTTTTGACGTTTTTTTAATCGTTTTTAACGTTTTTTTACTTTTTTAT
>JAHDVE020001916.1:0-161583 GCA_022606495.2 Halesus radiatus | reverse complement strand
CTGAAAATAACTGGATCGGGGAAAGAGATGGGTTGAGGAAAGGTAAAAAAATACCCTACCTTTCATATATGGTCACCAAACACAGCTAAAGTCATTTCAAGCAACGTTTCGATTGTGAATGATGGTGTTTCATCAGGGAGATACTTAGAACATCTACCACACCACGCTTTTTGATGTAATTTTAAGGAAAAGTTTACTTCTGAATATGCATATTTTCGCGTCATCGTATAGTATTTATATGTTTAGCTATTTCACCATTGGGTTAAAATTAATTTTTTTCATGTAGCTTGGTAACTATGGCAATATTTTAGCATGTCGACCATTTGGAACAAAACGGTGCCCATCAAAATGAAAAACGACATATTGATGGAAATCTATGGCTTTTTCTCCATTGTTATTATTATTATTTTTTATTAATTTAAAACATTTTATAAAATATATGGCAAAAAGTCCCGATAAACTACTTCTTAGTAGTTTGTCTAACGGGAGCTTATTATTCAAAACCTTATACTAAATTTACAATTAAGATTAAGTTACAAAATAAATTAATCTATATAAAATAAAAACATATTTAACAAACTCAACCGGTCAGTGGTTGAGTTGGCATCGCGTTTGGGTCTCACCCAGGCGTCGTGAGTTCAATTCCTCGGCTGGCTAAGTCCTCCATTTACGACACAAGCAGCATCTTCCGCTTACTGAGATGGTAGTAGGAGATTTTCAAATATTGTCAGGTTATTCGTAACCAGGGAATATTTGTCTTTCTTTAAAAAAAAAAAACTTAAAACATAAATATTTCTTAAGAATCTTACTAAAAAATATTTCTACAAAAATAATAAAACGAAAAACATAAATGACAACTCTAAATCGTATATAAAATAATGTTTCCTAATTATCTAATACAAATAGTTTCTTTCAGCTGGCCAAGTTTTCAATATATTTAACGTTCACTAGTCACAAGTCCACATTTTTATACAAATTCTACAAAAAATCAAAGAAAACAACACCCGCTACGCCTGCTCGAACTTTAAAAATGCTCCTCCGAACTATTCATCTCCAGTAACTCAGTCAGGATCCAATTTATTGTATTCAAGTTTAATTTGTGGAACTAAACAAAAATATACTACCTTTGTGCTCCAAAGGATAGAGACATAAAATGAAGCGCTTGCAATATTGCTGTAGAACATTTATGACAAATATTTGTATAATATTCTTCTCGGGACTCTTTACTCAATTTCACGCTAACCCGATTTCCTCGGTCTAAATCCTCTCGAGCTAGACATAAACCATTAGACGGTCGTCCATCCCTGCTTAGGCGTGTTGGTTTAGAAGCTGGGTACAGCGGACACGAAGGACCTGTGCTTACCCGCATAAATTTTAATCTCCCACTGACCCACTTAAAAAACCTACCAGCTTTTAAAATTACATTTTATGAAACTTGAGTCATAGAATGACAATAAGTAAAATGTTTAGTATTACCTTCCACTGGTTATATAGATTTTTTTCTAGTTTAGTGACAAATAATATACTCGTAAAATTAAATATTTACTGTTTTGGAACATTTACATATAATCAATATAATCATATTAATAAAATATATCACTGTATACGAGGGTGTGCAAAAGAAAAGCTGAATTTTGAATTTTCGCGGGCTGTGTACATTCGATTATCGATTTTTTTTGTTATGTTGGGACACATATGTTTATCATATGTTAGCATTATCAGCCATTTTGGATTAGTGGTTTGTTTTTGACAACTGGAAAGGTTAGTCACGTTTTTGTGTGTTCTTCGATTTTTTACTTTTGTATAAAAATGAAGGTTTGTCTGTGTGTCTTCGGTTTTCTCGAAAATTACTCGACCGGGTTCGTCATAGCACATATGAAAACATCGAACCCGCCATGTTGTATTGAGGTTAGCCCATAGATATACCACTCTGGTTAGCTACAGATTACAAATTCAAAAGAATAAGGTTTGTTCGGGTAGAATATTTTTAAAATGGAAAACACAAGTAGGTACCTACTTAAGAACTTTTTTTAACATATGTTTTGAAAAAAAAAAAACAAATGTTTGGAATGAAATAAAATTTTCAGGGAAAATTAAAAGAAAGGTAAAGGGGTCCACGGGGAAAAAGTTTGGAAACCTATGGTCTAAAAGCTTTATCTATAAGTATCACACAGTTACATAGATAATCTTACATGGTAGCCATTCTTGCTGAAAATTACTTCCAAATTGATGTTTTAAAAACTAAATGAAAAATTTATTTTGTTTTTAATCACTTTATTTTAATTTATATATTGTTTCCTTATATCCTAACCCCTTTCAGAGCGGTATTATTAACTTCTTCAGGATTGAGATAATGATAATAATAATAATAATTTGATGATTTGAATAGCGCCGTTTTTGTGAAAAATCACCTCAGGGGTGCGATAATACTGTCCCGAAGAAGATTAGGATTAAACTGAAACTAGTTGACAATGTATAAATTCAAATAAAGTGGTAGAAAACAAAATAAACTTTTCGAGATACCTATTTTAAAAAGAATTTATTAGCATATTAATATTAATAACAACAACAAAAAAATCTTTTTTAATTTCTAATATAAATTTGTTATTCAATGTTTTATAATAATTCTTCATTAACATTTTTGATTAATTATTACCTACTTTAATCAATTTTTGTTTATGTTTATAATTTGTCTATTCTTACATTATTGTGTTCTATTTTTTATCATTTGTCTATACTTGACATTATTATTTTTTAGTATTCTGTATATTCCTGATGAGGAAAGCAACGGTTTCGAAACATGTTGATATGTCGACGAGACAAAGGGAATATCAATCTTTTGAAGAAATTATGAAATATAAATGATTTAATTTAATTTAATTATTATTATTGAAACAAAACAATACATTGGTAACAGTGAGAAACAATTTCCAGAAACTAAAAATACACAGTGGGTACTTATGATATGTTTCCTTGTAATGTCTTATTTATATATTGGCTATTTACCGGGTGATCTGAGAAGTGTGTATGCGTGAGTGTGTATGTGTGAGTGTGTTTGTAGGTGTGAGATGTGGTGATATACAAATTATAGAAGTGATGCCATATGTATGCGCACAGAGCATTTTAAATCATTGTCTACTAATATACATATATGTAATCCGATGTATTTTTATAAGTAATACCGGCTGCCTGCCTTCGTATTGCTCACAATCCACTAATTAATCTTTTAACCTAATTAAATATTGCGCATTTAAAAGTCCATGGTTTTCTTGGTGTAATCCCCGTTGTAAGGAAATATGTTTTGCACAACAGGTAATGCACAAAAGGATTGTTGCAAACGAGATTATGAAACTCTATCCCCCCAAAAACGAAAAAGTTTAATGTAACCGAGATGTATTTTGCATCTAAAGGGGAAATTATTGTAACCCTCCGCGAGCGAAATTAATTTCGCGGGGAAAGTTTTGTTACTTTAACCGCGCATTTGCTGGCGGTGGATTTCTGGTATTATACAGCTGTTTGATTTAGAGATCATTTTAATTAAACCGCAACAAATTATAACTAAGCCACCCCACGGTTGGACGAATAAAATAATAAAAAGGTCTAGAAACATGTAAAAGTTTGTGAGTAATAGTCAGGGCCGGACCTACAATATATATAGCCCGGTGTAGAAAATACAAATTCATATGAAAACTCATAAGCCCTAAATTTTGTATCAATTAATACAACAGTCGATATTTCCAATTTGGGAGCCGGATATGAATACCGTCGCCCCGAGAACCATTAATTGAATGCGGGGACAATAGATTTCAACTGTTAGTACCTCACAGATTACAAAGTCTATTATCACAATTATTTTCTCAATAAATCGATTTCACCGGTAATAAATCATTTTAGGCACCATCGAAATTAACATTGGGCGGAGGTAGATATAATTTTATAAATAACTCGTCTCAATCTGGTCTAACCACATTTTGGAAATGGGTTTGAACGATGAAACAGCTGTCACAATAATAATAATAAAAAAAACTAAAATTCTTGTAGAACTCAGTAAAAACGTTATTAAATTTGGTTTATATTAATTAAAAAAAATGAATGAATTAATTAATTAATAATCGGATTATTTTTATAGCGCCGTTTTTGTGAAAAATCACCACAAGGGCGCTGTACAAATATTACTTCCTATTCTTATATTATTCTTATATTACGTCTATCCTACGATTTTTTTTTTACATTTATTTTCTCTTTTTGGACAGGCTATCATTACATATTAAAATAACACATTATTTATAGACCATATAAAGAGATGCAGTTAGATTATCAAAACTAAGTTTAATGTTAAATTGAAAAAAAAGGAGCTAACTGTATTTATTCCTTACGATATATTGCTAAAGACGCTAATACAAATGATAGAGTGATTGTTTCCATTATATTCAAGAATGTATTTAAGCTAAGACAATGAATTATTATCCACATTTTTTAGGATAAATAACACAGAATACACTTAAAAGGGGGGAGCGGCGGGGGAGGATGGTGGCCGGGGGGATTGATCCATAGGGCCCTCAAAATCTTCTTTGTCTTGGTGACGCGCCTGGGCGGCGTGACGGGACGGTTGGTGTTGGTCTGCACGTACGCCAGGTGGCGCTTGTCGGCCGGCTTTAGGATCTGGAAGGAGCACTTCAGCGTGTCGTCCACTGACATCATTGCTCCTGCATTATCGAATTCCCGCAGTAGTTGGGCGCCGAGTAGTAGGTGACCAGTTGCTTCTTGGCAAAGAACTCATACCCGTCCTCTACCACCTGATGCACCCGACAGATCAAGTCAAAGTCGTGCTTGTTGAGGAACTTGGCCACTGTCTCAATGACGAAGGTGAAAGTGAAGCTCGTTCTCGCCCCAGCTAGCGGTGTCCTTGTTGGGGTCGGACCACAGCAGGTCGCAGAGCAGCCCCTGGTCGGGCACTTCCCGTTGGGATATAATATTTTTTACAACCACCGTAGCCCAAATAGCCGTTTCTTTTCACTTTTGGCACTTCACTAGTACATGTGGTGACGACCGACCGCCAGATGTGACCGATTCCCGATGCGTTAATTCTAAAGAACGAAGCAGATTTCAACTCAAAATATTTGAAATATTTGGGTTTTTATTATACACTTGAAGAAATTAAGAACTTCCCAATATTTCCAAGATAAACCAGGAGCGACTATAAAAAGCAGCCGGCAGCCACGGGGGCGCCTAGAATAACCAAAACCTCTACCATAGATCACCACAAGTGGTTCGTTAAGTTTGGTGACTTAGTAGGGGCGCTCGGGTTCATGGGGTGAAGGTTTGTCCAGGTCTCGGCTTACGCCAGGGGTAGCGATATCCGCCTAAAATAATATTTTTTTTTCAGTTCTTTTATACAAATTAGTCAAACGCCTACAGCTGGTTGCAACTGATTTAGCAGACCTGAATAAGTGACAAATCAATTCATTCGTTCTCGAGCGAAACAATTATTTCATTCATTCCTCACTCCAAAATTATGTTACAATCGAATTGAGTTCCATGGATATTCTTCGCGTTCTGTATTAAAATATATTTCTAACACCACCGAGAAAAACTCCCAAGCCTCCAGAAATCAACTCTATTGAATATTGAAATTTGTCACATTATCATGAATTGTGATATAACGATTATTTATTAATTTTATATAATTATAATATTATTACGCAATACGATAAACATAATATTTTTTAAAAAGTAAATATTTATATCAATTTTTTTAATTATTATTTTTTTAATGTCTCCCGTCATTCTAAAGAAAAAACATGAAATAATTTTTTTAGGAAATTAAAATTTTTTAAATATTTTGTCAAACATACGTGGAATGGTCGGAAAACTTTATATTATTGATTTCTATTTTGAAAAATGGTAAGCATGTGTAAATCTAAAAATAAATTAAAAATATTTATCGCTTCAAAAATACTATGTTCATCGATTTGCGTATTAATTTTATCATTATTTAGAATTAACTGATGTGTACCCGGCCAGGATTTCCTTT
Organism: Halesus radiatus; assembly: GCA_022606495.2. Lineage (NCBI taxonomy): Eukaryota > Metazoa > Arthropoda > Insecta > Trichoptera > Limnephilidae > Halesus > Halesus radiatus. The sequence continues at coordinate 155,549 of JAHDVE020001916.1, read as the reverse complement.
TCTGAAATAAAGTTATGAAGTTGTGAATTCTGGCTTGTCATGTGGGTGCCACAATTGATTTGACAGCGAAAGTAATGCCTTGTGACGACTATTACTATCTCTAAACAAAGAAACATTCAATTAAAAAAATTATTTCAGTTTTTTCAAAATGTATCTAAATAATAAAGTTCTTAAGTAGGTATCTACTTGTGTTATCCATTTTCAAAATATTCTACCCAAACAAACCTTCTTTTGAATATGTAATATGTGGCTAACCAGAGTGGTATATTTATGGGGTAACCTCAACACAACATGGCTGGTTTAATGTTTTTCATACTAATTTTAAAACGTTATACCAACAGTTTTACATGTTGGATTCCCTTCAACCTATTATCTAAACTTTCCCGGTACTAATAAGAACAAACTGTGCTATGACGAAACCGGGCGAGTGATTTTCGAGAAAATCGTGGACACACAGATAGACATTCATTTTTATATATAGAGAAGATTAATAAATAATCCCTCCACGACGTGCTCCCCCCTTAAACATTTTCGCAATTGCTATGATACTGGTTAACAGCCTTCTTAATTTTTCCATTTGCGTATTTTATTTTTGATGCAATATACTTTTCATGTAATTTACGATAAAGCCTATTGGGACCTTAAAGCCTTAAATGATATTATTTTCAGAGGAGGATCAGGTATACACGCCATCGCATTAATAAGGAGGCCGGCCGCCAGTAAGTCATTTGAGCTATTTTCACGATTAGTGTAATTCTTCAGGTTTTATCAATAAAGTTAAACGAAACGTGATCACGTTCACAGATGGCGGTAATTCAAGTGTTTTTATAAAAAAATACTTTTAATGCTCTTAAATATTGGTATGGATTGTCTGTTTGCGGATGTACATACGGATTATGAAATGGAATAATTCATAATTGTAAGTTTAATGCTCAAGTCTTACAATAATACATTATATATGTAAATGAATTAAAAAATACACATTGTATTCACCACTTTAATATTATACACAGATATCTACATGTTGCGAAAGCGATGCTTTCTTCATCAGGAATATATAGAATTATTCGCCACTTAATGACGCCACAAAGCGAATACCAATCGTTTGAAGATATTATATTGTTTTTAGTTTCTTGAAGGTTTAAATGTATAATAACGACTAATCCTTTTAATATTTCGAGTGTATTTTTTTTTATGTGAATACCGCACAAGAATCCCAACTGCTCCTAACTGTCTGGAGCCAGTGAGACTATGGCATCCGCAATTGGAGAATATTGTGAGGCTGAAGGTAGTAGGGAGAGGAAGCAGAAGGGGAAGAGGAAAGTGGGGAAATACCTGGCTATTCAGATCTGGTTACCAAAGACGGCTTAAGCCATTTCAAGCAACGTTTCAATTTCGAATGGTGGTCTTTCACCAGGGCGATTCTGAAAGTATCTTGCACTTTGGGACGTGCGCAAATATACTATATATTATTTTAAATAAATCAGTTGTGAAAAAACAGAAATTAATTAAATAAAATTAACTTCCACACGCCGGGATTTAAACCCGGGAACTTCAATTTCGTAGTCGAGAGCCTTACCCCTCGACCACGGAGGCCTATACCCGGCAACAAAGAGTTTATTTAAATATTTTAAAGTATTATGTGGTAAAATCGTTTTTTTCTAAACCATTGAAACTAGCGCCATAAAAACTCATTACAGATCAATTTGATTTGTAAAAATACAAACAACTGACGATAAAAAATAAAAATATCATAAAAACGTATCTGAACTCGCCGTTATCTTTGCGGTCCACGCTGGTATTGTCGTGAGTGTATGGCAATATTAACTTTATGACCGGAAACCGTAGCAGGCGTTCGACCCTGGCGTCGCGTAAACTTTTACCGGATTTGAAGTAAATACGTGTTAGCGCGTTAATGTTGTTCTATAACCCACACAGAAAACTACCATATATTTCATGCACTTAATGTACAGAGAAAAATACTTGTAAAGGCGTGCATTAAACTCAGAATACTCAAACTAAATTACTTTATCATCCAACAGCACAAAACAGTCTCATCGCTTGGAGTGAGTGGGATTATGACGATGGATATACATATACGAGTATATATGTATATATACATATTTATTTATTTTTTATCTGAGTAGCGCACAAGAATTCCAACTGCTCCCAACCGTCTGGAGCCAGTGAGACTATGGCAGAGCATCTCCTGTCCCGATCCCATCTCCCTCTTTCTCTCCCCCTTTCTTCTTATTTTGTTTTTTCTGTATCTTGTTAGCTTCATAAATAAAACATCTTTATGTAACCACTGTTAGCACAAGAAACTTACATTTTATTAAACTTCCTTTGTATATATATTTGTATTAAAAGCTGTTTGTTTCTTACAAATAAATAAATCCGCAGTGGCGTGCGTAGGCTGAATAGCTGTGCTTACATAGAAAAAACGAAAAATACAAAACCAATAAATTGATTTTAAAAACATATTTCCCCATGAAATCAAATATTCAAAGCATTATATAAGTATACACAGCCTTTGGCCAGAGAGCAATGCATGGCACTGGGCATCCCCGATTGGGGTATATTGTGAGGCTGAAGGTAGTGGGGAGGAAGATAGAGCAGAGTAAAGTGTGAAAGTACTTGGCTATTGAGCTACTTTTGGTCGAGAGACCCAAAATATCTGAAAAAACCCTTGACTGCAGAAACGGGCGGTCCGCTTGATAGATTCGCCTATCTTAACAGATTGAGATCTTTGGAGCACAGACGTCAAATGGGAATACTGTCTTTGTTTTAGCGGTATTTTAATGGAAGATGCTCTGAAGAACTAGCGTCATTGATCACTTTGGACATTTGTCACATGAGAACGAGTCGCTTATACGATTCGTTCTTGTGTTTAACAGCTCGGCTGTGGAATGATCTGCCGGCTTCTGTGTTTCCTTCCTCCAGAACGATGGTTCTTTTACGGTTCGAAATTATTTTCCTCAGGGCTCCCTGTGTGGAGTTATTGTAAAAAAACACGGTTAAAGCCATTTCAAGCAACATTTCGATAACGAATGGTGGTCTTTCACCAGGACTTCGATTTGTAGCTGATGATCGAAGCTACTCAACTACGGAGATCGTCAAAATGTATGATGGAAGGTTATAGAAGATTGGGAAAAGACAATAGATAGGTTAGGATTTCCTTCGGTAGTTGACTAGTTCTTTGTACGAGGCTGTGATATTCACCATTCTGTAATGAAGCTCGTCAAATCACCCCTGAATAGAGAGTCAAATTATAAATTAATTAATACAATTAATATGAATCACTTTGTTTACACAGTGGTGGAAATAAAGTGTTCAAAGAATACATATTAATTATTTTTGTGTTATTATTCAAAAAGTAGGTAAAAAACATCGTTTTTTTTCTCATTATATTTCGCAATAACAATATGTGTTTACAGTATACCATCTTGTATGGGAGAGACGAAAATACCCGAACACATCCGTTAGCTCCGGCTTACCTCGAAATACTAAACGAAATGACGCAGGAACAAACTTGACGCATACGAATATTTTGTGGGTTTCGGGTATAGTTTATTTTGTACCTGAACGTACGCGATACGGCTTGTTGCGTTCGGGCAATAATATAGCGGCCGTATTACGTACGATCGTATGGGTAGGGCGGTTAATTTGTACTACTTAACTTAACTTTTTTTTTTCTTAAAATCAAATCTAATAATGTTATCTTTAGGTTCTGTAAGAATTGCAGTTATTTATTTTTGTGACAGCTGTTTCGACGTTCAAAACCATTTTCAAACTGTGGTTAGATGACGTTGATACGATTTATTCACACGATTCTATTTACTCCATCCAATCAATTTTTTTATGGTGCCTAAAATGATTTTTTACCGGTGAAATCGATTTACTGCGAAAATAATTGTGATAATCGATTCTGTACTCTGTGAGGTACTTATTTTTGAAATCTGTTTTTTCCGCATTAAATAGTAATGTTTAAAATAATATAAACGCAGCTTCAAAGTAATCAAATCACATAACATGCTCATTTCAACATAGCATTTAGGTTACCAGCTACTACCTATTTATTCACAACCCAGTTCTTTGTTTTTTAGGGTTCACTGTAAGAATCAAATAAACATTTCATATATTAATAGCAATAGAACATTCTTTCATAATAAAAATAATATTACCAGAATGATTCCTCTCGCATATCAGTGAAATCATATCATGCTTCTATTTGCTAAGTCATATATGTAGGTCATTCTTGGAAAATCATTCGATGTGAGTTCCCGGTAAAAGTAATTACTCTCTCGTGAGGGAAAATATTCAGAAAGTTTGAAACGGGGAATAGATCCGAAAGCAAAAATAAATATAACATGTGATTGTAATAAAATTCAAGGAATAAAATAATATTGGTTGTTTTCAATTGTTCGAAGTCTTGCCTCTCACGGATGGTTAAGCATCTGATAAAAGAAATTCTGTAGGTTATGATTATATTTAACATCTCAGAAGAATAATTTATTTTTAAAGTTTTCTTTATCTCAAACATTGTGATTTCTGCATTTGTGAACCTACTGGATGTGGCTTTAATTTGGTAAGTATTTCCTAAAATGCATAACAGAGGTCCTTTTTGGGTGAAACTCTGAACAATACGTTGCAATAAATACGTAAAAATTTTTCATTACTATTCGCAATCTTCTATGAATGAAATGGAAATTATTTTTCTGTTAAACTTGTCTTGCCCTTTATGAAATTATTATAATTTCATTGATTTTGTCCCTGCATCTCGCCGATCAAAATATAGTGCTTTTTTACGCATTAGTAAGTAATTCGTGCTGTGTCTTTAATTAGAATAATTGTGATTTTTTATCGGAATCTTGGATCTGCCACTGCATTCGATGGTGAGAAAGAAGTGGATTTTTACGGCAAATGATTCAGGTTAGAGGGGATGTTCCTTTGTATGTGGTCATTTGATTGCTTGAGGGAGAATCTTCATTGTTATTTTATATTAATCATAACTACTATAGTAAGGTGGTCCAGGCCTATATAGTAAAAAAAAATAATCAAATATGGGTGTAGCCGTACCCTTGATTTGTTACACCTACCATTCCTATGATGTGTTAAAAATTTCAGCCCCTTATCTTATATAAAAGGGGGTGCTCATCGAATTATAAGTTTTTGACAAAATTTCAGGATTTTAAATAAAACACGTAATTTAAGGTTTATTAATATTACAAGTATTTTAATCAAATAAGTATACAAATTATTTAAATATGAATAAAATTTTGTAACAAAGTAATACTTAACATAATATTAGTCGCAATCTTTCAAAACTATGTTTGTTAACTCCTTTTTGGATGTTTCAGTGGAAACGATTTTTCTGTTTTGTTCAACGATGTGAAGTAAAAATTGCTTTTCTTCCTCAGTCTTAGTGAGTAACGTGTTGTAATCTTCAAACAGTTTAACTCCTCTCTCCGCTGTATCATTAACAACACGCAAATTTGTGACGCAGCTTTTGCCTTGAAGGTAATCAACATTGTCATTCCAAGTCTCAGGAGGTAATTGCAAGAAAGAGTCCTTGATTTCAAGAACTAAGAGTGTTTTCAATGTTCTTTGTGTTGCAAAAGCATCTAATGTAACCTCTGAGGAAAGCTTAGCAGAGTCACCTCGTACTGAACGATTACCGACATCAGAATTTATTTTTTGAACAATGGCCTGTTTCTCAGCATCAGACAGCTTGTCAGAAAACAAGGCAAATGCAAGTAGTTCATCTGACAAATACCATAAGTGACGCTCTAAGACATCCCTAGCTGCTATACTGATTTCGGAATCAATGGATTCGTACAATTTTAAGCTCTTCCAAAGTAGTAAGTCATTTACTGGCGCATCTGCTGCCAAAGGCGCTTCGATCCAAACTTTGGTGTAGATGAGCACACCAAAACTAACAAATCGAACAATTTGTTTTTCTTCTCTCTTGGTTAGTTTAAATGCTTGTAAATTATTTCTAAAGAGAAAAATCTTCAAAGCATACAGCAATTTCGCCATCCAACGAGCATGATGAATCGGACCTGGAGCGCGCCAATGTATCTTCGTAGGAGGTTTGTTCAAAACAATCATGGTGAGCTTTATTAGCTCTTCGTAATCATCACGAACTTGATTATCTCTAGATAGAGCGGTTGTAAGACTCTCAAGAGTATTTTCAGCGAACTGTTCTGCGTTCTTATCGAGGTCAAGACAATCATAGTCCTCCTTCGGTAATGTTTCCCAAATATCGCTGAATCTTTTGAAAAGTGGGATTTGAGGAGAGCTTGATGGCCCAAAACAAAGAGTAAATATTTTTGAAAGCATTATTTCAAATATGTGATGACGACAAGCAAGCCACAAAAGATCACATCCTGTCTTTCCTTCTAAAAGAGTGCAAGCTCCCTTTTTGGCACCGGTGTTAGAAGCAGTAGTGTCAAAACTCATAGCCCGGACTTTATTTGTGACATTCCACTGTTGCATTGTGTCAAAAACAGCATCAGATAGTTTAGCACACTGCCATATTCAGACTGATAATAATTATTCATAACTCATTGTTTATATACACAAGTATAGGGTAGGGGAGAGGGGTGGTCTACAAGGATTTTATTCGAATATATGGGTTTTCTTACAATTGTTACTAAGTGGTTTTTGGCTGTCTAATTTCTAATTATTTTGGTTTTTTCCAGTAGGCTTAATTACCTCGGACTTGTGGCCTTACTTCAATAATGTTTGAGAAAAACCTTAAAAGTAATATGCATTATTAATGACCTGGAATAATTTATTACCATAAATATAATAACAATTTGACAACACTAAAAATTAGGTCATTAATAATGCATGATACTTGTAAGGTTTTTCCCAAACAATATTGAAGTAAAGCTACAAGCCCGAGGTAATTATGCCTACTGGAAAAAACCAAAATAATTAGAAATTAGACAGCCAAAGACCACTTAGTAACAATTGTAAGAAAACCCACATATTCGAATAAAATCCTTGTAGACCACCCCTCTTACCCTCCCCCATATTTGTGTATATAAGCCTGAAGATGGTCTTGACAGGCTGAACCTGGTTACAGTCAAATAAAATTAAGTGGAAAAAAAGTTTTATATTAGTTTTATTATAATATATTAAAAAGTACAAATTAAGCATTTTACACAAAAATTTCAAAAACAACACTCGATTGAGCACCCCTTTTTACTTGAGCCATCTCGCTGAAATGTTATTACTATGAATACATGTAACAAATTCACGGAGCGGTCAGATGAAAAATAATTTTTAAAAAATTTTGGACCACCCTACTACTATAGGGTATAACGCCCAATAGGTGATGTTGGTTATTTACACCCCACAGCAAGCTGCTTTGTGTGTATTGTGTACATTCCCGACTTTCAAGAAGAAAAAGCTTTTTTAAAAATTTAATCTTATTCAAATTTAACTAACTAACTAACCATCATGCCGTTTCCCCGCAGGGGTAGGCAGAGAGGACGGACCGCCAAACAATTCGATCTTGGCATACACTTCTTGCTTCATTCACATTCATACATCGTCTCATACATTCTCTTCTATTATTCCGACTTCTGACATGGCCGACTCAAGTATTTGATTCACTCGATCGTGCCATGTCTTCCTCGGACGTCCCCGGTTTCTTCTTCCATTCACATTCGCGTCATACATTCTTCTTACACTCCTTTCTTCGTTCATTCGCTCCACATGCCCAAACCATCTAAGCGTCCCTTTCTTAATATTACTCATTACGCTTACATCAGCCTTGCATTCTTTACGAATTTCAATATTTTTCACACGATCATGCATGGTTTTACCGCACATTCGTCTCAGAGATCACATTTCTACGGCATTCAGTTTACTTTCATCCTTCTTCTGCCAATTCCATGCCTCACTGCCATACATCAGGGTTGGTATCAGCACTCCATTGTGGACTGCTGGCTTCGCTTCTTTGGACAACTTTTCATTAGCGCCAACCGTGTTCAGTCCTCCGTTAATGGAGTTTCCTGCATTCACCCTTCTTTCAATATCCCTATCAGTCTTTCCTTCTCTCGTAAACATACTTCCCAAATATTCAAATTTAATGATGTTATTATTAAGTTCTGGGAGTACAAGAAATGGTTTTGACCACCGAAACAGCTGTCTCAATGATAAGATACTTGAATACGTAATAAATACGCAGAAATATTAAATTTGATTTACTTTAAATTTAAAAAAATAAGCAAGTGTAGTTACATTAAACACAATAACAATTAATAGAAAACTTTTTTTATGTTAAGGTTATTTTAAATTCGTGTTGCAATTTTTTTATTGTCTATTAATAACTATTAATGGTTTAAAAAACAGTTTATTTATAAGAAAGTTCTGTTAGGTAATTATTATAAAGTGTGACACCTGTTTCGCCTTAAAAAATCACTTTCAGATGCCACACGTAATAATAATAACCAAGCAGAACTTAAATAATAATTTTAATTTTTCAATTAAAATGGAGTTCTACAAATTATACTTCAACACGATAAGAAATTTAAAAAAGTTTTCAATACGGAATTTTTACGTTTCATCGTCTTTGTCCAGTCGGAGACCAATTCTAGTACTTCGACAAGGTGCCTCCGGGCATCTGTTGTGTCCACTTGCGCTACTCGGGTGACATCGGTCCATTGCATACTATCTAATCTATCCCCGTGCAGCCTCTCTCTTCAGGGCGTCTTCCCTCTGGATTTGATAACAGACCTCTTTACAATAATTGTTCCGCTGACATTCTGAGCACTTGTCTAGTTAGGTATTAATTTGATGCATCAGTGCTTCATTTATTAATATAAATATTGCGAGGTTTAACGGTATTTCCAAGATCGCACAATTCGAGCATTCATAGGTACTATATTTGGGTAGGTAGGTACTGAAACAAAGTTTATAAGTTGTGATGTATAATAGACCTGGAACACAAATCAAAAGGATATTCGATTAGCAGTAGGAAATTGGGTCTCGTTACCAGTATTAGAGGAAAAACTGAAGAGAGAAAACATAACAGTTGATATAAAAAAAAAATCAATGGAAGCAATTGCCTCTGGGATGTATATATATTTTACACCCTACACACTATTCTAACCTTCAATCACTCTCACACCTTTTCTCTCCATCTTCTGTGATTTATTCCACCCAAATTGCTTATACACTTAATAATTCACAAGTCCAAACCAACTTTTTGCCTCTATTAAGATCGAGAAAATGTAAAAGCTTCAAATTCTAGAAAAACTAACACTAATTTCGTTTCTGGCTTCACCCAAGTTTCAGTATTTTTTTATTGATATTTTATTTAAATTTTTTTTATATGAATACCGCACAAGAGTCCAGTCCAGTGAGACTATGGAGGGAAAGGAGAAGCGTGAGAGAAAGGTGGGGAAATACCTGGCTATTCAGATTTGTTCACCAAACACGGCTAAAAGCCATTTCAAGCAACGTTTCAATTCAGAATGTTGGTCTTCCACCAGGGCGATACTGAGAGTATCTTCCAATCTGGAACATGCGCAAATATACCATATATTATTTTTAAATGAACTAATTGTGAAACAGCACAAATTAATTAAATAAAATTTACTGCGCACGTCGGGATTTCTACCCGCGACCTTCGGATTCGTAGTCGAGAGTCTTACCCCTCGACCATGGAGGCCGTCATATAAGTTAATTAAAAATGGAATAAACAATATTTATTTAATTATTTTGATTATACGACCATCTGGGATTTTGCATGGATTTTAGAACATAATATGAAAAGCGCTCAAAAATTCTAAGTTCATAGAGATTTTAAACCATAAAGTAATGAACAATTTTTTTTAAGAAGAAATAAAATAGAAAACTAAAACAAAATTATAACACAAATCTTTAACGCTACATTATCCAAGCTATACAAGTAAATATTGTAGGATTCATTAAAGTGCTGGTATAGATGACGTTTTACTGTATAAATGGAGTCAGAAAATATATCTAAAATACCTCCAAACTTGTTGTCCAGATCATGCATCCTATTGGTTAATGAATGAGACTGATAGTACGACGTCTTACCAATTTTTTTTGGAAATAAATGTATAGCTTTTGATGGAAATGACGTAAGAGTTTGAAAATAATTTCGTTAACGTGTATTATACATGATGTCAAAATCTCACTGGATTAGAGATGTATTTAATCAAATTTCCATTTTATAGTCCAAAAAAAAACCTAACATTTACACTTCTTCAAATTTTGGGTCTGTAACTTCTAAGCCTCCCACTTCCCCAAAGTCGTCAAATGGAAAATAATAAATCACGCCCCAGTTCAGTTTAGAGCTCATGAAAGAGAACTGGGAGCTGCTTTCCGTTCCACAGAGCTAACGTACCAAGTCGTTGTTTGGAATCAGTTAAGTTACCCAATTAAATATTCAGAATTACTCTTGCCTGAAATGTACCTCTGAATGGGAAACAAATAACGGTGAGGCAAAACCACTTCAACCCAGGTCGGGACACAGAATCATTTTTGCCTGCAATATAATTATACTCGTACACTCGTAGATGACAAAACAGAACATTGGTTAAGAAAATTGAAGAAAAAAATAGAAATAGACCAAGCAGAGCACACCTAACCTAACCTAACCTAACCGAACCAATTTTGGTCGTGTTATTTTTTAGGCGGTTACCATTTATCATTTATTCATTTTCTTATACCCTCCATTACCTTAGTGAGAGGGCTTAAATATAAGATTGCTATCAGCAAGTGCCGCTAGCACATAAAAGCCAGTTTGCAATTCTTTGAAATAAATGAAATAAAAGCCCTACAGTAGCAATATGCAGTCCGCTCACTGGGTAGCGAAGATTATCTGCACATTTATTCACCTCTAACCACAATTGACGCAGGAAGAGGGAGAAATGTTCCCTAGCACTGTACGCAAATTTTTTTTAATACGAAATATATTCATTTTCTGGAAATCGACAGCTTCCATTTCAGCAGTTTGTACATATATATAGAAGGTATACCAAAATAAACCAATTATGGATTTCTCCTTTGCGACTTTACCTTTAAGACACAGGCATATATTGCTCTATGACCAAAGTAGGCTGTGCGTAGTTTTTCAAATTCGAATAAGAAATGTGCATTGAATATTTGAAAATGGACAAATTATTATCATCTCCCGCTGATTGTCATGGAAAACCGATTAAATGAGCTTACAAGTTCTTTACCAAAAAATGATCAGAAACTTGTTGTATTTCTAATTTATTTTTTGATTTTCTTGTATGGTACATTTTTCTTAGGATAGGCACAGTTTTTCACAATTTATGGATTGCACGCCACTGCTCTAAGAAGACAAGATATATTTAAAAAAATGTTTCTGTAAATCAAAAATATCACTCACGGAAAGTTCTAATTCAGGTGGTAATTGAATATGACAAGATTTATGTAAAATCCACCTGTATTTCAATTTTAAAATATTTTATTGAAGTAGTTATATAAAGTAGAATGGATTATAAACATAATTTCAATAATGAAAAACTAATTATGTTCTATTTTGGTAATAAACGATAAAACAGAATATAATTACATAATAGGTTTAGTTGAGTTAGGTTCGGCTAGGAGAGATTTTTTATTTTTATTTTCTTCGCTTTTCAACACTTTTCTTTAATTTTATGTTTTGTCGCGGAACCAACATAATTATATAGGAGAATATTAAGAAATTATATCATTATACACTGTTTTAATAATGAAATAAATATTTTTAATGACACAATTAATCAATTAAAAAAAAAACACGTCTTACCATTAATATCAAACTGATAATGTGATGATGCCCTTTATTATGTACCAAAACAGTTTAACATCAGCACAGGAGATAATAAGGAGTTAGTTTATGTACCTACTTATAATATGTTGTCGATCTTTCACTTGTTTGTCATTTGCTTAAGTATCATTTTGTTCTAGATAATAATTGTTGTTTATTACATTTATGAATTATTATTGCTTTTCAACATGTATGTAAGTTTTGGGAATATTGCCTGTTTTATGTACTAAAATAAAATAAAAGAAAATAAAATAAATTGAAAAAAATGATAAATAAAATAGAAGGATTATTTTTTTTTTTTATTTGAATACCGTACAAGAGTCCCAACTGCTCCCAACCGTCTGGAGCCAATGAGACTATGGCATTCTCAATTGGGGAATGTTGTGAGGCTGAAGGCATTGGGGGGGGGGAGAAGGAGGGGAAGAGGATGGTGGGGAAATACCTGGCTATTCAGATCTGGTCACCAAACACTGATAAAAGCCAGTTCAAGCAACGTTTCAATTCTGAATGGTGGTCTTTCACCAGGGCGATACTGATAGTATCTTCCATTTTGGAACGCGCGCCGATATGCTATATATTATTATTTTGAAATTAATTAATTGTGAAACAGCACAGATTAATTACATAAAATTTACTTGCGCACGCCGGGAATAGAACCCGCGACCTTCGGATTCGTCGTCGAGAGCCTTACCCCTCGACCATGGAGTTCGTCAAATATATAATAAATTACAATATTACATATAAACCAGTCCAGCTCGATTCAGTGTCTTGGCCTGGGTTGAGGTGATTTTACTTAAAGACACGGCAGTCTCGGATCCTCTCAAGGAAATCCATACACTTACGTTCTCCTTTGGAAGGCTGAAGCTAAAATGTGTACTGAAACTGTGAAGTGAACTTTAATAAGATCTCGCTTAAATCTGTTGAATTAAATGTGTCGGGGGAATATTTGTTATTTATGGATACATTAAACTGTAGCCTTTGGTATTTAAATAAGTATATTTAAAGGGAAAAGTCACATATAGTGTCTAACGCATCTTTATTCGTTGGCAAATGTAAACAGGGAAATTGTTAAAGATCGACACACTTAACTTTGCTGTAGGACATGTAATTTAGACCATTACATTGTAACATAAGTGCTCTAATTTCATTAATAGTTAATGATAATTATAAGGAAGAAAAATAATGTATAAAATCATTCACTGCATACCATCACCATAAAAATCTATATATACGAGGTGTGTTCAAAAGAAAAGGTGAATTTTGAATTTTCGCGGGCTGTGTAGATTCGATTACCGATTTTTATTCAGGGATGTTGGTACACATATGTTTATCATATGTTAGTATTATCAGCCACTTTGGATCAGTGGTTTGTTTTTGACAACTGGAAAGGTTAGTCACGTTTTTGGGTGTTCTTCGATTTTTTATTTAGGTTCGTTTTCTGAGGCATCATCAGTCCGATTGAAGTGAAATTTGAGGTTTGCTTTATTTTCTATGTCCTCATCAGTATTTCTTCAAAAAAAAATTTTTTATTCTTTTTAAAAAAAAATTGTTAATAATTGTTAATCCTATGGAGGAATTTCCTAGTTTTGGTCGGAACTTGATAGCCGTTTTCTGGGGCATCATCAGTCCGATTAAAGTGAAATTTTAGATTTGCTTTGTTTTCTATGTCCTTATCAACATTTCTTCAAAAAATCCAAAAAAATCGATGTTTTTCGATTTTTTACCCAATTTTTTTTTAGTAAAAAATTGAAGAAAAAACAAAACGTGACTAACCTTTCCAGTTGTCAAAAACAAACCACTGATCCAAAATGGCTAATAATGGTAACATATGATAAACATATGTGTACCAAAATAACAAAAAAAAAATCGATAATCGAATTTACACAGCCCGCGAAAATTCAAAATTCACCTTTTCTTTTGAACACACCTCGTATATATAAATGAATGTTTGTCTGTCTTCGATTTTCTCAAAAATTACTGAACTAGTTTTGTTGAAAATAGTATAGTTTATTCTTATTAGTTCCGGAAAGGTTTTAAAAGTGGTTTGAATGAAATCCAATATGTTAAACTGTTGGTATAACGTTTTAAAATTAGTATGAAAAATATGGAACACGTAATGTTTTATTTAGGTTAGCCCATAGATATACGACTCTGGTGAGCCACAGATTATACATTCAGAAGAAGAAGGTTTGCTTTGGTAGAATATTTTCAAAAAGGAAAACAAAAGTTGGTACCTACTTAAGAACTTTATTATTTAGATATATTTTGAAAAAAAAAATGTTTGGAAGTAAATAAAAATTTCAAATGAATGTTTATTTATTAATTGATAAACTAAAGTTCTTAAAAACTTAAGGAAAGATTTTTGTGCATAGCGCAAAGGGTAACAATTATTTTTATAAACAATAATTATTAGCCTGAAACACTCATCCAAATTGAAAAAAACCTTTTCCGAGCAAAGATAAATGTCGCCGACAGGACTCGAACCTGCACCCTTCTGATGTCCGGTCAGATGCTCTACCGTTGAGCTATGAAACACTAGTATATATTGATTAACTTGGCGGGTTTGCGATAAGCCGACGTAGCTCAACGGTAGAGCATCTGACCGGCAATCAGAAGGGTGCAGGTTCGAGTCCTGTCGGCGATATTTATCTTTTCTCGGAAGGTTTTTTCAATTTGGATGAGTGTTTCAGGCTAATAATTATTGTTTATAAAAATGAATGTTTATTTGTTTAGAGATAGTAATAGTCATCACAAGGCGTTACTTTCGCTGTCAAATCAATTATGGCACCCAAATGACAAGCAAGAATTTACAACTTCATAACTTTATTCCAAAAAAATAAAGAATCCCGAGGCCCGATACACATCAGCTAGTAGTATACAATAAAATTAAAATACACCAATCCATTCAAAAATATTAAAATTTTCCGTGAATCTGATAACACAGCTTAAACTAGGACCCGCAAATCATTCATTGGAAAAGCATTGGAGAAATTTTTACGATTCCTCTATATGAGAGAGTGTGGTTTTTTCCCATGACTGTTTCCAACAGCAATTTCTCTCGGGAATGCTGGGTATCTGCAGCCCAGGTTCTAGGAGTGGTATAGCATTACTGCTTATGGCTCATAAACTCTCGAATGGTGTATTATTAATACCTGACATCCTAGCTTATATAGGATTCTATGATCTTGATGAATTCACTTGAGGCTGCCAACACAGGCTTCTGTTTCTTCCCAGGTGCAGAGTGCAGAAAGACTTACCAGTTTAATTAACTACCTCGCACGAAATGTGAATATTTTCCGCATGACCTAAAACAACCTTAAGCAGGAACTATCCATAATATCTTAACTATATTATGTACTAACTTATCACTTCATTTTAAAACCTATTTTTATTAATTTAATTATCTATATCTTATGTTATTATGTTAATTATACTTTATTTGTAAATTTTTATCGTTTTTGCAATATACTGGTATGCAAAATAAATAAATAAATAAACACCTCTGCCATAGGTCACCCTGAGTGGTTCATTAGGTTTGACTTAGCAGGGGTGCCCGGGTTTATGGGGTGAAGTTTATCTAGGTTTTGGCGGTGGATGCGTCTACCCATCAGATGCGACCGGATCAGCTGAGGCCGGTTGAGGAAGAGGCCTCGACTCTTCCTCAACCGGCCACTCTCGACCGCACCACACCTATGCACGCTTTGCACCGCAGTGGAAGCGATGGATTAATACGTTCGTCACTCCTAGAGTCACTGACCCCCAGATTCTTAACCACCCCTTATACTATTTTCCTTCCTAGAAGTTTCACTCCTTCTTTTTTTAAACGACTCTCTACACAGCATCCTCAAAGATGACATAGGTTCCGAGGGATATTATTATCGTCAGGTTCTCCTCTTCAGAGTAAATGTTAAAAAATACATTTACATATTCACAATTCGTCTAATTCGAATCCATTGGTTCACTGATTCCAGTGATTCCGTGATTTACTGATTCACTGATTCACCGATTCATTAGGTCAATGAATACTAAAACCTTTACAATAAAAAGAAAAACAAACACATCCAAAATGAAAATATTTAAACAAAAAAATCGACTTCAGCTTCTCTTTTGGCCACCTGCAAAGAAAACTATGCGAAGCTGTGCATACTCAATTACTATTTAATGGTCTGATTTCTTGTGAGAGAAAAGCCTCGCATTGGAAAATACATATATATTACTGTAAAAAAAAACAGCAGACACATTTTTTGTCCATAATACATATTTTTCATGGGCGGATTGTGGGCCTTGTGGCAATTTCTATCTATCAACCTTTAGTGGAAAAATGAAAATGATATAATAATTATTATTGTGGTGTTCTCCACATTGTGTGACTTTTCGCACGTAATGTCTAAAAAGCTGTTAAACAAATTTATATAATAATACATAAATATTTAAAAAATACTGTTTCAGGTAGGAAAGGGATAAGGAAGGGCAGAGAAGGGAAAAGAAGAAATTAAAGAGGGTGGGAATTAACCATCATTATGCTGGTTGAAAGAAAAACATAAATTATTCACGTTTAAATGCCTTCAAAATGGGCTTTGAGGGAGCATCACAGATGGCGGTTTATTTTAGAAACGTGATGCTTGTACTGAAAATGAATGAGAAAATTATGCATCTCAGTGGATGTGAATCGTAAGGGTTCTCTCATCACTTGAGCTAAGAGAGAACCCATGTTCAGATACAAAATGAAAAACGTTTTTAAGACAATCAGGTATAAATGCTCATGAAGTTTTTTTGAAAGAGAGATCAATTAAGCGAATAATTCAACAATAGTGGAAATTCAAGAATTCCCAATAATAAAAAAAGGAATCGATTTGACACCACTGGGGCGTGAATTCCATTTAAGGCTTTAACTTGCTCGTGAGCCAGTTGCAGCAGTATATGGGATGATTCAATTTTCTCACACCGGATAGAGAACCGATGCCGGGAAGGGTGCACTAGCGTAGAACCTAATTACGTCGATAGTCGATAGAGTCGAATTACTTAACTATAGAATCACGGCGGGTAGGCTTTACGTGTTAAGTTCGTTCCGCGCGGAGAATAAAATACATATTTACGTTAAAGTACGCCCTACCTCACTGCATTCATTATCACATACGGGTAATATAATATATATTAACATTATGGCTTGGCCTAAACATGTTATTTGATAGGTGGGCCGAGCGATATGTGTAATATATATTTTTCCCCACTCCGTCCCAATTGGTTTTGCTCTATTCGTGCTTCTGTTAATGAAGCGGCTTAATGGTAAAAGTTTTGAAGAACTAAATAAACAAAGTAATAGCAAAAATTCTTGTTAGAAGTTGATCCCCGAGAAAACTAGGATAAAAAGTAGCTCCCAACTTCAAAAAGGTTAGGACCCTTGAAATATATTATGTTTTCGTATATTTTCCGTATATTTTTTCTTCGATATATGTGTAATCATTTTCTGGTGTCATTATTAATATAATTAATAAGAAGTACTTTTTTACACCACTGTTTTCAATCCTTTTGAGGGAAGTTTTGGTTCTGAAACATATAGATATTTATAGGATAGGTGTGTTCAAAAGAAAAGGTGAATTTTGAATTTTCGCGGGCATTCGATTTGGATTTTTTTTGTTATGTTGGTACACATATGTTTATCATAAATTAGCATTATCAGCCATTTTTGATTAGTCGTTTGTTTTTGAAAAGTGGAAAGGTTAGTCACGTTTTTGTGTGTTCTTCGATTTTTTACTTTTGAAAAAAATGGATCAAAGAATATGTATTAAATTTTGCATTAAAAATGGAATAAGGTGCTCCAAAGCACTTAAAATGCTGACTGTGGCATTCGGCGAGTCTACTTTGTCTCAAAAAAGTGTTTATAAGTGGTACAAGCGCTTTACAGAAGGCCGAAAAGATGTTAATGACGATGAGCGTCCTGGAGTTGCAACCACGTCAACAAACGAAGAAAACAAAAAAACAGTGAAGAAAATGGTTTTGGAAAATCGTCGAATCACTATTAGGGAAGTTGCAGAGGATATTGGCATATCAATCGGCTCATGCCATGCAATCGTTTGTTTTGGGCATGAAACGTGTGGCAGCGAAGTTTATTCCGAAATTGCTAAATTTTGAGCAAAAGCAACGTTGCATTAGTATCGCTCAGGAGTTGTTGAATGACGTCAACGACGATCCAGATTTGTTCAAAATGGTCATAACTGGTGATGAAACGTGGGTATATGGTTATGACGTCGAAACCAAGGTCCAATCTTCCCAATGGAAGCGGCCAGAAGAGCCAAGACCGAAAAAAGCACGCCAAGACTTGGTGCATCATGAGTTCTTGCCAACAGGTCGTACGGTTAATAAGGAATACTACAAGGAAGTTATGCAACGTTTGCGTGAAGAAATACGGCTCAAACGATCGGAATTGTGGAAAAACAAATCATGGATTTTGCATCACAAAAATCCACCAGCTCACACATCAATGCTTGTTCGTGATTATTTGGCCAAAAACAATACCTTAATAATGCCGCAACCACCGTATTCACTAGATTTGGCTCCCTGCGACTTTTTCCTATTCCCGAAACTGAAGAGACCAATGAAAGGAAAGCGTTTTGCCACAATTGATGAGATAAAGTCAGAATCGAAGAATGAGCTGATGGCCATACCGAAAAGCGCATTCCAGAAGTGCTTCGAGGATTGGAAGAAGCGCTGGCATAAGTGCATTATATCTGAGGGGTATTACTTTGAAGGGGAGAAAATGGATAATGATGAATAAATATATACTTTTCGAAAAAATTCGAAATTCACCTTTTCTTTTGAACACACCTAGTATATTAAAAACAGTGGTAACATAAAGTACTTCTTCCTAATAATACAATTTTTTTATTATTTACCAAATATATATTTTTTTATCATACTATTTATTGGGTTGTGAAAGACATCATTTGAGATTAAATTAATATAATAGAGTGGAAGTCTTTAAAATAATAACATAATGTGTATTTTGTAATGTGCAAGGATATATGATTTGAATTGTGTAAGAAGTGAAGCTTTGTATCATGGAATCTGTAGTGCTTTTGCGTAAAGGATGTGTTTATTTTAGGTGTTTGCAGTTGATGCGCATGTCTCGTTCATAATGTATAATATATATTTTACATAGCGAGATATAAATATACATGTTATAGTCAGCGTGTGAAACGAGATTTACGTTCTACGTGCTACGTGTCACCCCCAGGATCGGAATAGATACAGCCTCAATCGGATAACGTTGAGCAAATGCATTGTTGTTATTTTGTCAAGAATAGGAAGTCAATAAGGATACTCGCGTGCTCTCTGTTTCACTGAAATGCATTCGATTAGTTCCGTCCTGACTCACAAGTGCGAGCAAGCATCAAGCAATAGTAGAAAATTAATGCAAATGCCAGAAAGATTATTAATTTCAGTAGCGTGATCGATTTTTTTGTATTATGGCGTATCGCGGTTCATTCTCTTTAGCCAACTTTTCGGACAGACTTGCAGTGTTCAACATCAGGTCAGATGTGAACGATGGACACTGTAATAATACTTTTAGCTGTAAAAATCTTGAATCAAATCATATTTACTTCTGGTGAGGATATTATTCTTTATATTAAAAAAAATAATAATAATACGGAGCAATAATTGGACGTAGTTATGCAGAAAGCGTCCAACCCACAAATTGCCAAAATCGCCTATTTCTTGTTTTCCTACAGATAAACTCGAGATCTTTATATGCTAAAAAACATCCAAGCTCCAAATCCAATAAGAATATACAAAAACTGACAATTGCTTCACAAATACCGTAATATGCCTTGGTGGATGGTATTTTGGGTATTAAAAAAAAATTGATACAATTGTGAAAGGGTTAAGAATTGGATCACCACATGTTTGTTCATTTTGATTACAAATAACTAGCCACCAGCCCTATCACTCCACTTCCTTTGATCTATGACTTATGGGATACCTGTACGTAATCTACATAACGATATTATTAAAAGTAAAAAAAACGATTATTTTATTTGTTTTTTACAAATTTCTCCTAACTGTATTTATTATCTTTTTTCACTGACATTATTTTGCATACAGTTTTTACACAGCACTTTAATACACTACAATTTTTTTATTTATTTTTATTCAACTATTGATAGATTATCACAGTGACGTGCACTCCTTTTATGTGCACAAGCAAATGCTTCAAACAGAAGAGTAGTATAAATTTAGAAAATGTAACAGAAAATATTTTGTTAATCATTATGTATAAAATATGGATCTTAAAGCTATATTTTATACCTTTTTGTTGCTTATTGTGATGACCTCCGAGTCTCCAGTGATTCGGAGGTAAATGACAACACGAAATGTCGATATTTACAGTATTTATTGTCGGTATGTTACAAGGGTTATCCTAGGCAATTAAGTACACGAGAGACAATATTTGGCTCGTATATATTAACACTGAGTCATGCTATCTCTTTCATAGTCGGTTGTCCCTTTCATACTCTTGGACATACGTTCACCGCACTTATATTACGTAAATACCACTTTGGGAGTTTATTTTAAGCAAGAAGAGAACCATAGGGTATTTTTTTTTCTAAATTAACACATATTGTGGTCTGTAGGCATAGAATTTATAATAAAGAGCACTCCGGGTGAAATATGACTTGAAACGCGCCGTCACTGACTGAGTAAATAACTCCGCAATCTCTCCATAGCCCGGATGGTGGAGACGTGTCGTCTCTCTTCACAATCATAACCAATCTCATCCATGTTATTTGATTAGTTCCAGATAAAAAATAAAAAATATAAGAAAAAACTTGCTCAATCTACAAGACTATTTTCATAAAAAAGCTTTAAAATTGGCACTGAGAATTGAATTTCCATTTATTAGTATTCGAATCGTTAACCTGGTAGACGCGACTGAGTTTTTTTGGGATTTGTCTTTAATTTATTAATAAATATTTTAAAATTTATTCAGGAAACAAGCAAATAATGTACTCTGGACATAATTAAGATCTATTAAATGATTTTTTACAGGTTTTGTTATTAAGGTGAAGCTATCAGTGAAATCACTAATACTACGAATCGGTTTATGTTATGAAAACCAAAAAATATGCTTTGTTATGTCTTAATTATGTTGTAAAAAATATAAGCGTTAAGTACTAAATTATTTTTTTTTTTCAATAGAAAATTATTAACGCATGAAAGAAAAAAAAGTTTTTGATAATATTGCTTTATAGCTAAGATTATTTGTGAAAGATTGTTTTTTCTTTCCTTTTTATAAGATACCAAAAAAACTGCTTTTACAACAAACATTTCTAGACTTCGCTTGCCAAGCGAATTTTATGCCTGTTACCTATATTCGTGGTCACATAAGACACATTGCTCATAACAAATATTTTTGGCTGGTGTATTCCTCTTAATCCTTTACATAAGCTGGAGAAATATTATTCCATGTGAGATTTAATGTTTTTGACATATCGATTTTTTTTGGTTACTTATAGATGTGGATGTTGAACGAGCGTCCACGTTCTAGGGTCCAAGCTGCCGAAATGAGATTTTAGAGAGGAGTTGCAGGAGATACGAGATGGGATCGATCAAGAAGCTCAATGATCCGGGAGGAGCTTAACATCGAACCACTATTACTCTTCATGGAAAAGTCACAATTGAGGTGGCTTGGGCACGTGTTAAGAAAAAGGTGGAATTCCACTGAAAATTCTGAGTGCTATTCCAGAGGGAAGACGTCCAGTGGGCCACCCTAGACACAGTCGGGAGGAGCAACTGGAGAGGCTGTGCGAGGAGAGGCTGGACCTATTATAGTGGGATGCCGTTAACGTATTACAGGAGAGGGACGCCTGGAAGCACTTTGTCGATGCAATGGGTCCCCGACCCGAGTAGGATAAAGGGAAGAAGATGTATGTATGCATGTAAGAAACAAATGTATATTGTGAATAAAATCATCCTGGCGATAGACCACCGGAATCGAAATGTTGAATGAAGTGATCAATTCTAACATCCATTATTTACATCTCAGTCTTCCCTATTTTCACATCGTTCTATTTTCCACCGCTTGGAGCATTTTCACATTATCCAAGTTAGGGATGAAGATCTCCATAATTAACAAAAACAAATTCAAATAAAGCACTTAAAAATGACCCTGAACCTCACTTTGCAGGTTGTTAACTCAAGCAATACCACACATGATTTATATGTAAATTATATTTTTATTTTATTTAGGAAAATGTATAATGTATAAAATGTTATTAAGATCTGGTCACAAAACACGGCTAAATAACGTTTCGATTCTAAATGGTGCTCGTTTATCAGGGCGATCTACTACTCCGAATGTACCGCATATTATTAAATCAAAATTGACCCGAATGTCATTTTGCAGGACGTTAACTCAAGTAATACCACAAATAATTTATCCGTAATTTCTTACGGGTAGTCAGAAAAATGTATAAAGTTTCTAAGGACAAAAATGTAATCATCCTCAAAGTGTGATCTTTAAATTCTATTAAATAACGTGCATCCCAAAATGTCTGAAAACAGGTGCATGATAACAAGTACAATTTTGAAAGATTACAGATTGAGGATTATTTTCATTTGAAACCTTATGTATTTTCCTTATTATCCATATAGAATTCACAGATAAATCATTCATAGTATTTCTTGAGTTAGGAATCTGCAAAGTGTGTATTTTTTGGAGGTGACAGTTAAGCTTTTGAATAACGGGAATATAATTTTTCCTAAACTTTTATATTACATCAATGGTTAGACTATAAATTTTAAAACTAGTATTTATTTATCCAGCATTTCTCTGAAACAATATCATCAAAACAATTTCGAGCACAGTGATTGCTGTATCTAAACTTGCCGCGATGAAAAGGTTGAATCTTCACAAACTGTTCAATCCAACGACTTTGTGGAACTGAATCTAAGCGGAACGGTAAACCCAATGACCGCCGCGACGCCAACGATGCCGACGGAGGCTAACAGTTCCATTTTAAAGCAATGCGACGCCCCGGATACGGTAACAACTGCAACTTCCTTATCTCCGGTATTAGTTCTAAGTTTAATATAAACTTCGGCTTGGGGAAGTGACAAAGTTTAGATGTTTGCATCTGGAATCATATTATTGTCGTATTAATTGAAACGCAAATTTACAAGTGGATTTGAATGTTTTTTTCCACGCAGGAGGCCATGAGGGAGATGCTGTGTGTATAGGTAGGAGTGAACTTGGGTCTTGAAAAGACCCATATTGTGGGATGGAGGAAACACAGAGTATATTTTCTTTCTTTTTTTATTATTGAAATTGAATACATTTTAATTCAATTAACAATATTACATTTCTCTTTTAAGCAATGCTTGTATAGTGAATCGGAGTGAAAATTTTGCATTCACATAGTAATTTTTCCTGAAAGCTGTGTATAACATAGTTTATTTTTACAGTGCCCCAAAGAAGCTACTGTAGCAGCGAAACCCGGTCGGCAATAAGTATAAAAAATAAAGGTGATATATTTTATCAAATGATGTAAAATTACTTTGTGGAGTCATATTTATTAAATTAATAATAATTACTTTGTTTAAAACCACTGTATTTAATTTGCAAATATCAACATGTTTCAGGAGAAAAGCTTCCCTGTTCAGGATAAACAATTTACTTAGTTGCTCCTGAAATATGTAGATATTTACCTATTAAATACAGTGGTTTTAAACAAATGAATTATTATTAATTTAATAAAAGTGCTAATAGAACAAACTGTGCATGTTCAGTAAACTCGGTCGAGCAATTTTAGACAAAATCGAGGACAGTCAAACATTCAATTTTGTACATAGAGATATTAATGACTTTTTTCGATTTTAGGAATGGATAAGAGATTAAAAAATACAGGTAATGCCTACAACATTCTGCTCGGTGTTTAGGTGAATTTTTCGATGATATTTATTTACATTTAGAAAAATTTATAATTATTTACAATGTCGCGCAATATGAAAAGTTTTAAATTTTACTGTAAATGCTTTTAGGTGGGTACTAATCGACTAGCTTCGCTATGTAAATTGGGTTTGCAATCGTACCATTCATGGATATGACTTTCCGAAGGGATGAATTTTAAGTTGCACGAGTAGGTATGAAAACAATGGTTCCATGACAGTTGATCCCCCGACAGTTGGCCCCACGACAGTTGATCCTTCCGACAGTTGATCCCTCGAACAGTTGATATCTTCGACAGTTGATCCCTTTGACAGTTGATCCCCCCGATAGTTGATCCATCGGACAGTTGATCCCCTTAAGGATTATTTCTGCTGAAAGTCCTCATTTGTAAAGTAAGTATAATAATCAGAAAGCAAGTAGGAACCTATAGCGTATTTTCCCTATACTGTATATATAAGTATGTGGCATTTTGTTATTCGGCCGTATATCTTCACTGCATACTCCTTTGGAGACTTCGCATTATTGTTAGTACAAAGATTTTGTATAGCGGATTTCCACTCAAGACGCCTGTAGATATAAGTAAATCGAGTTTTATTATACCTACCGCCGTATAGCCTCTCTGCTTACCCCTTCTTGGACATTTAGTTATATTATATACAAGTAGGAACTTTTAGCATGTTTTCCCAAAGCCGACTGCATATATAACTATGTTTATTTTGTTATTCGGCCGCAAATCGTTACTGCATACTTCTCCGGGGACTCGGCATTATTATTAGTAAAAATATTTCATTTAGCGGATTTCCACCTAAGATGCGTGCAGGTATAAGTATATCAACTTTTGTTATACGGCCGCATATCCTCTCTGCATACTTACTTTACAAATGAGGACATACAGTAGAAATAATCATTTAGGGGATCAACTGTCAGAGGGATCAACTGTCGGAGGGGTCAACTGTCGGGTCACAGCAAACAATAGTTCATGTTTGTGATGGATACTGAACGCGCAAACATGGTTTTAAAAAATATATATGCACGTATACTACTAAAATAACCAGACAACGGAACAAGTCCCATGAATAAAGCATTTAATCGATACGACAAATTACATATTTATTTAAAAAAAAGTTTGTATGCTTTTCACTTTGTGGAAAACTCGCGTAAATTCCAGAATTTCACAAATTTCACAAACCGAGTCCAAAAACTGTGGAAATTTAATATTTAACGCGATAAAACCTTCTAGCCAATGTAATTTATTTCATATCCCTGGAGAAGGCCTGTTAAATGTTCGTTAATGAGGACAATTTTAAACTGAAAAACAGGGTGTTATATAAAAAAAAAATTAATGGATATTATGATGAAACGTTAAACTAATAATCCCCACAAAGGCGCCCCAAGAGAGCCCACGTATGAAATATTTGTTAGCGGCTATGTACGTATACTGTTTTAAATGAACAGTGTTTTACATCTGAAAAAATATACAGGTCGGCAATAAAAAAAGAGAAATAGATCCAAAATTTTTCATTATTATGGCAACACCAAGTTACTCACTTTTCTATTTTAAATTTGTTCTCTACATTAAAAACGTTCGTTTTCGAGATTGGCAATTCGTTTTAAAGAAACAACGCAAAACAACATAACTCGATTATATTTACGTTTTTTAAATAAATAGTTTAGATCTGTGAATTAGACATATTTTTATTTTGATATGTGTATATTTTTAATACATACTTTTGAGAAATGCAAAACAAATCGCGTTTCCATATAATTATACATATAGATATAAGATAATTATCTATTATACAAAGCGTTATAAAATTAATAAATTCAAATATAAAACTGTAATAGAATATGAAAGTACCACTAATTTCTGAAAACCGTTTGGTTTTGTGACCATCGTGATTTTTTAAACTTACTTTTATTTCTTTTGAGCGATCTTGGGGTTGTCATTGAAAATCTTTTGAACGATCACCGCGCCCTTAATTTTTGAACGATCACCGCGCCCTTAACTTTTGAACGATCACCGCGCCCTTAACTTTTGAACGATCACCGCGCCCTTAACTTTTGAACGATCACCGCGCCCTTAACTTTTGAACGATCACCGCGCCCTTAACTTTTGAACGATCACCGCGCCCTTAACTTTTGAACGATCACCGCGCCCTTAACTGAACGATCACCGCGCCCTTAACTTTTGAACGATCACCAAGCTCCTTAATTTTTGAACGATCACCGCGCCCTTTAACTTTGAACGATCACCGCGCCCTTAACTTTGAACGATCACCGCGCCCTTTTAACTTTTGAACGATCACCGCGCCTCTTTAACTTTGAACGATCACCGCGCCCTTAATTTTTGAACGATCACCGCGCCCTTAACTTTTGAACGATCACCGCGCCCTTAATTTTTGAACGATCACCGCGCCCTTAATTTTTGACTACCATTAAATATACAGAGCAATTTTAAAATTAGAATAAAGCACTTCGTATTCAACTAAAAGCAAAAGACAAACATATAGTGTTGCCTAATAAGGAACTTCAGTGAAAAAAATAATGGCTTTAAAAATACATATTCATATAGATCAGCAAACGCCGTTTGTGAATAAATAATTTTTATTATTTTTATTACGTTTTATTTTTATTACGTAGAAATCGTTATTTAAAATCGAATTAAAAAATCATCTCATCAAAATGTGCACCTAGTTATGTTGGTACCATTGCATTTGGAACATTTGACTTCACTTGCGCATTCTGTTTTTGTATTAGTATGGACATTTTTATTTTTCGATTTGGTTTTGTCTTTTAAATATGTATTTTTTTAATTTGGGGAAATTTTTACTTAATTTCGGCGACTTTAAGCTCTATAGTTGTTGTTCAATATAAACAACTATTATTAAAGAAAGAAATTAGAGTATTCATGAACAAACCAATTATCAATACGGATGTTATGATAATGTTAATGCTCAATACTATTATTATTCTAATTTTATTACTTTTTTAATTTTTTTTTTATATGAATACCGCACAAGAGTCCCAACTGCTCCTAATCGTTTGGAGACAGTGGGACTATGGTATACCCAATTGTGGAATGTTGTGGGGCTGGAGGTATTGAGGAGGGGAAAGAGAAGGAGAGAGGAAGGTGGGGAAATATCTGACTATTCAGATCTGGTCACCAAACACGGTTAAAAGCCATTTCAAGCAACGTTTCAATTCTGAGTGGTGGTCTTTCACCAGGGCGATACTAAGAGTATCTTCCACACTGGAACGTGCGCAAATATACTATATATTATTTTTAAATTGTGAAACAGGACAAATTAATTAAATAAAATTTACTTGAGCACGACGGTATTTGAACCCGCGACCTTCCGATTCGTAGTCGAGAGCCTTACCCCTCGACCATGGAGACCGTCGATGGGTAAGGATCGTGTTTGGTTATGGTTTACCATGGTTAGAAGATACAATTATGTACGGTAAAGCTCATCCTTGTTTTGACATTTGACATTCTAACCTCAAAACTGATCAAAACCGTTGGGGGGTTTTGACGGGGTTCGAAAAATTAAAACCTTGAAAATTATTTTAACTATGAAAAAAATCTTTAAAAAAAAACGAAATATACTGGGATTTATGTTTGAACGTCATTATTAATAATAAAAAAATTATAATAATAAAACTACGACTGGAGTTCCTCGTTCTAGTAGCGCCATCCTTGTAAAGTATCGTCTCAAGAGAAGTAATTTTTCATTTGTGTTGCAAGTTTAAAGCTTCGAAACTATAAATTGTGCTTGAAAGTCTGAACGTTGTTTTAACCAATAAACAATGAAGTTATGAATTTGGGAAACATTTTTAACATTAAAAGTTTGTAAGGTTAGAGTTTTATTGGTAATAAAGACGCAGTTTGGGCGAAATGCACTTCAAATATATAATACAGAAAACAAATAAAGGTATTCGTGAACCTTTATTATTCTTCGTAGTTCAGCGTAAGGCAATCTGAAGATTGATGGTCTCACTGCGAATATTGAAAGAATCGGTCTGAAATGATCAATATAATGAGTTGTTTCCCAAAGAAAACTCTGAAATTGTATTAGTTATTAAGGCGATGCAATGGGAAGTAATGCAAAATCATGTGTTTTCGTTTTGAGAATTTGATGGCCTAGAAATATCGTGGACAATTTAATTAATTACTGCAAGTAGAACACACCTTGATCTTTTGTATAACCGTTCATTTTTTTGTTGTGTCTTTTAATAGGCCTAGAAAAAAATAAAGTATTAGACATTAAAAAAATGTTTAAAGCGCAAACTCTCCTACTTACGAACCCCTTTTCCGATGTTGTCTTATTGTTCATTGTGGTAAATTAAGTTTTTTAGAATATGACCGTAAAACATTTCAATTATTATGTCTGAGCTTTACAGAATATAATAAAACAAGCATTTTGGTAATGGTTTTTTTCCGTAAATAGAAACATGCGGCCGATGTTAAGCGGGACTTTAATCCTTGTCGCCACCTGCATAAGGAGCGCGTTATTTCGTGGGAATTTTAGCCGGTGGATGGCCTTAACATGCTTACATTTAAAAGCACATACAAACTTAGGGCGCTGTGATCGTTTAAAGTAATTTAATTGACAACACCAAGATGACTCATATGAAATTTAAAGTAAGTTTCAGTTTCAGTGTCGATAAATTGACGTTTATTGAAAGTTAACCCAGCTCTGTTTTTATTTGTACCTACGTGATACCCTTAGTTTC
The DNA here is from genome assembly GCA_022606495.2 of Halesus radiatus. NCBI lineage: Eukaryota > Metazoa > Arthropoda > Insecta > Trichoptera > Limnephilidae > Halesus > Halesus radiatus. The sequence goes on along the minus strand of JAHDVE020001916.1, from coordinate 127,044 downwards.
TAAATTGTTATACTCGTATTATAATATCTGTTCATGAATATTGTATATCATAGTTTTAATCTGCATTTATATATACTATACTATATTAGGTTAGGTTAGTTAGTATAAAGCGCACTTGAGGTGAACCTTCACAAAACTGCGCTATAGAAATTTACTCTTATTATTATTACAGTTTCATGCAAAACGGCATGTTTAAATATAAGTACATTGTATATTACATAATTATATTATTGTAAACTTTACATTATCTACCTCACTAGGTAAGACCCTTTCTGAGGTAGGTGACTGGATGTACAAAAAAATAATTTAAGATTGAATGAGCACTATTAAAATAAAATATTTAAAAAGTGATGTATTAAAATAGGATTCCTACAATATACAAACAATAAATAAAAGGGAATTTTGATTACATTATGATAGCTTAAAAGAGGTGACAAAATTAAATAATAAAGGTAATGTGTAAAAGAAGTGTTTAATATGTTGCTTTATCACAAGAATTTAAACTATTATACTTAAATATTATTTAAAAAAGAAAAAAATATCAAAATAAATTTAAAGTTACAGTGTAAATGCAGGACAGTAGGTACTATTAGAAATGCAGGAAGAATAGATGATGTATGGCAGTGAGGCGTGGAATTGGCAGAAGAAGGATGAAAGTAAACTGAATGCCGTAGAAATGAGATCTCTGAGACGAATGTGTGGTAAAACCATGTATGATCGTGTGAAAAATATTGAAATTCGTAAAGAATGCAAGGCTGATGTAAGCTTAATGAGTAAGATTAAGAAAGGGACGCTTAGATGGTTTGGGCATGTGGAGCGAATGAACGAAGAAAGGAGTGTAAGAAGAATGTATCTTTTCTCATTTACCATTTAGTGATGTTTATGTTGAAGGACGATATACTAGTTATAAAAAAGATCACAATGATCCAAGTGTTTATTTTTGACTTTATCGAAACTGACTTCAGAAATTAGGGGTATTTTTCAAATGGAGATGATTCTACATCCGATTATAAGACATTTTCAAATTTAAACTTTATTATTATGTAATGCTTTGCAAAGAAAATTATACGCGAAGGCGATTTTTTGTATTTCTGAAACGTATGCAACAAAACACCCATTTATTAGATGTTATATAAAAATAAAAGAAAATCTAATCAACGGATCAAAATTATACGTTAAAAAAACGTTAATGTTGTTTTGGAATGTTTCCTTAAGGACCAGCATTAAAAAAATAGCCCAAAAAGTCACATTGTTTAATTAAGTTGCTAACTCAAGAAACATTATGACCAAAGTGTGTATTTTTGGGTGATGACCGTTAAAACGAACCGTCCAATTCAAAAGTGAAGAAATTTGAATTTGTAGAAAAATTTTCAAACACAAGTTGAGTTGCTTGGTGGTAACATTGTAATGAAAATTTTATTCCATTTTATTAAATGTCTAAATTTTATTGCCAAGTTTTAAATAATTTTAAAAATATCCTTCCGTATATAAAACATTTATGAAAACACTCACGAATATTATGTTGTAGTATCGACTTCTCTAAACACGAGAATTTCTCAATTAGGGAGGCATTAATTAAAAAAAAAAACTAATTTCGTCAAATGTATTGTGTTTAAAAATACCCAAAATTTTATTTTAATTGAATATATCATTTAAATATAGTGGTAAGGGGTATAATTCCGTAAAAATCAATCGTTAAAATGAAACATAAATTTTCAACTAAACTGTTATTATAGGTTGGTACTCTAAAATATATATTTGAGACCTACTGATTTACTTCCTCCTATTTTAATTTTTCAAAAAATATTCTACTCTCATTCCCTTTCAAAGGTTTTTTCAACCAAAAAAGTCTCGCTATTTTGACATATGCCCATATAAATATAATTAAAATACAAGTTCGTCCTTTCTTCATTGGTTGATCCGATGATTGGATAAATCAACACATGTATGAATCGGCACACTTTTAGAAGTGATATAAAGTAATTAAAAATACCTACGAAAAAAATAACTACCCCGTAAACCTAATCTAACCCAACCTAATTGATAATTAAAAAAAAAAAATAATAATTATTTTTAAAGAAAAAAAAAGATTAATTAGGTTACTGACACGAGTTCACAGTTGATGTTGACTTCATGAGAACGGGTCGTTTCGCCGACTCGTTTTTGTGTAAATTGGCTCGTATGGGGAACGAGATGTCAGTCCCCTCCTAAACCCACCTAATGCGTACAGGGGCGCTCTTGTGATGTGTCACTTAAAAAAAGTTAGGTGAGATTGCATTTTCGGGCTCGTTTTTTTTTTTGGAATTAATAAAAGTGTGCCGATTCACATGCGAGTTGATTTATAATGCAACTGATTGATATGATGGCCAGAAATATTGAACAAATATACAATGGGTTTCTTAAAAACAGTATCAATCATGTACATTGCAAACAAATTTAAAGATGTACAGGTTCTACTATTTGCAGACGATCTAAAATTTTAAAGAATGCAAAATGTATATGAATGCCTAATTTTACTAGGTTATTTAAATCCACTCCATGAATGGGGAGAACAAAATGCTAATAAAAGTAATATGATTTTCCAAAAGTCTTTATCATATCTCACGTGAATATACTTTAAATAATATTAAATTAACACCAGTGTCACAAATTCGGGATCTGGGTGTAATATTCGATGAAAACTTGACATTCATTACACACATTAATGATATAACTAACAAGGCTTTAGAGATGCTTGACTTCCTTTGAAGAACTTTAATAGATTTCAAGTCTTTAGATTGTATGAGGATGCTCTACACTTCATTAGTTACAAGTCAAGTGGAGTATAATTCACCTATTTGATCCCCTTTGTACAAAGTACACTCTAAAAATATAGAACGGGTTCAGCACAAATTTCTTAGATATATAAATTTTATAATTTCTTCACAAAATTTCTATTCTCTTTGTGGCGTCATTATTAATAGATGTATATCAACATGTTTCGAAAGCGAAGCTTTCCTCATCAGGAATATATAGGATAGTAGTATCATGTATAGTATTAGTATTATATATAGGATTCTAGTATTATATATAGTATTAGTATTACATATAGCATACTAGTATTATATATAGTATCAGTATTATATATAGGATACTAGTATTATATATAGTACTAGTATTATATATATATAGCATACTAGTATTATATATAGTACTGGTATTATATATATAGGATACAAGAATTATACATAGTGTTAGTATTATATATAGGACACTAGTATTGTATATAGTACTAGTATAATATATAGGATACTAGTATTATATATAGTATTTGTATTATATATAGGATATTAGTATTATATATAGTACTGGTATTATATATATAGGATACTAGAATTATACATAGTGTTAGTATTATATATAGGACACTAGTATTGTATATAGTACTAGTATAATATATAGGATACTAGTATTATATATAGTATTTGTATTATATATAGAATATTAGTATTATATATAGCTTACTAGCATTATATATAGTATTAGTATTATATATAGAATACTAGTATTATATATATAGTACTACTATTATATAAAGGATTACAAGTATTATATAGGATACAAGTAATATATATATATATTCCTATCGCAACATGTTGAAATGTATATATTAATAAACGGGTGATTACAAAGTAATTTTTAACTAATTTATATATAAATATTAAACTCAAAATTATAATTGAAAATATTAATTATTATAAGTTTGATTATTCATTTGTATCTGATTACGCTGTTTGACAGGAGAATTATGTCAGACCTGGTTGCATTATATATAATCATTAATAACCTAATTGACAGCCCTGGCACCCTCGCCCCTATTAAAATAAATGTACCGAGGGTGAACACAAGACAAACTGTAATATTTTTCTGCAACACTTACACAACCAATTCCTTCGTTGACCAACAGAATGCATAATCTGGGCAACAGGTTTGGAGGTGTTGTTGATGTATTTGCTGACTCCATTTATACAGTAAAGCGTCATCTATATAAGTAGCATTGTAGCTTGGATTATGTAGCGTTAGCTAGTTTTGTTATCATATTGTTTTGGTTTTCTATTGTATTTTAGGTCACTGTTAAACGTTTGAAAAAGATTGTTCATTACTTTATGGTTTAGAAATTATACATATATTTTAAAATTTAATGTAAATCAAATTTAATAACGTTATTATTAAGTTCTGCATAATAACATTATTAAATTTGATTTACATTAAATTAAAAAAAAAAACAATTATAATTAAATGGAGTTTTACGAATTAAACACAAAAACAATTAATAATATAGAAATTACATGTACTTGTAATTTTTGATAGCTCTTCTATAGCTGTTCTAAAATCCATGTAAAAGCTCAGATGGGCGAATAATCAAATAAATAAATGTTGTCAAATTATTAGCCAGAGAGTTCGAAAAAATGTTAATGAGTCATTGGTGGTAGTTCACGATTCCATTTACCTTAATTATAAAACAGTCAGGGTGCGGACGCAACTAGTGGCAGGGTATGTTTAAGCTCTACTAATGAGTATGAAGACATTATTCTCAGTTATCATTTACCATCTGAAGCTTTGTGAACCAGTGCTTCCCAAACTTTAATTTCCGTTACTCGACGATATTTACACTTCACCTTCGTCACGCACTATTTTTTATCTAAAAAAAAATCTTCATTTGGTGTCAACTTTATATTAATTATACGAGGAAACAAAACTGCCAACAATAAGAAAACTGTACGAGAATAACATATTTAAAATTTTTAAATATAGATTTATTAATTAAACTTTTTATTACATGGTTTTATATTACAAATTATATATGCAGACTTTATAATGCTCTTCTATTAGAAGCATTTGCTTGTGGATAAAAGAGGAGTATACGTTAATTATTTATGGTCAAGGAAAATTATAGTAATATGTATCTTAAATAATAAAAAACTAAACATACACAATATGGCCAGCAATCCATTAGCTACGAGGAGGGCAATTTTTCCGTCCGATAAGTTTTTTGCCAAAAACTCTGTTATAAAATGACTAGCCGAAAATCGTTTGTCCTAAAGAGTGATTTATAAAATTTGAAAAAAAAATTTATTTAAGCAAACACCGTACCTTTTATTACAAATGATAAGGTTGGGGTATTTATATTACATATTACGTATGTCCATACAATGCGTCGTAAATAATTCATATTTTTTGTGACTAATAATTAAAATAAATACAATAGTGTGGAGAAGTGTAGAGAAATTATGAAATCAAGAATTTTAATTGACTATGAATAAAAGTTTGAAAAGTCAGCCTAGTTTTAAAGTACATAATTTGTTTTGTATTTTTTTTACAACTCTACACAGGAGGCCCTGAGAGAAATAATATCCCTCGAGGCCTATATCATCTTTGGGGATGTTGTGTGGAGGGTATGTGGTGTGCGCGTTTGGTGTGTTTCCCGACTGTGCACCGGTTCCGAAGGAAAAATACCGGTAGAACAAGGCAGCTTTCCCACCTGACGTCTGTGCTCCGAAGATTGCAAACCGTTTGTTAAGATATGCGAATCTATCAAACGGACCGCCCGTTTTTTTTATATATTTCTTATTGTTTTTTGGTTTTCCGTTTGTTTTTTTTGAAAATCGAAAAAGAATAACAGTACGCAACCTTTCTCAAAATGAAGTCAGCTGCATTCCATTGCATGGCTATTCAAGCTCGTCAAAATCATAGACAAATAAATATTTGGATAGCAAAAGATCACTCTATTATTTTTAATTACCAGAACATCACGTGAAAAATATGAAAGTTCACGGTTATTTGCGTGAAAATAGCGACGTAAAAATAACGATATTTGCTTTGTCGCAAATTCGACATTTTCAGGATTCCAGTATTAGTACTTTCCACACGAGTGTCGAAATTCATCGTAAAAATAGTTTTAGATTAAAATGCTTGTAAATATAACGCGATTTAATAACGTAGGCTGGTAGATCATTTTCTTATTTACGTCGTACTCAAATGAAGATTGAAAAGCTAAAAAAATAAAACATTTTCATTCGTCTTTAAGCGAAACAAATGATAGTGTCTTCATACCGTGTAGAAATTTATTCACTCCGAGACAGAAGGGATTGAATGCGAAGTACCCCGAAGAAGGTTTTTTATCGATATTGAAACGTTTCTTTATACCACCCCTTCCCGGGGAGGAAAAACTAGGTTAATAGTTAGGGTTTATCTTCTTCTCCATTTCATGGTCCATAAAAATATACTTGTACAGTTATTACTGTTATTATTCTTGGCAAGAAATCACATTTGATATTAAGGTTGTGTACTGTCTTCCACTATTGTTTATGGGAAAGAATAAGGATAATGTCGTTAGATTGTTGAGATACGTTTCAAAGGTATATTAAATGAGCTCTGTGGCATAACGGTAAGAGCTTCGGTGAAGTATAAATTGACATTTATAAATTTCGTAAAATTAAAAATTTAGTTTAATAAATAAAAAAAAATATATATATTAACAACTTCCAAACCGAAACACGAAACTGAAAAGATACAGAAAAAAATAACGGTAGCAGCTGAAACAGTTTATTTTTTTATTTTTGTACATAAACAGGCAATGTGCCCAAAACTAACATACGTGAATGTTTGAAAATTAACAATAATTTAAGAGTAGAATAAACAACAATTATTATCTGGCAAAAATGATACTAAAGCAAATGACAAACAAATGAAATATTGAAAACATATCATAAGTAGGTACATAAATTATTGTCACCTGTGCTAATGGCATACTGTTTCGGTGCTTATTAAAGGGCTTCATCACATTATCAGTTTATAATTAATGGTAAAACTTTTTAAATTGATTAACTGTGTCGTTAAAAATGTCTGTTTTATTATTAAATCAGTGTATAATATTGTAATTTCTTAATATCCGCGGTAAAGGAGAAAAATAACCCGTATTTGTATGATAAGTTTTAATATAAAAAAAATGTCTCTTATATTGTTGATTTTATTTGTTAATGTATTAACGTTGATTTGTGATATAATGTTTGGTGTATCAATTGATGCATGCATAATTTTATACAAAAGGAATACATCAGAAACGTCATGACGTCACGTCTGACTGATACAGAATGTAGTTTATAATGCGAAATTCGGTCATTATACGTTCCAAATTGATCAGATAAACCTTCACGATATGCAATCACACGGGTTAATTTTCTTTGTATGGATTCGATTCTGTAATTATGAATCTCGTAATTAGGGGACTAAATAATTTATAGGTATTCCAAAATACTTCACACAATCGATTGAAGTATGATACCGATGAAAATGACAGGATGGTTTGGGGTAGCCGTAGCTGAGTTGGCATAGAGCGCAGGTCCCGGATAGACCACGAGGTCCCGAGGTTGCTAATATTATCTTCAAATATTAAAAATATATTAAAATGAGGTTTTAAGCTTCAATAAGTTATTAAATAATAATAATAATAATAATGTTTTATTTCAGCAGAACAAAGCGGTGAGTGCAATACTCTGTCTGCCATATAAAAAGAATACATTTTAAGAATAGAAAATTACACATTGTAGAAATATAATATAAAAACAAAAAATAAAAAATAAATTAAATTAAAATAACATATTTAACACTTATGCTACAATGGCCTGAGGGAAGTTCTCCATCTACGATGTAGGGGCGCGCCATGCCACTGGGCGACGGCCTGGACAAGAGTGTTTTCCGATCTCCGGTAGCGCTGACTCGTCCCGGCTATTCTGTGGCGCATCAAAGCAGCGAACCCATGCACCCTTCCCTCTGCGAACATCTGCGAGGCGCTGCATCTCCAAGGGAGGCCGAACAGCGCCCTGTAAGCATGGTTATATTGCACTCGGAGTGTGTCCATGACGCCTTGTGTGTATTTAGTCCATAGTTCGCTAGTGTAAAAGCTCATGCAGTATGTCTGGAATAGTTGCTTTTTTACCGGAGAACTGCACCTATTAAATCTTCTGGCGAGCATGTTAGCACGTACGCACAGCGCTCTTCTTTGGCGTTCTATGTCATTTTTATCATTTAGGTCATCAGTGATGACATGCCCCAAGTATTTGATTTCGCTGCAGATTTCAAGATTGGCTCCGCCGAGACGTATGGGCGGAATGACAGCAGAACCCGTATTTGCTTTGAAAATCAGCAGTGATGATTTTTTTGCATTATACATTAGCCCGTGACTAATAACGTACGATTCGCATATGTCTAGAAGTTTTCTCATTGCTCTTACCGATGGGGCAAGTATGACCATGTCATCTGCATAGCTGATATTGTTCATACATACCCCAGCAATGTGGCATCCGATTCTCGTTTCCTTCAGAGTTTTGCTAAGTTCATCCATGTATACATTGAACAGCACTGGGGACATTGAGCCTCCTTGTCTAACGCCGCACTTTAATTGAGCTGCTTCTGATAGGCTGTCATTCCATCTGATAAAGTTTTCCTGGTGGTTGTACCATGTACTTAATATATTAACAATTTGCGGTGGTACTTGTCGTTCGGTCAGTTTTTCCCATAACTTATTATGACTAACCCTGTCAAAAGCTTTGCTCAAGTCTAGGAAGCATGCGTATACCGTTGTTTTTCTGGCTTTATAATATTCAATTGTTTGTTTCATACTATATATGGCTGTATCAGTTGAGCATCCAGCTTTGAAGCCCATTTGGGAGTCCTCTGTATTGAGCTTGTCTTCGATTAAGTGTAAGATGACTTTTTCAAAGATTCTTGCAGTTATTGTGGCAAGAGATATGGGCCTGTAATTAACGGATGATGTCAGGTTTAATTGACGGCTTTTGGGGATCGGTATTATTATGGTTTTGGACATTTCTGTCGGAATGTGTCGGAGTCCGATCATAGCGGTGAAGAGAGAGGTCAGCAGAGTTGTTACGTACCCCCCCGCATGTTTTACGTGTTCTATGACAAGTCCATCGTGACCTGCAGATTTACCTCCTGCCATGTTGCGTATTGCTCGTTGGATTATCTCAGGTAAGATGACTATGGACGGCTGTTGTTCCGGTTGATTTGTTGGTGCATCAATCTGTTTATCCATTATTTGCGGTTGAACTGGTGTGTAGCAGAAAGTATTCCTGAAAACTTCAGCTATGTCTTTATTTTCAGATTTTCCATCAATATGGCTCGGTGCGGTATGTTTTGCTTTCAATACAGTATTGGTTTTGTTCCAGAAAGACGAAAAGTTCTTGCATTGAAAGCTGTTTGCTATTTTATCCATTAAAAAAATAAATATATATATTTGAAATGTATTACCTAAAATCTAAATTTTCCATCGCTTTTGTTCAATAAGTTCTGCAATGAGATTGATTGATGATGCTTTTTATCGAAGTTGCATTATTTTTTTATTGTCGTGATTATCCTTGCTATTTTTGTATAAATTTACAAACATTTTTACAAATTTTTATCAACACGTCGTTTTACAAACCTTACGATTTTCTTGCCAAATTTCTGAAAAGGAAAAAATAAAACTAAAATATGTTATTATTAAACATAATTGCACAACCGTTTCACAATATTAATGTATCATAAATACGTGAACACCTCAGTGCAGGTTCTCCTAGTGAGATGTTCACGATGCTCTATTATATATTAATAATTTACAGTACGTACACATCGCTGTATGGCTTTTATATGAAATTTGTCTGTGTATAAACCGAAATGAATAAAGAAAAAAATAGAAAAAAAAATATTTTGAATATGCGAAGAACTTTAATTATAATGTTTTTTCTAGGTTTTGTTTTGTAATTTCCTATCTGCACGCTCTTTGCTGTGTTCTTACATAATATTTTTCGTATACGTACAGATATGTATTTTTTTAATATAATTTTTTTTATTTTTTAAAGGAAGGCAAACATTCTCGAGTTACGAATAACCTGACAATATTTGAAAATCTTCTAATACCATCACAATAAGGGGAAGATGTTGCTTGTGTCGTGATGAAGGAATTAACCAGCTGACGAATTGAACTCACGATGTCTGGGTGGGACCCAGACGCGATGTCAATACAGCCACTGACATAATACTTGGCTTCATTCTTCGAAATGCCAGACTTCAGGAATGTACCAGACGTGTTTAAACTTATTGGTTCGATCGTCGAATTTTCATTTTTATTTCTTAGTTGGTCATGAAGTGACGAAACATTTAAAAATTACTGTCTCTAAATGTACAGGTTCTTTATACAAATAGAACGGCGTCTTTGCGATCGAAGTTCGAAAATTGTCAGACTCCGACGTGGTAAAATACCGTGTTGCGAGTCCCTTTCATTCTTAGTATTAGCATTATTATCGATTGTTATTTGCATTTTATTCTTGTTATTCTTATAATTTAGCTGTAATTGAACCTGTAAATCTCCTCAAAGCGGCATAATAAACCTTTTGAATAATGCCGTAATGAGGAGATAATAATTTGTTAATCATAATTTGTTTTAACCATTTCATGTTTACTGCTCCCTACGACCAGATAACAAAGCCACAAAGCGCTATGTTATCTGGACGTGGGAAAACATTGACAGCAGTAAACACAGCTAGAATTAACCGGATCGTAGTGATTTTGTGTAGTACAAAACCTTTTTAATTTTTTCATGTAATATGTTAAAATTTAATTTAAATGTCGAAATTCAGGCGTCCGCCGACCTTGAATAATTTGGCCAAATGAGCTCCCGACAGTTTTAGGCTCACTATATACGCTGCGCGCCAGTTTGGCAAGCGCGTCCCCCCCCGCGGCAAGGAGAGGGGTAAAACGCTTGTCGCGTTCGGGAACTCAAATAAATAGGCTAACTTTGAAAAATAAAACAGTCATAACTTTTACAACTTGTGAGCATCAACAAAAGTCTTTTCTTTGCCGTCACCCTCTCCATCATTTGCTGCCTCGCTGACACCCTCTGCCTGAACCAGTCCTGGGCCTACGTCCTCGAGACAAGAGGACGTCACTGCAAGGCCAGGACCCGGCAGAGGAGTGGCCCACCTAGTGCCCCTCACATAGACCACTGGGTGCGTGAGGAACAGCACCATCCACCTACCCTACAACCCTACAACGGAAGAAAGTGGCTCTGGATCCAGCACCTACATACACATTTACAGTCTTGTAACGACACTAGTCGCTTACAAGGAATATTTCAACACTAAAATTATTATACTCTTCCTTAGTTCGTAGTGAAGTCGAATATAAGTCTTCTATATTGTCCCCTCAGTATAAAATCCACTCCGACTCCATTGAGAAAGTTGAACATGAATTTCTAAGATATGTTAACTATAAACTTGAATTACCTTTTGAAACTATAAATTACAATTACTTAATGAAAGAACTGAAATTATCAAAACTCTCAGATAGAATATTTGTTACTCACATAAATTTTCTTTAAAAAAATGTTAATGGTATTACAGAGAGTCCTGACATAGTCAGCTTAATTAAATTTAATATTCCGACTCGAACTACTCGATGTTAAATTTTATTCAATTGAAACAATAATTTCAGGACTGAGTAATTCAAAAATTCTCTTGTACATAGACTTCACGCAGAAGGTAATCCCCCTTTCAGACATAGTAGATATGCTCAACTCCACGGAATGCAAATACAAAAAGAGGATTATTGCATACATCCTCAACAATTATTAATAAGATATGCGTCCAGACTATAAGTATAAGTGAATGTGCTTTGTAAATTTGCCTCTGTTATTAATTATTTGCAATGGTACTTACACGACGTTATTTGTTCGCGAGGGAAATTAAATATTTAGTTTTTGTATTTCGTGAAGACTATCTATCGTATCTATGTACCTAGTGTGATTTGTTTTGCACCTGTGTCACTATTGTAATTTGTATTTTTATAACAAAACTAGCTGATGTGTACCCGGCTTTGCTCGGGTTTATATAAAGTTATCATGTTGTGAATTCTTGCTTGTCATTAGGGTGTCATAATTGATTTGACAGCAGAAGCAATTATCTCGAAATAAAGAAACATTCATATGAATATTTTATTTCATTCCAACCGTTTATATATTCAAAATATATGTAAATCATAAAGTTCTTAAGTCGGTACCTACTAGTGTTTTCCATTTTGAAAATATTCTACCCAAAAAACCTCCTTCTTTTGAATATGCAATCTGTGGCTAGCCAGAGAGTTATATCTATTGACTAACCTAAATAAAACATGGCGGGTTCAATGTTTTTCATACTAATTTTAAAACGTTATAGCAACAGTTTTACATATTGGATTTCATTCAAACTACTTTCTAAACCTTAGCAGAATAATTACTTAGCAGAACTTTTTATGAATAAATCTCTTTTCAATAGAATAATTGCAGTTATATTTAATTTAAAAAAAAACTTTAAATAAAATAGCCTTCGGCGTGATATTTTCTAGAAGGATTGCCAAACTTTTATCACTGCGTTCAAATAACGACTTAATTTGACCAAAGAACCAGATTAATTTAAATAGTCACGGAATGAAAGCCGAACAAATTTTTCCATCTAAATCTTTTGATAATATTAAAATATAGTTGAAGTGATGGACACCCTATAATATATAGCAATATTCGCTTTCTGTCTGGACGGTTTCTCGTCATTAAACCATTGCCCGACCTCAGTATCTCAGGGGATCAGCTATCACACTATGGGGACGTTGACTTTAGATTATTTAAGTCATTCTTATAGATCAAGGAATTCGTCTCGCCTCGAGGTGGTCTCATGTTGAATAGTAGGTACAAGGTTGGTAATAAATAAATATTCACAAACAAAATTTTTGTTGTTGAATTAAAACAGGCCTGTAAAGCAAAATATTTACATGTTACTTTTTAGCTATAATAAACTCGAATGATCGAGTTTTTTTTTCACTTTGTTAATAGTTTTTTTTTTTTAAATTTCTTCTATAAATTTATTACTTTGTTGTGTCAATAAATTTATTACTTTAATGCGTTTTTGAGTTCTATAATTTTATTACTTTGTTGCGTCATTATTAATATAATTTATATGAAATTCAGTTTACACCACTGTTTAAATTTTTTTACGTTACATACAAGAGGAGGCAATAAGAAAAAATATTTCCATTTGGAGGTGCTGTGTGGAGGAAGTTCTGGGAAGAAAAAATGTTATGAGATGTGGGTAGGAATCTGGGACGTATTAATCCGTCCCTCCTTCTAACTGCGGTCTAAGACGATGGGTGGAGAGAGTCCACCTGGAAAGGTCATGGGGTCTCTCTCAATCGACCTCTTCGGATCAGGCCCACCACGCAGCTGGTGGGCAGACCCATCCGCCGCCAAGACCCGGGCAAAGCTCACCCCATGAGCCCGGGCACCCCTTCTAAGAAACCAAACGTAGTGAAATTCTTGGGGTGACCTATGGCGCTATGGCAGAGGTGCAGTGGTGTTCGTAGAGTTTATACAGGGTAGGCAGTAAGGAAAATAGCGAATTAATTGATCTTAAAAATATTATCCAAAACAAGTTTTCCCCAAGAATGCCTAAGCTACACCAAATGTATGCATATTACAATAATAGTAATTCTTTATCATATTTTCTTTTATAACAAGTTAAAATATAATGATATCCTCACTGGGATTTCCCGTGCTGAGGATTTCATTTACAAAATATGAAATAAAATTATTTTTAATTAATGAAATTGCTGAAAAAAAAAATTGTAAGGAGAGGTGTTTTAAGCGCAGTTGAGTGGTGTCGGTGTTAGTCTGTATTTGGTGTTAACATATGTTCTATTTCAGATCTGCCTATGTAACGTATCCAGCGTTTTATTTTATTTTAAAATTTATTAATGCTGTTGTAATTTTTTAAGGAAAGCGGGATTTTGCTGTAGAGTTTAGTACCATAGTATAAGAAGCTTTTTTATCCAAATGTTGCATTTGCGGTTGCTTGTTGGATGTGGTTTTGACTCTGAGATCTAGTGTTTCTAATATGTGTGTTTGTTGTTATTTCGTGTAAAGCAGTTTTGTTTTATAGTATAATTGTTTTATTGACACGATGTTAAGATTGTTGAAGATATCGTTAGGGACTATAATTTTCATGATGAGTGTTTGTGTTCTATTGAGTCAAATGAGGATATTTGCATTAAACGAGTCTAAATTGGCAAACTTTACCTTCTGAATTTCTTTAAAAAAATAAAACGACGGAAAGGGAGCTATAAAATTTGTATATTTATGGAAAATATCATAAAATGAAATGTTATTTTATTTAAAAAAATAAATAAAACAATAACTTTGTTTAAACCACTTTTATTTTATACTTTTGCCGACCGGGTTTCGCTACTACCATAGCTTCTTCAGGGCAGTATACAACTAAACTATGAACTAAGATACACATGTGTTATAGATTAATAAAAACCGGCGAGTGAAGGGCCAATGGTGGGAGATCAGCAGGTACCTGCTGACCGGGAAGGGTGTGTACTTTGTTTATTCGGAATAATTTAAGAATTGGACTTTCATTTAAATTTATTTGATTATTTATGAGCCTACTATTAGTGTTTTTGGCTTTTCTTATTTCTAACGCTTCCAAGTTATCTAGTCAAATGCCTGTTCCATTTTTATGCAGTAAACTAGTGCCTGTATTTTTATTGAATGAGTGGTCTGTTTCTAAGAGATGTTTGGCAAATTCGGAGAAACCATTATTATTTAAACATCTTAAGTGTTCTTTTACCCGCATATTAACATTTATATATAACATATGAACGCTATTTTATTTATTTACATTCATATTGGGCTATACACATTTAACTTTTTTTTTAAATAGTACATTATGTATAATATGTTATAAATGCAGCATGTAAATATTAGAAACAAAAGAATGTAAATAAAAGTTTTTCTTGTGCCAATAGCATTGAAAAAGTATTAAAATAATGAGAAGCAAAGAAGAAGTTAGCTTTTAATGGTAATAATTTAATGAAAACATTTCAATTGACAGAATACTTTTTACGACAACTTTGCCGCCAGTAAATTAGGATATAATAATTATCGATTTAACGTAATAACAAATGAAATGAGTTTAAAGCAGATCGAGGTATTTTTTTTTTCAATTAGACTAGTTGTTCTACTTGCCGAAATAGATTTAACTAAGATATGTTCATATTTCGTCATTGTGTATTAAATACATGATGTAAAATTGAAAAATTTCAAATACATTGTATTTGACCGCGGCACACCTGTATTCGGCTCACGGCACACCAGTGTGCCACGGCACACCGGTTGCGGAGCACTGCCCTATTTGACTCCTAATTAATGGCATGTACAATTTTTATCTTACAATAATAATCAGTGGCGGTTTTATCTTAAGAGCGATTGTGCAGTGAACTCTAATTAAAAATATGAGAACATAAGACTTACTTGGATTATAATAGAAGCACATTATAAGCAGCGCGACATTAAAATTCCGCTTTTAAAATCCGAATACTACGGTCGAAGAGCAACACGATATTCCAACAGGTGCTGCGCTGAATGGATTCAGTAGAAATGGTCTCATGAACCCAAGCAAATACTTCATACAAAAAACTAAAACAACACAATCCCCCTGACGAAAATCTCCCCGTGAAATCAAATAACCTAGGCCGAACCTTGTTGAAGTTTATGCCCAGCGCTAACGAAGGAATGTTCAAAGTCACGTGACCTTGGAAGTTTGACATGTGTTACCGAGGTGGCCCCCTACCCTATCGGTCACTTTGCTGTCAGGGTGAACTTTCCACGACAAGGATGCAAGTTAAATGCTATTATTTTGCTTTCTATAGTTAATAGTAAATATTTGTAAGCTATTATTTAATTTTTCCCGCATTTTTCTAACCGTTTGCTTTTAATGACATTTGTAAAATATTAGTAAAATGAACGGATTGTAATGCATAATTTTGTTTTCAAAATTGAATCATTTTAGATAAGACGTAATTTTTCTAAGTTAATAAAGTTTCGACAAATACCGCATCGTCTCAAGTCGCTAGTTATTATAGTACCCCTCCCACCAACTTTATTTGAATAATGTGACTGCCGCTGTATTCGACAATTCGACGAAGGACAACAAGTACATTTTGTTGAAATATAACATATTCTCGTGAATTTTTGATTGAAACCCCAGTTAAAAAGACCACGAAACGCCACTGATAATAAGGGCTTGGCAAGTTTCAGTGGTTGGTAAATGCTTTTAGCAATTCCTCTGCTAACATCTTCTCCGTCTATTTTCAAGTACAAACTTAACTTCTCTTTGGTGCAAAAAGTTAGTGGCAAGCGGCCACCACTAAGCACTTTCCATGTTTATGAGTTGGTTTACTCGGAAAATTCTACGCTGCATCATACGAAAACTAGACGACTTGTGCCTATAGATGACCGTTTTCACCCGTGCTAACTGAAGCCACCGCGTCGAAATACTCGGCCGTCAGGCCGTCCTTTCCTTGAGTCAAGCCCATTGTTCGATCCCTTCCCACATGTTTCCTTAAATACGGTGGACGATTGTATTGAGGTGGCTTTAGGACTTAGATTACATGTCCTAGACTTTGAGGTCGACGAAGGTGTATAGGTTAGTTAGTAGTATCGCTGTTCGCTACATTAGGTGTCAGAAGTTAGACAACTCTAGTGGGCAGAACCCGTGTTCATGAGTAAGCATTTTAGGATTTCAACAAACTCAGCCTTTGTACCAAAATACACATTTTCATGTCATTAATCGCAAATTTCCAAGCTAGACCCTTTAAAATTTTTTTTGAACTGATAATTAAATTTAGTATTCTTGTTTTGTTTTTCATACGTTGGTACCACAGAGCAAATGATACATGGAGATGCCGTAACACTTAAGGGGAAGAAAACAAAATAAGAGGGGAATGTTTTGTAATTTGCTTACCTCAGTTAAAATCATGTGAGACAATCGTGGACGACAGTGAATTAAGCTGGTTGCAAAATGGGTATCACGTGACCTTTGCCTCCAGCCGTTGAAATCGTACTTAGGGCAAGTCTATTAATTCTGACGTCAGTGGTTTTTATGGATTAGTATCGGTCAATTATTTTAAGCTTTTTCAATGACAATTGTTGTATTTAATATGTTTTCAATAGATAAACTCGAATTTGAATAAAACGGTCTTTAAATGTTTTATACTAGTAGATGCAAAAAATCACCGGTAGTTTGTTGTGTCTTCTTTAGAAAAAGTATATTATCAAGTAGTGATTAAATTGATATAATAGTGAGTACTGGGGCCAGTACAGAAGATTCCTTTACACAGTTTAGACAACTGGTTAACATAAGGTTTGAAACTTTCATATCATATAAAGCAGATTAGAATAACGCCTATGGTGCATTGTTATAATACAAAGTAAGGACTAGGAATCTGTAGGTACATGAACAAAGAACAATATAACGTGCATTGTTCTGCTTTCTCCTCTAACTTTTGATGCATTTAAGAGGTGAACCGCTACTTTGGGAGGGAGATTGAAGTAGTTTACTTCTCACTGGAAGAGGTTGATACTTGATAGCGGTACAAAGAGATTGAAATATTCAATTAGTGATGGTTGACGATGGAGAACCATAAATGGAATTGAGTGGATTCCCGGGAAAGGCTGTTAGTGAGTCTGTATTTCTTCATAGATTTCACAGAAAAAAAATATGGTTTCACTGCTAGGCATTATAATTAGATGGAAATTCGAAAGACGATTCGAGTGTAGTGAGTACCTATTGTTAATAACTGTTTCATACACCCGCCAAATTTTTCTCTAGCAATACTCGGGGCTAGGGATTTGGAGCCGTTTTGGAAAATCCGGATTTCGAATTTCGTGAAACTGAAATATATACATATTAACATGTTTCGAAACCGATGCTTTCCTCATCAGGAATATAAAGAATACTGAAAAATAGTAATGCCAACACCCAAAAACGTGACTAACCTTTCCAGTTGTCAAAAACAAACCACTCATCCAAAATGGCTGATAATGCTAACATATGATAAACATATGTGTACCAACATAAAAAATAAATAAAAATTCACCTTTTCTTTTGACCACACCTCGTATTCATACGTTTGTAGAAAGAACAAAACTGGAGCCCTAGAAAATCACATGTAAAATCTTTTAATATTCTAGCTTGTAAAACCTCCAATGGACAAACATGTTTTAAATACAATGCTATTAAGCTATTCAATTCCCTAAAATTTCCTTTAAAAATAAGATCATTGATCACCTCCAATAAACCTGTCAGCTTCTAAATTCTTTTATACGTTTAAATTATAATACTTTTGAATTTGAAAAAAAATTGTAATCTATTAATCAATTGTCATTTAAATATCCTAGCTGAATAACCACCCCTGTAAATTGGCATCTCAGCACGGGTGTTTCACACCTAGTGAGATGGGAAATACGTCAGTCGATAACAAATATTCATATATATGTAATAAATAATAATAAAATAAAATAGTTGCGGTTCGAGCGAGCAGGGGCCGTCCAGTATTATAGCTAATATGTGAAACAAATGTGGCAAGGCTATTAATTAGTGTTTCATTTTACTGAAACGGTACTTAGCTATAACAGCATAAAGTTACTAAGTAAAACGACTTTTCATGAATTTTTTAAATTGCCGTGTTTGTCCAATTAAAACGGTAGAAAAATTATATCAAACAGGATGAACCTAATTTAACACTGTTTACCAAGTTCCCACTGGAATCTCCGTGCTACTGGCCAAGTATTAAAAAAGTCACTAAATAAAATTTCTTTTAATTGAAGTGTTTTTTTTTTTAAATCAAAATTAATGGAATAGATGGACATAAGATTAAATTTAGTATACAGAAGACCTAATGAACCGATAAGATGATTAAGTCATGATTAATTTACAATTAGGGCCGAATTTATCATGGACAACCTGTAAATGGTTTAAAATATTTTTATTTTATTATAAAACCTTTGTAACTTTTTTCCACTTATTTATTTTCTACCGGGCCTCACTCCCGTCTCACTCACTGTCGGGAACTCCCTCCCGACATCGATGCTATATATACCATAGATTTAGTATTCATTGTGCCAGTATGACGATGCCCGTGATAGGGTGAAACCGGTCCGGTCAAAAATAAATAAGTGGAAAAAAGTTACATACAAGGTTTTTTAATAAAAAAAAATCATTTTAATATGGAATTCCACCATGAATTGACAGTTTAAAAATTAGAAATTATGAAAATGGTTTGTAAAAGACTAGATGTACCTCGTACCGTACCCGCTTCCCCTCCGAGTCGTGAGCTAGCGCCCACTAAAATGTATGGCGCAGTGACCTGTCGGTATCACGCATGAGGTACATGTCGATTCCCCACCGGACCGTCAGAGAGTGGCCGTAGCTAGACAAAAAGTTAAACGAAATACGCACTCACAGAAGGAGCTAATTCAAATATTTCTTTCACTCCTTAATAATAATAATAATAATATCTGGATGATTTTTATAGCGCCGTTTTTGTGAAAAATCACCTCAAGGGCGCTGTACAAATATTACTTACTATTCTTATATTATTCTTATATTACATCTATTGTATGAAGTTTTTTTTTTTTTTACATTTATTTTCTCTTTTTGTACAGGCTATCATTACACATTATTTATAGACATATAAAGAGATGCAGTTAAATTATCAAAACTAAATACGGCTTGGTCTAAGTTTTCATATATGTTAAATTGAAAAAAAGAAGCTAACTGTATTTATTCCTTACGATAATTCAAGACGCTAATACAAATGATAGACTGATTGTTTCCATTATATTCAAAAATGTATTTAAGCTAAGACAATGAATTGTTATCCATATATTTTTAGGATAAATAACACAGAATACGCTTAAAAGGACGGTGGCCGGGGGGACTGATCCATAGGGCCCTCAAATCTTCTTTGTCTTGCTGGTGTTGGTCTGTACGTAAGCCAGGTGGCGCTTGTCGGCCGGCTTCAGGATCTGGAAGGAGTACATCAGCGTGTCGTCCACTGACATCATTGCACCTGCATTCTCGAATTCCCCGCACTAGTTGGGCGCAGAGAAGTGGGTGAAAAGTTGCCTCTTGGCAAAGAACTCATACCCGTCAATGATTTTAAATATTGAGATGAATTGTTTATTGGCGGGTGTACATACGAAATATGAAAGAAAATAAAATTTTATTCTAAGTTTAAAGTCCTTCAAGAAACTTGTGATAATACTGTACATATTAGTTTTACAATAATATATTACAAGTTTCTTGAAGGATTTAAGATTTAAATCTATACTAACAATTTATTCCTTTTCGAATGTCTCGTGTACACCCATCAACAAAAAAAAAATTAAAAGCGTTACACGCTAAGAGCGTTTTTTTATAAAATATTTACATAAGCGCCATCTGTGATCGCATATTATGTTTCGTTCAGCCTTAAAATTTATGGGTTATTCGGCATTTACACTTTCTGCACCGGGCACCAAATTTTGTTAGTTCGGATCTGCTTTTAAAAGCTACCCAACATTAAATAACGTTTTCAGGAGACTTGCACAAATATTTAATTATAATAAATAATTGACATCAAAATAAATTCCGACAGACGATATCTGCCATGTATTTGCGTAAGAATCTAACTAAAGTGAAAATATTTTTTCTGCCATTTAAAATTAATCCGATAATGAAACGATATCCGGGAAAAAACTTCACAAAGAAAATGATATTAAATCTTCACGAATCAAATAACGAAATAACAGTAAAATGATATTGTTAGTGGGGAGAGGGACGACAGGAAGGGATTCTTTATTAATTCGTAATAACGTTAATATTATTACAACGAAAATGGAATTTACTTTGGCTTAGCATTTATCATAATCAAATTAGAAATATGACATTTTCTAACCGTCCTACGTAAGTTTTACAAAATGTAAATATATATATATAACCCTGTATTATTCTTTAGTTATTTCTATTTGCCCTGACGAAGCTTGATCTAAGCGAAACCGGTTGGCATAAAAATATTATAAATTCGTGTTTTTTAACAAAGTATTTGCTTTATTTTATATCATATAAAGTACATATTTTTTTTAATAAAAATTAATTAGGTTGTAACCCATTAAAAACTACTCATCACTCCGGCTACCGTGCTATGGACAGGCGACCTCCAATGTCGGTGTGTACACAGCTATATTCGAAATAAAGGAAGAAGAGTCATTTGACAGACAGCGGAGAGAGAGACGGCCACGCCAGTCTTTGGTGGCTATTGCTGCAGGAACCTGGTCCATAAATCCGAATGAGTGATTTAGTACGGCGACTTCGACGATTTGGGTGATCATAATTAATTCGTATGTTTTACATCGGAAGTTGTTTTACTTACAAGCGATCGATACAAGGTTAGGTTATATTAATTTTTCGGGCTAGTTTTATTGAACTTTTAATAATTTTAAAAAGAAGGCCGAATCATACGCGTATGTTGGATTATCATGGAAACATATCGTGTTATGTATCAGTCATATATATCCTTCGAACCCTGGTTTTTCTGGCACATTCTGAATATACGAGAAATATGTACCTATATAGTTTGAAAACTGTTGGGCTTCACATGTTGTCTTCTGCGGCTGGAAGTTCTCTCGTTCTCCGGCTCCTTATTTTGTGGAATTTTAACAATTAATTTATTATATTACATACGCCCTATATGTGCTTTTACATATTTAGTTAGTTACAGTAGTCACACAGGTGCAAAACACATCACAATAGGTACATACGAGTTGACAAAATAGATAGCCTTGATGAAATACAACAACTAAACGTTTCATTTGTATAACGAACAAATACAGGAATAACATAGTGTAAGTACCATTCCAAGTAATTAGCTACAGAGGCAAATATTTAAAACATACCCCACATACTCTAGACACAAATATTAATAATTGTTGAGGATGTATGCAATAATCGTCCGTTTGTATTTGTATGATTTGATATATGATTTGTTTAATATTTGATAACTTGAAATCATTCTGCTACCATAATGTGACCGATATAGACACCCCAAATTATCGTTAATTAAATGAGTGTAAATAGCTCGGCGTGTATTTTACCAGATGGTACCAACCTTATAATTTAATTTGAAATTATAATTCTAATGACTGTCATCGTGAACCAATGCTTTCTTTGTAGACGAATTTCAAAGGAAACTGACGTAACTTTTGACGCGTCAAGTTTCTTTAAAATATAACAAGGAGGACGTACATGTAACCTGTTGGTACTGAAAATAAAAATATATAATTTAATTTAATTTCATAGCATTCGCACCCATTGTGAACGGAATTTTATAAATGTATTGTTGTGTTCATTTTTAATAAATCTGACACCCACCTTTCCGAATTTAATTAACCGTATTAGTATTGGATTTAAATAAAATGTTTTCCGTTCTAAACGTAAACAAAATTAAAAATGTACTAGTATTTAATTTGTAAAGGTTTCCGCGAATGAAATGTGATACGCGCTAACAGATTTCGCCATTTCAAATATTGTCGAAAACAACACTTTTAGCACTTAATGATTTTAAATATTGAGATGAAGTCCTACATGAAACTTATAAAAATCCTCTATATGTCAGTTTTCCGATAGTTTTCTTGAAGGATTTGAGCTTTAAATTTTCAGAAATAATTTTTCCCATTTCATATTCCGTGTGTACACCAGCCAACAAACAATTCATTTCAATGCTTACGAGCATTACGCGCTAAAAGCCTTTTTTTTAAATGATTTAAATTAGCGCCATCTGTGAGTGCGTATCTGTATATTAATATATCTGTACACATCTTTCCTTGCTGCGCCATCGTTAGTTGGGGAGGATCTTATAAAAATAATTCAAATTCAGTAAAAGTTTCACAAAGAATCATCATGAAAGCAATACTTCAAAAAAATTCCACCTTCTCAACGAAATCACTTTTCACACTATTTCCAGTACCAACTGTTGAAGATATATTTAAGCAAGTTTCCATTATAAAAATGTGTAAAAATAAAATTCTTAAAGAAAATCAGAAATATTACAAACTTACGAGAAATGGACACCAATTCATAACACCTAATTTTAAAACAACTCAATGCAAAACCGTTATATTTATCAAACCATAAAAACCTACAATAACCTCCCCATTGAAATGCTGTGTATTAATGACCGATCAGAACAAATAAAAAAATTAAACTCTTCTTTAAAAAAAACTTATATACCTAAATATTATATACAAAACATTTTATAAATATAACCAAATTAAATATTAATTGACTACCAAATTAAGAATCGTCGCTCCCTTATTAGACACAAGAACTCTGAATCGTTTCTAATAAGGTATACACGACCGAGAATACCCTTTAATTAAATGTATTTTGTAAATTACTTGTAATGCATAAAAAAACTTTCTAATCAAATTTATTTTTTACCGCCAGTAAATAAAAGTTTACCTTTGTCCTTTCTTGGGTGAATTTAGTTAGTTCGCATAGAACATAATTTACATAAAACAATGTTTTTTTGTTTGTTTTTGATTACAACCATTACTTCTCATTTACCCAACCATGCATTGCGTAAACACAAACCGTGTACAAAGTTAATGACACGGAATAAAAGGAGAAGAAAAAAGAAGCTGTGCTATCTAGATTATTTCACATAGAAAACCATTCCAACGTAACTCTTAACAAAGGTAAATGGTACTTGAACACAAACCAAATAATTAAGGAAATGAAAATATTGCGTGGTGTTGGAAAGGTTAAACCTATTCCCTTATCAGTTTTATATAATAATCACTACACTAGCAAACGGTTCCATGACAATTCAACACACGTATGAATCGGCATACTTCTAAAAGTGATAGTCATTTAAAGTGCAAAAAAAAAATCGTACCCGTAAAACATAATTTAATCTAACCTACCTTATTATTTTTTTAATGGACAAAAAAAACATTGGGTTAGCCGCTTTTAAAGTGTGCCAATTCACACGTGTGTTGAATTATCCGGTCACCCTAGCAAACAGTCTCATTTGGAAATAAATTAACAACAACGTAGATAACGTATCTACGGGATGCGTTCGAACATGTTGTGAATTCAATAAATTCGTACCTACATCCAATACCACAGTTCGATCCAATAAGGAACTCCAGTGAAAAATATAATGGCTTTAAAAATATATACTCAAATAAATCAGCAAACGCCAATTCTGAAAATATAACTTTTATTATATATATAAGTAGAATTTATAAATCGTTATTTAAAAGTAATAAGATAAAAAATCATCTCATCAAAACACCTTGTTATGTTGGTACCATTGCATTTGAAACATCTGACGTCCGAATACCGAAGAAAGACATTATTGTTAAAAAAAAAAAAAACTGTCTAAATCCTAGTTAATATGGACTATACGTCATTGTGGTACTCCTCCGGTAGGTTGACCTGAACTGCTATTGTAGTTTGCATCAGTCTAGGGGTTAAATATCACTCACACATAAATTTGAACAAATTCCTTACACTAAGGCAGTGTTTCTCAAACTTATTTGTGCCATGCCCCACTTCAATGCTTAAAAAATTTCCACGCCTCACTGAAACCTAAGGAAAAAAAAACATAGCATCAATAGAAAAATCGCTGTACCCAAAAAAATCTTGTTTCACTGTCATTAAAAATATCTCTAACGCGAAAGTTGCTTGTTTGCAAGGGGACGCTCACCACGCATTTCATAGAATGACGAAAAATAGATTGGAAATAATACAAGCCTATGAATACTGGACTAACTAACCATCATGCCGTTTCATCTCTGTCTCACTGTTCCATTATCTTGTTTTATATATTTTCAACCTCTTATCTGTATAAATATCTCACCTATATGCTCACTCTATATATTTTTGTTTGTTTTTATATATTTCCCTGAAGAATCTTCAGATAAGCGAAACCGGTTGGTGTTTGTATTTAAAATAAATTAGTCTTTCAAAATAATACTAAAACCTCAATACGCTTCGTTTTGACATGTTGGGCTCATGTCGCCATCTTTTTTTTTCTCGGAAAGTCATTGTTACAATTTCAACAACAACAAAAAATCGTCAAAGAGTAATAAATATTAATAATTAATGATTTGCGCATTGCCCCTCAACATTCAAATACGCCCCGTGTTGAGAAACACTACACCAAGGGGTTAATACCGGGGTACAAAAAAGACAATATGTAAGACAATGAAGAAGGATGTTTAAAAAAAACTCGAGCTTTACCACAAACGTATTTATGGTCAGGGTGTTGTAACATTTTGTGGAAAGGCAACACACAAATCGTTTAAGTAACAAATGAGTGTACTGAAGAGACTTGATGTTCTGCTTCGTCGTTTTTGTTTCGGCTAATGTTTATCTGTTTGGGACACTGAACGGAAAATCTCCAGTAGTACGATCTATACTGATTTGTGAGGTAACTGGGACCGCTAATTTAGGCCAATGGAATTGACAAATTAACAATTTGCTCAAGAAAGATTTTAGAATCTTTTTCTAAATGTTAGAGGAGTGATTTGAACTCACAAAAGGTGTTAAGCAAGGCTGGGTTATGGCACCTCGGTTATTCAATCTATACATAAATTTGAATGCAAGAAATGAAAGTGGTGGGCTTGGGCGCGAAAATGGAAGTAAGTTTCTCGTTGCATGCTGATGATGCGGTGCACTGACGGTCAGGATGAATAGACTTGATTTGTACCATTTCGATAGCTGGAGGCAAAGGTCAATGCCATCCACGTTCAATGCTTAGTTCAATGCCGTCCACGTTTGTGTCCCGTGAAACAAAATTAGTGAGTCAAAAATATTTTCATAAAATATTCGATTTTTGTAAACAACTTACCTTTTTATTTATGTGCTTTACTTAAGTTGGCGGCACGCTTAGGTCGCTCCTCACCCCTAACTTTGGATTTTTCGTCCTACGTGTTAAGGTATCTCTATTGATTATTTGCTCCATGATGCGGGATTTATTTCTAACAGAAAGGAAGATCTAGAGTCTCTTGTGTCTAGGATGAACGAAGTATGTTTAAAAAAAATAATTAAGAATGTTATTAATATGGGAAAATGTGTGTATTTTGCATCGTGTGTTGATGGGAAAACAGTCGTCTCTGAGTCGTTTTCGGTGTTCAGAGATATGTTCATATTTGCAAAGGACAAAGATATATCTCATACGTGTATTTTGTGTGGCGGTGTGTTTGCACGTGTGTTATGTGGCGGTCTAGTGTATCTGCGGTCTATTTAATCAGTTTTAGCTGGAGTATATATCGTATTCTGAAATTTTCGTGTATAGTACCAGAGAACATTTCTCCCTCTTCCTGTGTCAACTGTTGTTAGAGGTGCACAAATGTGGAGATAATCTTCTCTACTCAGTAAGCGGGCTGCCTATTGCTACTGTAGGGCTTATATTTAATTTATTTCAAAAATTTTTTAACTGTGTTTTATGTGCTAGCAGCACTTGCTGATAGCAATCTTATATTTAAGCCTGGTCACTACAGTAATGGAGGGTATATGATGGAATTTGGGCGGAAACGGAGGGGGTCAGTGCTGGGGATTCAGGCCGAGGTTGGAGATGGAGGGATACGAGTTCGATTCTATTTCTAATTAAACCTATTATATGTTTTATTGTGAATGTGTGTGATTTTCCTTTCTAATGTAAATTGCGGTGCCACATTCAAGTTAGTTTAAACGGTCATTTCTGTACAGGGTATAATTTGAGATGCTGGAAGGAAGAATAAAGCTAGCTTCAGGCACATGAACACGCCCGCAACACACTTCTCCCATTTTATTTCTTCGGTGATTTTGGACCACATGACTTGACAGCGGGTCGTCGGAACGTCTCGCGTTGGTTTATATCCCTGTTTCGGTCAAAATTACCACTAAAAAATAGCCGTAAAGATCAGAATTCGAGGCCATTTTATTTAATTCGACCGTTCTTTCACGTACCGTCAAACTAGGTTATAACGGGCAAAACGGGTCAAAGCAAAATATTGATCTTTATTAATATTTCATAGTCTCCATAAAACAGTTGTTCACTAATATATTAAAGAGATTAAAATTGTATTTCAATAAATGAGATACAGCGTAAAATATACACGTACAAGTATTAGAAATAACAAACAGTACAAGTAAGTGCACATTAATATATCAATGATTTAAAAAATACCAAAGATGTTGATCGGTATCAAACATACAAGAAATGAAAGGTTGATAGGAAAAGTATAAAAAGTCGTGGGGCAGTTTTATAAGTATTTTGTGACACGGGTCAAAATATAGTCGCAAAATTGTCAGTAAGCGATTTTGAAAAGTTCAACGCTCAATGTAGAATCATTGAGCAGTTCAGTGGCTCTGCTGATTGGCGTGATTTGTTTAACAGAAGTTCTTGCTTTAGGAGCATAAAATAGTCCATGGGATCTCCCACTTGTTAGGAACGTATAAGTTTACTTCTTTCAACATAGATTAACTTTAAAAAAATAAAGGTACTTAAAAATATTTTTCGCTGTGCTTCTAAGATGTTGAAGTCAAGCATTCCTGTTAAGAAGAGGGATGGATATAGGATAGGATTCGGGATGAGTGTATTGTCTTTTCCTTTTCCCTACACAAAATAAAACATATTTTTTACTCAATATATAGAAGTACGGATCAGAGAGGGAAATAAAAATGGAGTTAGTATTGCGTAATATATTCGCGAGATTCAGGAAATATGGTAATTTCAAGCCAGTCGCCGAAACATTAAGAAACCCACGGTGCCAACATTACACGGCACGATATTATTGGCGAATTTAGTGCGGGACGCGTGTTTAATGTTGATGAAGAAAGCGGCAAAGATAACCCCTAAATTGTTTCGAGTTTCCGTTGCCAGATGTCGCCGTAGTAACACCGCGGGCCATCACTCATTTTGACTTTGTTACTTCGGTAGTCTCAGTAGATCTGTGTTAAGAAAATGAAATAATATTAATAAATCGTTGTCTGGCAACATCATAAACATTTTTCATTGCTGAACAACTACCGTAAGTAAATATTACGCTGAAACAACAAATTAGAACTGTCGAGAAATTTAATAAACGAAAATTATAATTTGTTTCCGTTGACAAATGGCTTATTCAGCAATGGCGTGCATAGCTCTATTACAAACGGTAGGGTGAGTGTAGTTTTTAACGATTTTTTTTTTCTTTAAACTGTCACATTTTTTCAAAGCTTAGAACGAAATATTTAATTCATATAACAGTTTTACACATTGGATTTCATTCAAACCACACTCTACACCTTTTTGGCCAATCGTTTAAGTAATTTTAGAGAAAATCGAGGACAAACAGCCAAACATTCATTTTTTATATATAGAGATATGCACGTTATTCAAACCCTACGGCGTATTCGGTAGTAGTAGGGAATTCTCAGAAAACAGAATCGATTGTTAAAATGATAGAACAAAAGGAATAGCTAACTACGTTCATAAATGTAGATATTCATGTTAGTCTTTAACCTAGCGGCAGTGTTGGAAACTATAAAAACTGTCCGTTTTTGAAACGGGTAAAACCTTTAGTGGAAAGATAACATTATGTCCCTAAATTCAAACAGAACATTTTATTCATTCTACAAAAATGACTATCAGTGCAGTGTTCATATTTAACCGCTTTTTGTGAGGTTTATGCGAAGTCTTGACTTATAATACGAGTTCGTCCTGAGCTAAGAGCTTTGAAATAAAATTTTAAACAACAATAAATAAAATAAGACGCCCTTAATAGAAAAAGAAGCGTCGAATTCCTGATATCGAACAAAGCCGGTTAGAAGCTAGCTTCTCTGAACAACTTGATCTTATTACTTTTCCTTTTGCAAAACATGAAAACTTCCCCTTTCCTCTTTATTGAATTGCCAGCGCTGTAAATATCAATGGAGTCAATTATTGAAGGGGTCAGTTACTTGACAAAGAAAATATTCAACATAGGATTTAAAACAGTTAGAACTAATATAAATTAATTGTACTATGATGGAAGAACTAGCTACGATAAAGCGTTCTCGTCTTTCAAATAAATGCTTCTCAGAAAAGGAGAGAAAAGTGTGAAAGAAAATTCAAATTCGTTTCCATTAGAGTTTTTAATTACTTAAAGAATGCGACTGAGAAGCTCCGACAAAGAATGAACTAGTCTCATTTTTCATGAAAATAACAATGTGACGGCCTCCGTAGCCTAGTAGTAAACGCACTTGAGAGGGAATATTGCGGATTCGAATGGTGTTACAGCTCAAAACAATATATTTAAACATCAGAAAATACGACTTTCATAGCGTTCTGGTAAACATATTTGATCGTGAATTCGGAGGTTTTGGATGTGATTCTCGCATTATCTGAAAATAGGATAGGCATAGGCACCTTCTCCTTCCCCAACTATTGAAATTCGGAATATAATAGTCCATTATTAATTGTTTTTGTGTTTAATTCGTAGAACTCCATTTAATTTTATTTATTTTTTTAAATTGAATGTAAATCAAATTTAATAATGTTATTAAAAGTTCCACTAGTATTTTTGGTTTTTATTATTGTGACAGCTGTTTTGGCGTTTAAGGCCATTTTAAAACAGTTTTAAAATGGCCTTAAACGCCGAAACAGCTGTCACGATAATAAAAAAAACTAAAAACGCTTGAAGAACTTAATAATAACATTATTAAATTTGATTTACAATAAATTTAAAATATACATATAATAGTCCCAGTGGCTCCGGATAATTGTGAGCAGTTGGGACTATTGTGCAATACATATTATAAATATCGTTGCAAGAGTTTAAATTGTGTCAGCTGTCGAAAGATGTCAGTAGCAACAACTTGATAACACACCATTCATAGGACAATATGGTAAGCAATCCATTCCATTAGTTACAAGGGGGTTAATTTATACAATTGCCTTTCAGATGAAATTAAAAAGAAAAAGATATGTGGGTATATTTAAAAAAAATTCTTACATCTAAAATTAAATTACCAACATAATTATAATACATAAAATTGTAATGTATTTAATTAGGTAATCATTTTAGTTAAGTAATTGAAAATAATATTTTAATTTTTCTGGGATTAAGTTTAAAAATAGATTGTAATCAGTCTCACCCGAAGTAGAAGTTTGGAAGATTTTAAATCATAATATGGCAAGTTGTTCATATTCATGGACAATTTAATTATATTTTTCTTGGAAGCCTCGAACCTGGCGATGAGATTTATAAAGCGTGTTTTGAAGTGGAAATTGAGAAGCATGGAAGCAAAATCTTTAAAACAATCGTCGTTTATAATTTTTTTTATAAATAAATACTTTTATTTAATTAGTAGTACTCGTGAATATATTAAACATTGGTGATTATACTGATAGCCGAGGTAGCTAAGAAGCAGTGGCGTGCGTCCCTTTATGACTGCAAAGGTAGGCTGCAGTCGTTTTTTATTGTAGTCGCTTAACATTGAATATTTATACACCTGACCTTGAAAAATGCCTTTTACTATTCAATTCTTTATTTAATTCAATTAAATTCTTTACTCCTTTTTAAAATTTTACAAAATTTACGTTTTAAGGCATTTTAAAAAATATTATTAAATAAGACAGGATGCACAACATTCAAAATAATTAGTTATAAAAAAAAAATTAAAATTAAAAGAAGGAAGGTAAACATATATAATCTCAGTAAATTGTATACAACACATATCGGTATTATAAAAGTAGAAACAAAGCTTTATATTTAAACGCAGCTTCATTGATGCTAAATATGTCGATATCCGAAGTGATTCTATTTAACAGCAAGATTGCCCTCCCCACCGGCATGACCATTGGCAAGTTGGTCCTGCAGGCCCCGAGATAAAACAGTCTATGCTGTCGGTGATAGAGATAACCATCGGGAACATAGAAATTAATGCTCTCCATGATAGCCGAGTTTACTATTATCGTCTGTTGATGATTATGGCCAGATTGACAAACAAGAGAAAAAGTTGCTTACCGATGTATAATTGCGAGTTTACATATATTCCAGTTAAATTGGCTTTGTTCTTTTAAAACTTGTGCATTATATCATAATAAAAGTTCTTGAACCATTTTCTTAAGATATACACATGTTTTCAGCCTGTATGGACTGCATGTAGGTAGGCACATACGATTAAAAAATCTATTTCTTATATAACGAGTAACGGCTATAAGGAGCAGATTTAGTTGGTACCCCGTACTCGTTATAACCACGTTTGGCTGCATATTTAATTTAAATAATAATAATAATTTTAAATATACATATATATATATATATATATATATATATATACTTTTTTTTATTTAATATAAACCAAATTTACTTATGCTGTCATTAAATTTTGCAAGTTTTTTAGTTTGTTTTAAATTGACAGCTGTTTCGGCGTTCAAAGCCATTTTAAAACACTTATTTGCATATAAATAAGTCGTCCCAGCGTGGCAATGACTTTGAACGCCGAAACATCTGTCACAATATAAAAAAAAAATATATGATTGGAGAACTTAATAATTAAATGGAGTTCTATGAATTGAACACAAAAATAATAAATGTTTTTTTGTTATATTTTTATTTATTACTATACAACACATGCGTAATGTAGTGAAAAAATATTAAATTTGTATAAAGCCCAATTTGGGCGTTTAAATATAAATAAATCTAACGCCGGGTTTTATGTGTATTCAAACTCTAACCCGGGAGGAAGTAATCTCATCAAAGTTTGAAAAATTTGCACAAAGTTAGTGTGCCGTTAACATAGAAATGTCGGAACTATCCGGAGCTTATCCCAGCAATAAAGCCGTCTGGCAGTTGGCAATCACTTTGCTTAATGCGCCTCTCCGCGGCCACGCGCCGCCCTAATCCTCGAAACACTATTTCCTGCAGACCGTCACATTATCCACGGGTTAATTTTAATGGAAGTTATTAATTAAAACCCAACTCACGGAAAATGTTGAGGAGCTATAACTGTGGGGCGCTGGCTCTCCAAAAAAGCTTGAGTCAATTAAAAAAAATAATAGTCCGGTCAATGAAGGCAAAAAAAAAAAATCGACCCGAACAGGAACAAATTAGGGGAAAGTTGAATTTTTGCAGGAAAATAGTACCTACTACAGGGAGCATCTTCAGTCCCCACTCCTCCCTCCTTGGGTCCTCCCTCCCGTATGCCCAGTGGCGTGCAGTCCATATAGGCTGAAAAGATTTGCCTACCTCAAGAAAAACGAACCATAAAAATAATGTAATATTAAAAATAAATTTTGTACAAATAGATAAGGAATTTGTACGCTCATTTATTCAGTTGGCTACAAAAATCAGCGAAAACAAAAGCGATAATGAAATGGTCATTTTCAAATATAATTTTTTTAATTACTTTTCATCAATTAGTTAATTAATTCAGTTACATTCAACGATGTTGCATTCCCATGAGTTATAAATTCAACTCGTTTTGGGACAGTTAATTTTTGCTACATAATATTAACTTAAACAGTATTTTCAAGGCAAACATGTAAATGAAAATATATAAACAATAGGAAAATAACATAATAAATGAACAGGCTCGAAACATACAGATAGAATAGAAATACATAAGAATGTTTTTCAAGAGAGAAATATACCTACATCAAATATCTGTAAAGGTTAGGGACCGCTATCAATCTACACACAGCCTACCAGATGAATGCAGTGCACAAAAACTGAAAAGCTGTCCCCACCCCAACAAAAACAAACCAAATAAATGTATTAAACGATAATAAAAAAAAATACCAGAAATTTCTGAAAAAATGATTTATCATTAGGCCTTTATCATATACAAATTTAAACAAAATCTGAATTAAATTTCTTTTAACAATAATCTTATAATTCATTGAGCAAAATATTGCAGATAACCAAAAGATTAATGTGGTGTTATATTTAGGCAAATTTATAAGCAGTTCTTTGGTGGTACATGCTTTAGTTTAGAAGATATAATAGTTTTAGAAGAATCTACAATTTGAACAATTGTGGGGAAGAGGGTGCGGTCCTTTGCGAAAACACTCCCGTAGTAGACACTATTCACCTGCAGAAATTCAGTTTTCCCCTAATTTGTTCCAGTTCGTTGTATTTATTGACTGGACTAAAATTGAGTAACGCATTAACAGCTGATACAAAAGGGATCCAAAAACTGGATGACTTGCAACGTGGAATGACAGAATGAATGATAGGTGATAGGGCATCACCCAAGGGGCCTGTTAAATATACTAATGGGCAAGGAAGCGAACAAAAGTAACTGAAACAGACATAATTGAAATCAACCATTAAAGAAAAAGGATAGCGCAGGGTACATTTGATTGAGTGATGCCTGAAAAGAACCGAAAAGACTCAACGCCATCGTGAAGCTGATTGATCGATAAGAAAATCAAATTAGGCGAAAATACTTGTAGAATGGAACTGCGAAGAGTTAAAGCAGCTTTGGAAGATGCTGACTGCCCTTGAGGTGATTTTCTCACGAAAACGGCGCTATAGAAGTAATCCAAGTATTATTATTATTATTATTATGAAGAAGACTAATTTGCGAGCGACGGTATTTTTCTTTCGGCTTATGAGTATTTTTTTTTTATTTTCTGTTATTTAAGCTTTCTGCTTCCCTTGTCATTATCGCTCCATCATGGTCTTTCAGGAGGTTTTTGAATAATTTTGGCTTACGGCTTCATTTATAAAAGATGTGTCTTTGGCTCGGTACCCTATCTGCAGATGGGTCAAAAATATAATCGAAAACTTAAAATAATAACTATAAATGTTTTATTATTCATCTTTTTTTAAAACCAGTTAAGCACATTATGATATTTTCCATACATTACAATATTTTATTTTTTAACCAATTTTATAAATAAAAAATAATTTAATTTCATATTTTGTAAATGAAATCTTCGCACGGGAAATTCCAATGAGGATATCTTTTTTTAATTGCTAATAAAAAGAAGATAATTAATTATTATTATTATCTGTATATATAAAAATCAATGTAAATTTGTTTGTTTGTCCTCGATGTTCTTGAAAATCACTCAACCGGTTTTACTGAAAATAGCACAGTTTGTTTTTATTAGTTCCGGGAAGGTTAAGAAAGTAGTTTTAATGAAATACAATATGTAAAACTGTTGCAATAACGTTTTAAAATTAGTACGAAAAACATTAAACCCGCCATGTTTTATTTAGGTTAAGCCCATAGATATAACACTCTGGTTAGGCAGAGATTGCATATATAAAAGAAGAAGGTTTTTTTGGGTAGAATATTTTCAAAATGGAATATTCGAGTAGGTACCTACTTAAAAACTTTATGATTTAGATATATTTTGAAAAAATAAACGTTTGGAATGAAATGTAATATTCAAATGAATGTTTCTTTATTTGGAGGTAGTTACTTTCGCTGTCAAATCAATTATGGCACCTTAATGACAAGCAAGAATTCACAACTTTTCAATTTATTAAAAACAAAACAAAAATCCCGAGCAAGGCCGGGTACACATTAGCTAGTAATTGGATAAAATTGCTGAAAGATTCGTAATATGAGGTGTTGTAAGTGCAGCTGAATGGTTTCCGTGTCAGTCTGTATTTGGTGTTGCATGTTTTCCATATGTTTTCAGTTCTCACTATGTACCGTATCTAGATTTTTATTTGAGTTATAAATATATTAATGTTGTTATGATTTTTGAAGGAGAGCAGAATTTTTTGCAGAGTTTTGTACCATAGTGTAAGAAGCTTTTTTGTGCAAATGTTGTATTTGTGGTTGCTTGTTGGATGTGTTTTTGACTGAGATCTAATATGCGTGTTTGATGTTATTAATTGTTTTTTGTATTTATGAATTTTAACTAGTATTGATTTAGAGTTTAATTGTTTTATTGACATGATGTCAAGATCGTTGAAGATTTCGTCAGTGCTTGTTCTTAAAGTATAATTTTCACGATGGATTTTTGTGTTATAATGACTCCCTTTTCTACATAACTTGTCTGTTCTCCATCCAGCTTAAGAAAGCTCAGCGATAATATTGCCTGTTTCATAGAAAACTTAATTTTGGATTTGAGGCCAAAATACTCACCTAAACCTAATGATCTTTTTTTCATCAAAAAGTATAGTAAATATCTAGTATGGATTAATTGATTTATTTTTGTTTTACATTATGAAATATAGGCCATTATAGGAATTATTTTTTTGCGATTTTAGAGGCACCTTTAACAATTATTTGGGGTCTAACTGTGATCTAAAAAAAAGTTTTAACCCATCTGCTTTGAAAATCTAATGCAATAAAAAAAAAGCATTACGGTGGACTTTAAACTAATTTAAAAACGACTAATTCACGTTGGAACACAAATTTGCCGTACATTATTTAAAATATCGACCCAAAATTTATATATATTTTTTAAATGTTTTGTTTTTATATTTTTATTTAGTAATCACATTTACATAGCAAATATTATAATTTAACAAAATAAAAATATATAATAAACCCGCAAATAATTTTGCAAGTTCACTCTAAAATTATAAAAATAATTTTTTTTTAATGGCCTTATACTTCATAATTTAAAACAAAAATAAATAAAATACTTATCACACGTACTAGATATTTACTAAACCTTTAATTTAAAAAAAATATCATTCGGTTTGGATGGGTATTTTGGCCTCAAATCCAAAATTAATTTATGTATGAAACAGTCAGCGAAGCCGTTACTCATAAGGTAAATCCATTTTACGTACAATAATACACTGAAGGTTCCATTTTAACCAAACATTCTCGTTGCTAACTAATTTACGGGTATAGGCTGATAGGGGCGTCTTCGCGGCGTGATATATAATGCATACGTAAAGGGAGGCTTCTCTGGAAAACCCAAATATAACATCTTGAATTGGTCTTACTTGTCAAGGGTAGAAACGTTAACTCAGATTTAACAGATGATACATTTCTTCCACATTTTGTTTCCCTTTAGCAACTTTTATCTTTCAAATTGATAAGGAGATCATCACCCCCCGTTTTGCAAATAAAATCGATTTTGTTTGTTTCATTCTATAAAACGAAGGCAATTCGGACAGTAAATCGTTTATCTTATAATTAAGGCGGCGATCTAGAAAAAATAAGGACTGTTTGTTTTGTATTACTATTGGCAAATAGAATTTCACGACGGGTCAGATTGTGTTTTACGGCACGACTTTGATTTTATTTGAACATTTATTGAACACTTTGTTTTTTTAAAGAAAATTGTTTTACAATATATCGTAGACAAGCGGGAATAATATTGGAACGATAATATTATTTCAACTCGTAACCAGGGGCGTGCCGTATAGGCACATTAGTACTGCCTACCCCATATTACTAGCCTGAAAATATAAATGATATTAAAATGTACGAAATTATTGTAAGAAATATCAATTTTTAAAAATACGCGTGCAGTGCCAACAACGAAACGAAGCGTCGCGCACGCCACACCGACCGCGTCACTATAACGTGTCAAAAGCAGGAATTATGTGTGCAAAAAGAAATACACATCATATTAAATTGTCAACTCTATTCTATATATCCAAACGTACATGTATGTGCAATGCGCGTTAAGGGACGATTTATTTGTGTTAGCGTCCGAAAAGCGGTGCTTTTCGGCAATGCAATCAAATGTAGCAATCAGTGCCATCTGTTGGTACATCTATTAATTAGAACAACTTTACTAACTATATAATGATAATATCATTTTGGCTTTCTTTCAAGATATCGTCTGTGTTTATTTAGTGGAAAAAAGATGAAAACTTTTTATGACCAGTAATTGGCTTGGAATATGCATAAATAAAGCGGTTATTTGGATAATTTTAGGTAATACCAACGAACATCGACTATAGCCACTAGTTCAGCCATTCTTTGCGACAACTTTCTCGAAATGTGCTGTCTAGGGTATTTTTTTAATATCCATAAATGCTGTTTTTCGTAACATATATGTAAACTGGTTAATAATATATTTAAAGAGAGTTAAAAAGTGTTGTAGGGGGTACCTATGTATCGACACAATTAAGAATATCCTCAGAGACGCAAATATGCCTGAACTACAGTTTGGATAGCATGAGAAGTCAAGAGCGTGACACCAGTTTGCAATTGATTGGAACATGTCTCTGTTAGCCCTGAACCACACATAAAATCTCCTAGTAAGTTACGTACTTATTTCACATACTCTAAAATTACAATGCCTCCAGCTCCTGACATTTGATGGTAACATCCTAAACTAGCGCCCTCTAACGGCCCAAGTTATAGGGATCGTTTTTTTCATACATTTTATTTTATTTATGTATGCTTTAAGGCGATCCACCGGCTAAAATTCCAACGAAATCACGCGCTCCTTATGCAGGTGGCGATAAGGTTGAAAGTCCCGCTTAACATCGACCGCATGTTTTGATTTACGCAAAAAAACATCACCAAAATGCATGTTTTATTCAATTCTGTAAAGCTCAGACATAATTATTAAAATGTTTTACGGTCATATTCTAACAAACTTAATTTACCACAATGAATAATACGAAAACTTCGGAAAAGGGCTTTACAAGTAGGAGAGTTTGCGCTTTAAACATTTTTTTTATGTGTGATACTTTATTTTTTTCTAGGCTTATAAAAAGAGACACCAAAATAATGCCCGGTTAAATGAAAGGCCAAGGTGTGTTCTATTTGCAGTATTTAATTAAATCATCTACGATATTTCCAGGCCATCAAATTCTCAAACCGAAAACACGTGATTTTGCATTACTTCCCATTGCATCGCCTTAAATGGATATATATTTAAATATCCCCATCAAACCACACATATATAAATTAATGATAATAATTGTTAATCATTGTAGAAAATAATATTAACCGAACCTAAATGAAACATGAAAACGGAAAAAATGACCGAAAATAAAAAGATTTCAGTTGCATCTGGGACATCTCTGCCTATCCGGAGCAACCGGTTAACCAACATAGCTAATGAGACCAGTTCAATTTATGCCATCTTCATCGATATCATATCTCAAATTCAAGATTTTTCAATATTATTCTCAATTTTTTTATCCCATATTATTGGCAGCTATCTTTATAATGATTACAAAGTTCCAATAACACAATTGCAAACTAGACAGTGTCTCGGATCAATATCCGATTTTTTATTTATATGAGAAATCTATTGAATTTTTATAAAAGCCTAAAGAATACATTCAATTTTTAATTATTAATTATTTTTATTAAGATTTAAAAACCTCATTTTAATATTTAATCATTGTAGAAAATAATATTAATATAACCTAAATGAAATATGAAAATGGAAAAAATTACAGAAAATAAGAGGATTTCAGTCGCAATTGTAAATAGTAATAATAATAATAATAATAAATGTTTATTCCGGTATGTGGGGAGGTTAGTGCAATCCCACACATTCCATATAAAATTCCGTAAAAATCAGTAAAAATTGATAATAATTGTGGTATGTTAAGCAAAAGGAAGAAACATTTTATTTCCTTTCTAAACCACCAGATAGAGCGCGAGCGTTGAGCGTCGAGTGGCGAGGCTTATAACTGTTAGTACAAATCTAATAGCCTCCATAATATTTTTTCATTTATGAGGAAAAAAAACGAGTAAAATCATTATGTAGATAACCGAATGTTTATTATTTAATTTTCTATCTGTAATTTATTAAGAAAATATTTCACAGAAAATTTATTAAAATATATGGAAAAACAAAAACAACTAGATGTGCTAGTATGGTATGCTGCTATCTCAATGTTTGAGAAATGTCAGGAGCTAGAGGTACTGTCATATTTCTACGGTATTTGCTTATTTACAATACAGCACGAATTGGCCCGTGCATGCGCGGATACGTTACGCTCACGTACGCTGTAATATGAATTTGTTGATAGACAATGTAAACAACTAATGTGGTTATTCCTGCACTTTTATTATTTTTTATCTGAGTACCACACAAGAGTCCCAGCTGCTCCCAACCGTCTGGAGTCAGTGACCCTATGGCATTCACAATTGGGGTATGTTGTGAGGCTGAAAGTATTGAGGTGGGGAAGGAAATGGGGAGAGGAAGGTGGGGAAATAGTACCTAGCTATTCAGATTTGTTTACCAAACATTGCTAAAGCCATTTCAAGCAATGTTTCGATTCAGAATGGTGGTCTTTCACCAGGGCGATACTGATAGTATCTACCACTATGTACTGCACTGTACTTTTCTATACTGTGCGGTGCTGGTATATGTGAATAGACCTTTACTGAGCTCAATTTATTATTCACGTGCCTCAAACCAAAATTAGCCGAGAAATTAACCAAACCAGAAAAAATTGCTAAAGAAATACCTTTGACCCATTTTTACCCAAAGTCGAAATAATACTAAAAAGGACGAGGCCTTCGCTTTTATATCTTCTCATTAATAAATCTTATCAGTTAGAAGTATACATTTAAAGTATATAAGTAGGTAGTAAGACATAGCTTTAGTTCCTAATTTAATTGAATAGTAATTATTTAATGATGAACTAAAAAAAGTTTTTAAACGAAAAGGCTCGGGCTTACTTAGAGTCAGGAACAAAACTTGGAAACAATGAATTAATTTATGTAAATAATAAGTAACTCCAGTCCAATTATCTTTTTAATTTTTCTTATCAATATTGACGTTGAAATTTTAATACCAGTATATTTAGTTTTTTTTTTCTAAAGTTAGTTTTTATAGTTAAAATAATTTTCAATTTTTCCAAGTCCGCCAAAACGCTCCAAATCTATGGCCGGTCGGTTTTGAGGTTAGAATGTCAAATGTAAAAACAAGGATGCGCTTTACCGTACATAATTTTATATTCTAACCATAACTAAACATAAGTAATAACATTATGTACCTTTTTAGAAACTTTAACTCAAAGAATAATAATAGAATTGAGCAATAACATTATCAAAATATTCGTATAGGTAATTGGTTTACTCATTAATATTCTAACTTGTGTCATTAATAATATCTTTTTTTAATTTTGAATTAAAAACCCTAAAGTCACCCATACTAACTCAAAAACAGAATAAACCGGTGACGTCAGATGTTCCACATGCAATGACATCAATATAACAAGATGTTTTGATGAGATAATTATTTATTATGTAATTATGTATAATACATTACATTTTCAGAATCGGCGTTTGATGATCTACATGAATATGTATTTTTAAAGCCATAATATTTTTCACTGAAGTTCCTTATCGTAAATTGATTTATAGACAAGGAAGTCTGACTTCCGGGAATGAATATGAATAAAAAAAATATGAAACATTTTTAAAAGATTTATTTTTACTGTATTAAACAGTTGTGGAAACTTGAGAAAGAGAAATTTTATACTAATTTTTTACGGTTTATTTTTAAAATATTATTACGTTTGTCCTTTGCAGGCGTGTTTTAATACAATTTAACTCATTTTTTAAATACTGAATAAAATTAGGATATCCCTACCTGCTAGGTGTAATAAACATTAAAAATAATTAACCGACACATTATCATCACTCTGGTAACATCAAAAAGGTACGAAGGGTTTATATAACTATGACAAGGTTTGCGGCACATTATCTTACGGGACTATTAACTTAAGTAATTTGCTAAAAGAGAATTCATATTACATATTACCCCATAATTTTATTTAGTTACATATATATTTAATTCAAATGAAACCTAAGCATATTAAACGAACGAATTATAAAGGGAGTTATTTATCATTCTTAAAAGAGAGGTAAATATTCCTAGGTTAAAAATAACCTGAAAATATTTGAAATCATTTTCCTTACCCTGTTTTAATAAAATATTACATTATAACACTTAAGTAGGGAAACTTTACAGTTTAATAATAAATCCATTAAAATAACAAGTTAATTAATAAGAGCACTGGTTATGAGTTTCATTATAAGTACCCATAAAATATAAATATATCATCTGTGAATGGTTTCTCCACCTTCTGCCTTCGGAAGGCGAAACAGCTGTCACACGTAATAATAATTGAAATAAACATTAATAAATTGAATAATAATAGACGATACCAAATTTTAAAAACCATAATTAAATACTTTAATTAAAAACTTTTATTAAAAACTTTAATTAAAAACTTTAATTAAAAACTTCAATTAAAAACTTTAATTAAAAACGGAGTTCTACAAATTCACTTGAACACGATAAAGGATCCTCTTACTTACCATTATAATTAGTTGAATATATTGGTTGTGTAATGATGGGGTATTTAGCTGGCAGAGGATGATGGTTGAAGATACCGCAGGAATATTCATTTAAATACGGTCTAGAAGTGGGAAATTAAAATTACTTCACTTTTCCCTCTCTGAATAAATATAATTTTTTTATATCAAGCTTTACTCAAAATTTTCTACCATCCATTCAACATTCCATCTATTCTAAGTTTGAACTCGACTCGACATCATAATGATGAAATTTGCCAATTTAAATAATATTAAAAGTAAATTCGCCTTCCCTGTCTCCATAATAATTACAAATGATGGTCTAAAATAACCCTGATGATAGTCAGAAACATTAAAAAATCGTCTTCCAGTTTGGAACGATACGTAAATATTTATGAAAAGTTTAAAGGGACGTTTAGGTAATTTGAAATTGTGGAGCTTGATGGAGAGAGTTTCAGAATAATATAATATGATGTGCAAGTGGATGGAAGAGTAAGTCGGAGCATCCCAGGAAGACTTGGCGAAATTACAGTTAACGAGACAATACAGTAACAGAATGTCAATACTAGCTTTTTACCATATTATGTAATATTTTTTACCATATCATGTCAATACTAGCTTTTTAACATACTATGTCATACTTTTTACCACACTATGTCAATACTTGCTTTTTACCATACTATGTCATACTTTTTAACATACTATGTCAATACTTGCTTTTTACCATACTATGTCATACTTTTTACCATACTATGTCAATATAAGCCTTTTTCAATCTGATTTTGTATAATGGCACTTAATATGAACTAAACTTGTCAATTTGGCTGTCCTAAAACAGGATTTGTTCCTAGTTGGGCAGGCAAAAGGTTTCTTAAATGTTTTTTTTAAATAATATGTGTTTCAAATAAATACATATTATTTTTATTATTAATGAGTGTCTGTCAAGAGATGTGTGGCGTTTCGACCCATCTGCCTACCTTGCGGTGAAATGGCGTGATAGCTATCAAGTAAGTGGAAGATACTCTCAGTATCACCCAGGTGAAAGACCACTTTTCAAAGTCGAAACGTTGCTTAAAATGGCTTTAGCCGTATTTAGTGACAACATCTGAATACGCAGGTACGTCCCAACCTTCCTCTTCCCCATCTCCTTCCATTCTCTACTCCCTTCAGTCTCACAACACACCCTAAATGTGAACCCCATGGTCCCACTGGCTCCGGAAAATTAGAAACAGTTGGTTTTTTTTTAAATTTAATGTAAATCAAATTTAATAATGTTATTATTAAGTTCTGCAAGTATTTTTAGTTTCAAACTGTTTGAAAATGGCCTTAAACGGCGAAACAGCTGTCACAATAATAACAACTAAAAATACTTGCAGAACTTAATAATAACATTATTAAATTTGATTTACATTAAATTTAAAAAAAAAATAAATGGAGTTCTACGAATTAAACACAAAAACAGTTAATAAGAAATAGTTGGGACTGTTGTGCGGTATTCAAATAAAAGTGTGTTTTCTACCTAAAACAGTAACTGATAATAAAAAAACTTTAAAGGATTTTTTTTATGAAATCAGACCATGAAACAACGTAAGATGTGAACGCATGTTCGATATCACTGCCTTTGTAATACCAGCTCTCATAAAAATGTACTGGGTAAATCATTCGAAATGTTGAACAGAGATGGAGAATAATAGTGAATACATCCACGGAGTATTGAAGATATTGCTCTTTTCACGATGTTCAGCATATGTCGAGAACATTCGCTAGTTCCTTTTGTTTGCTTGCTTTTTACTGCCGTCTCCATGTTTCCATGTTGAACTCATATTCATTTCATACCATTTTTATAACCACTGAAGAGAATAATATTTTATTTATTTATTAATTTATTGACGCCCAGAAGGCTTTTACACGTTCATACTTTTATCACATAGTTATACAAAGGA
This sequence comes from Halesus radiatus, assembly GCA_022606495.2. Lineage (NCBI taxonomy): Eukaryota > Metazoa > Arthropoda > Insecta > Trichoptera > Limnephilidae > Halesus > Halesus radiatus. Next base: position 83,975 of record JAHDVE020001916.1, on the reverse strand, counting down.
GTCTAATAATAATATATTACATAAAATAATAATTAGAGTTTAAAAGAAGTAAGTAGGTACAATATAAGTATTTTGTTTGGATATTTACTTGATTGAATTGAATTGAATTAAATTGATTGAATCAAAACCAGCAAAAGTACATAGTAAATAAAACTTCTAAACAAAATGTCTAAAAATGGCTACATTAGTAATGCCGAAATAATACAAAAAAACAATATAAGTAAGTAGTTAGAGAGTATTGAATAACAGTTTTACCTGTGGTTACATGTGGTACGTGTTGGAGAAAAGTGTAACATTTTATCTTGTGTTTCTAGTCGGTACATGACATTTGATAGTGGAGACGATGGCAGGGCTGTCAATTATTTGGTTAATGACTCTATATAATACAACTAGGTCTGAAATAATTCTCCAGCCAGACAGTGTAACTTTATAAGCATCTGAAAATAGTGTTCAAATCACATTTGAAAGCGAAATTGTTCGTAGTTTCAAATTGACCACAAAATTAGCATTGCAAACGGTTCACGAATCATCTTGCGTTTGAGGGTTGGGTGGTGACCTTGACACTTGACAATATTTGTCGCCACATGCAGCCAGCAGCGGTTACCATGCTTACAGATGTTGTATAAAAAACCGGCGAGATTTATCCCGTCTGCGGACGACAGACGAGTTTATATGCAAATCGGAACATCGCGGGATAAGACGGAGGGTTTACTCTCCTTAAATTGTACCTAGTTTCTGTGCGGTTCAAACTTGTACACTCAAATATTATACAGTACAAGACGGGTAGGACACACCCACACGGATTGTAATACATTTTTTGTGCGAAAAGCGCCGGTTTACACAACTTATTTAACGATTTCAATAAACTTACAAGGAACGTGGCATACTATTGAGTTTATGATGGGATCACTAATTGAAAAAAAAAAGTATTATTATTATTAAATCAGAAAAAGCGTTAATAGTGAACTAAATATAATTAATATTAATAAAAAAAATATTTTTAAATACCTGCCATTTGAATTTATTTTCATTTTAATATTAATAACAAAAATCTTTATTTTTATTTTTATTTCCAAAATAAATTTCTTATTTAGTGTTTTATAATATCTTTTAATTTTTGTTTATATTTATATTTTGTCTATTCTTACATAATTGTGTTTATCATTTGTCTATACTTGACATTATTATTTATAAGTATTCCATATATTTCTGATGAAGAAAAAAGTATCGCTTTCGAAATATGTTGATATGCATATTTTAATAAAGTGGTAAATACAATGTAATTTTTAATTCATTTATTTAGAAAATTAAGTATCTACATATATAAGTATTATTAGATATTTAGCAGTTAGGTTCAATGTGATGCATGTTTGCGGTGATGTGATCAGAGTTTTAACCGCTTTGTGGTTTTTAAATAAATAACATAAAAAGCTGAGAAAATACTGATATCACCAGGACGTTAAATGATTTGATATTTCCAGAATATTTCAAATAGATCTGTAAAATCATGCATACATTTTATATCTTTTCTATATATATATATAAAAAATAATGTTTGTCTGTCTGTCCTCGATTTTCACGAAAATTACTAGAACGGTTTCGCTGAAAATAGCACAGTTTGTTCTTATTCGTGTCGGGAAGGTTTAGAAAGTAGTTTGAATGAAATACAATATGTAAAACTTTTGCTATGACGTTTTAAAATTAGTATGAAAAATGTTGAACCCGCGATTTTGTATTGAGGTTAGCCCATAGATATACCACTCTGATTAGCCACATTAGAAGAATAGTTTGTTTTGGTAGAATATTTTTTAAATGCCAAACGTAAGTATTTATCTACTCAAGAACTTTATTATTTAGAAATATTTTGAAAAAAAAAAAAAATTCGGAATGAAATAAAATTTTAAAATTATTGTTTCTTTGTTTAGAGATAGTAATAGTCGTCACAAAGCATTACTTTCGTAAAATTAATTATGGCATCCAAACGAAACGCAAGAATTCACAACTTCAAAACTTTATTAAAAAAAAAAATCAAAAAGGCCCGAGCAAGGCCGGATACACAACAACATTGTTTAGATAAATATATGTGTGCTATAGCGGCAAAAAGTGGGCGTCTTTAAATTTTGCCCCGTTATTTTTGCCTAGAAATTGAAGATCACTGAACTGAACTTTTCAGCACTTGAAAAATAAATTTTAATATTTAGCCGGTTTGTAATTTTTTTAATAAAATAGCTTGTTACTATAGGGCAAAGCCACTTAGTTTCAAACTAGTTGTCTTTGATATTTATGTGTACAATTAAATGTATGAATAATGCCTACCGTCGTAACAAATTTTACGGATTTCTGATGTCAATCCCTCCATAATGTATAACGACTTGCTCATTTATTGTGTTTTATTTACATTATTTTGCCTTTGATACATAGCCACCTTAATTAGTAACTTACCCGAGTCCATTTCGACATCTTTTATTAACCAAAAATACAAAAAAGTATTTATTTTTTAAACTACTGTGAATTGTAAAACGTTGAAATATGCGTTGGATCTAATTTACATACATAATACATGTGTGCAATAATATTTAAGTTTTCTTATAAAATAAAAATAAGTTATAGTACAATTTTCGACTGCTTTTCTTTAAAGTATTAAGAATTCTAAGATTAAATCGAAGGTATATGTCATGAATCGCAATTACCGTGAAAATTCAGGAACTTGTGTAACCCTAACAAAAAAATATTCACCGATTTAAAAAAAAAATCCTCCCCATCTGTCTCATTTAATTTAACACAATTTTTTGTTAATTTATAATATTTTACTCATGCTAATATCACGCTGGTATCTAACCATAGCACTGATAATGCGGTGATTTGATGACGCAAAGCACTAACACGTGTATTCTACAACCCACCCCCTCCAGCAGCCTTATAATAGAACCTTATTCCGTGATGTGCTCGCTGTTCACCCCTAATAAGTGTGGAATATTCAGCTAGGCGCGTGTGCTAATTGCAAGGGTTCCTGACCAGAAACTTAAGGGCGTTTTCAATTATAAATATCACTGGATAGATTTATCTTTCAATGGCAGTTGGGTTCGGGAAGATATCACGACACTTACACTATTTGAATTGAATAAATTGAAGTGTCTGGTTAAGTTACGTGCGAATTTCAAATGGATGATCAAGTTTAAGTGGGTTGTGATGATGACTGAGAGGGTTTGTAATAAGATAAGTTCAAATAATGATAGATAAAGAAGTTGAAAAGGGCTGGCCCAGATGATAAGCTTTTTTTTTATTAAGAGGAACGGTTGTGCGGCCTGTTTCATGCAAAACTTAATTTTGTATTTGAGGCGTAAATACTCACCTATTTTTATAACTCGTTCGAAATTGCGCGAACAATCATTCGAAAATTGGTGATGAAATAGGATTGAGTACTGGCGTGCATTGACCTATGATCAAAGGTAGGTAGTCATTTTCAAACATGACTCTTTTATTAACACCTTCAGCTGATTTTTATGTCGAATTGTATGAATAAATTCGTGGAAAAATACATTTCGACAATCTTTAAATTTCTTTGTGCAGTTCGTTTTTCTAATGATGGGCACAGTTTTTCAGCCTTTATAGAGTGCACGTCACTGGGGTTAGGCATCCGCTAATCTTCCGAAAAGTTTTCATTGGTGAATGCGTATTTTGGTTGTTTTATCAATAACAATCACAACAGTGCGCAATTTTTCCCCAACGCCCTGTCAAGAAATTCCCTCAATTCCCTCAGTACCCTTCCAAGAAATAAAGGAAAAAAAATGGAAGGCTTTCCCACCTTAGCCATATCTCGGAATATATCGTTTTATTCCAGCAGAATGTGTTAACTCTAACGTAATATAACAATTTAACGATTTCTGCTAGAACAGAAGAATTTGTAGACGTCACACGCCCCTTGTGCCTATTCCTTTATATGGTACAAGGCAGACATTTCTCAAGCTGCTCTCAAATTATCCGACAAGAGAAAAGGAATATTCTTCGGTACTAGTTTTTTTCTCATCTTTTAAAATGTTAAACTCTACACTGGTACATTCAATAAAAACTCTCATTATTTTGTAACTTATTCCCAAATCTTACCATATATTAGACGGGAATATTGTTTTATTATTTTAGAAATTCCAGGGACCTAAAGATTTTTGCATACATGCTGTAAAATTTTGTTAATGTGAAACATTTTGCCTTTTAACGATCAGTTTATTTTTATCAATTATACTTAAAAAACCTTATTTTTTTAAAATTTATTTTTATTTTTGTTTAGTTTCAGTACGCATGTTTTAATTTAGTTACAAAATTTTTACAAATCTAATAAGACAATTTGTAATGTTTTTTTTAGTCCTCCTCACTAGGGGTTCCTGTGCTGAGGCGGACAAGGTTTTATTTAAAAACTGATTGTTTTTAAGCTCCTATGAAGTTCTTTTCAAGATGCTGGATAACCCCTCTTCTTCGATTTCTTTAAATAAGGTTTTGATTTGATATTCGAAATCATTTGCTTTCTCTGTTTTTATTTTTTATGGCCATTGGAAGTGAATTATATAGCCTGATGGGGAGATATTTATATTTCATTTGTCCGAAAGCAGTTTTAAATGTAGGAATATTCATAATGTCATTTTGGTTCGCTCTTGTTTGGTGAAAATTGAAATTCTTAATTTTTTTTGAAATTTTGAAATCTTTGATTAAAACATTCTTAGCAGAAATATTTTGGATGTTAGGTACTGCAAAAGATTTGAAAAATCGTTTTGTTGGCGTTCTTATGGGGACCATTAAAATGGTCTTTATGATGCATTTCTGAGTTGTATTTGGTGGTTTTATGTAATTTGGTGCATCTGAGCCCCATCTCAAAATTCCATATTCCAAATGAGAGTAGCTTTAAATAATTAGAAAACTTTAATAACCATCCAGTGACATAATAAACGTGAGCACATTTATTTTCGGCAGATATTTCAGTACAAAAAATAATTTGTTTAAAAGCTTCTTTATTTGACGATGATTAAATTTTTTGTATAATAATAATTTTAGTAATGTAAATCATACTTTAAAAAAAACGGTCACGGCTATAAAATGAATCATTTTATAAGCATGATTAAACATTTATGAAAATTATCCCCGCTAGCCGAAACGGAGAACACCTCGAAAGTTTTTGCGACTAAGACAGGTCCATTAGAGAGGCTGTTAAAATTTTAATTAAATAAATCCCCATCAAACACTTTTAATGCCATGGTTTTGTGGGCCAAGTTTTCAAAATGACTAGTTTTTAAAATGTTGTAACGGAAGAAAGTTTAAGATTTTTAAAGAAAGATAAACATTTCCGGGTTACGAATAACCTGAAAATCTCCTACTGTCATCACACTAAGCGAAAGATGTTGCTTGTGTTGTAATGGAGGACTTAGCCAGACGAGGAATTTAACTCGCAATCTTTGGTTGAGACCCAGACGCGATGCCAACTCAACCACTGACTAGTCTGATATTTAAATTAAAGAAAAATGAAATTTATGAATGTATATATTAAGTTCTGGAGATGAATGTGATTTTTTTCGACTTTTTTATGTTTTGATAAAACTTAGGCATGGAATTGTTAAGTAGGTACCTACGTATGAAACTGTAAAAAACAATTTAATGATAGAAAAGTGTATTTGCCCCATTTTTCAGAGTAGGAGATACTTTAAGTTTCGCCTTGTTGAAAGACAACCGTTCAGAATCGAAACTTTGCCTGAAATGGCTTCAACAGTGTTTAGTGACCAGATCTGAATAGCCAGATACTTCACAACTTTTCTCTTGCACCATCTCCTCCTCCTACCAACTCACTTCAGTTTATGACATATTCCAATTGGTGATGCCATAGTTCCCATGTCTCCAGACTATTCAAATAAAAACAAATTTCCTAGATAATGCAATCACATAAAATAGTTATATTCCATTATTTAGTTAAATTGTGTATTTTCACTTTGCTGATTGTGAGGATGGGCAGTATGTCTAATACCCTCTCTTGTGATTCTCTAGATTCACCTAATGTTCGAGAGAACCATACAAACCATCTGGTTTCAGATATATATTCAATGAATAGAGTCTACCGATTGGTTTTAATAGAACCAGGCAGTGTCTTGTTATTAATGTTACTGTGCTCTTGTATAATCATCTATCGAATATGCATTATCAGTTGGGGTAGTGCCACATATACTTGCCTGGAGTCTTTAGCAAAGATCCAGGAACTAATCATGAAGGTTATACTCAAAATTCCATTAAGGGCGAGTACTGATTTTATTTTTAACAAACTAAATGTTTCTAACTTGAAAAAAAACACTAAAAAATATCCTGTTGCATCATTTTAAAAATACCCATCCGTTTGAAGAAAGAACAAGCACCAGAGCCCTAAGAAAATAACATGTAAAATCTTTTAATATTCCAGTTTGTAAAACCTCCTATGGACAAAGAAGTTTTTACAATGCTATTAAGCTATTCCATTCCCTACCTAGTGACATCAGAAATGCAAAAGTTCCTTTAAAAGTAAGATCACTGATCACCTCCAATGAACCTGTCAGCTTCTAAATTCTTTTATCCCTTTTAATTAGTATACTTTTTAAAAAATAAATTATTGTGATCTATTAATATATTTGTCATATAAATATCCAAGCTGAATAACCACCCCTGTAAATTGCCATCTCAACACAGGCGTTTCACACCTAGTGAGATGGGCAATACGTAAGTCGATAACAAATGTTCACATATAAAAATAAATAAAAAATCAATTTAAGTCATACTTACTTTTAATGTTTGCCAAGAGTGATGATATTGGTGCTGACAATTATTCCACACAAAATGTAATTTAAAAAAACTGGACATTAGAAATATTTCATGGGCATTATTCCAACCAGACACGTCCATCTACATTTCCATAACGTTCATGGAAAGTGCGAAATGGCTTTACGTCCCATCACAATAAAATGGCGGACATTGACCCTGGGCAGAAAACCTCTCCCCATCGCTCCCCAAAATATGAAGAAAAAAATTCATTCAATTTCACCCCTTCCCTGTCACCTTTAATTACAGACACTTCCGAACGTTTTAAGACAATACTGTTTCTGATTTTTTTCTATGTATAAAAACTGTCTGATCTTTATCTATGCTTAAACTTTGTTAAACGATTTTCTATAAGTTGTTATTAATACAATACTAGCTAATCGACGTTGAAGCTTTTATTAGTGTAGCATGAATAATTTTAATTAAAAGTTTAAAAACACTTTCCGACTTAAAAGTTTGTGAAGTATTTTTTAATCAAAATTTGCGAAACAAAAAGCACAGCGCAAAATACAATAATGTCCTTAAAATTCAAGATACAGACTAGTAATTAGTTGTTATTGAACACTGAAACTTACTTAAATAATTTCCTCTTTTTAAACAATTATAAAATTGCTTTGATTCTCGGAAATTCGAATGATCGAGGCATAGTAACTGGTAACCATTAGGGAGGGGCGTTTCCGTTTATTTTTCAAAATTAACGAAACCGTTTCTTTTTCTTAAAATGAACGATTAATCGAAACCGTTTAAAAATTACTTAATAAATTAGAAAAAGGAATTAAAAAATAATTTAATTAACACAAAAAACTAAAAACAACCGGTTTCGGTGAAAGAGTTTCACGCGATAGTGTTTCGTAGCAACGGTCAGTAGCGGAGTTTCGGGCGAAAGCGTTTAACGATAAAGCGTTTAACACGCAAGTGTTTCTATGCAACGGTTTAAAATGGGGATACAGTTTAGTAAAGTGTTGCGGTGTGCTATTTTAAACGTTTCATCTTAAACGAATTGTTCTCCATTAAAATCATTTCGCGCTGGTTTATTACAAATTTTTGAGTTTAAAGTTTCGGAAATTAAACAGTTTCATAAACAACGACTTCACGTTATTTTATTCACCATTAAATGTATCGAAACTTAAATCAAAACGTTAAAACATTATTTTTTGATTACATATACTTGTTTCTATAATTAAATTATGTACAAAATTAATTAAAAAATAAACCTTTTTTCACCACTTTATAAACATACATAAATATCTACACGTTTCGAAAGAGAGCTTTCATCATCGAGAATATATGAATACTAAAAAGGAATTTCAATTTTTATTTTTAAGTATTCATATGATCCTGATGATGAATGGATTGCTTTCGAAACAGTAATAAAGTGGTGAAAATAAACATATTTTTTAATAAATTTATTAATAATGACGCCACAAAGTGAATACCAATCTTTTGAAGAAATTATAAAATACATATTTTTACCGTAGCAACTACTCAAAGCTACGTGGATATTATATGTGCTTATATATAGAATATAATTGATTTTCTTAGATAACTGTTCATTGGTCGGTGAACTATTGTAACATGTATTACAAATTCCAACTTAGTTCAAAAACTTTATGCTACTCAAATAAATACATTTAACAGACCTTTTAGTGGAAGCTGTAGTTTTTTAAAGTGCGATAAGCCATTCATAATTGCTTTCACAACTGTACTGTAAAAATAAGAAAAAACTATGTTTTGAAGGAAACTTGGCACCTATCTCCGAGAGCTTCTGACACATGAATGAAGGAGTATATAGATGGATTATAATATTCACCATCTAACTTAGCAAGTTCTACGCCCATTCATAAACTTACAAACGTATTTAATGATTGATGTGGAAATAAATAAAAAAAATATTTAAAAAGGAAGTCGGTGGAGTGGCAAAATTTACACGATCAATCAAACATCCATCAATTTTTCAATAATGCTACGTGAATTGATGTATATTTCACACGTAATGCCTCATTGTCGTGCTACGTGTAGCTGATAGCTACCCACTTTAGATGCTTCAAACCATTTATCAACGTCAGACGTAAAAAACACACACATCAAATTAGGGTGCCATTGATGAATATGTAAAAAAAATGCGTTTTTCATTCAATAAATGTAGATGTTTTGGAATCTACAAGAAAAGAAACTAAAACAACATGAAAATGGGTGGCGCCAAATTCTATATACGAGGCATGTTCAGAAAGTAATCGTACTAGATTTTTATATTTTTTTAGAAAAAGTGTATTTGAAAAAAACTTACACCACTTATTTTTCCTCATAATCGCCATGCCGTTCAATGCATGTGATGAGCTGTGGCACAAGCTTTTTTATGCCCTCCTCGAAGAACTCTCCCGCCAGCTCCTTCCCCCACTTCAGAACCTCATTCTGCACCTGCTCGTTGGTTAAAAATTTAATTCCATCCATGTGTGACTTCATGGAGGTTAAAAGATAATAATATGAATGCGCAAAGTTAGGGAAATACGGGGGTGGTTCCAACATCCAAACCAAATGAGTCCAAGAGCGCCTTGGTGGCTAATGCTGTATAGGGACGGGCATTGTCATGCAACAAGCACACCCCTCTCGTCAGCATTCCCCTTCTTTTGAGTTTAGGGTCTCACAATATCGTTGTGCATTGATGGTCTCCCCCAAGAGGTAGAAATTCGACCAAAATGTTCCCTTCTCGGTCTCGATGAGGCATCATTTTGGGCAATGATATTTTGCCAGAAATTGTGGTTTTGAATTTTTTGGCAGATGGGAAATTGGGGCGACGCCAGTGTGACGACTGTCTTTTTGTCTCAGGCATGTAATGAGCCACCCACGATTCCTCTCCAGTCACAATGGAGCTCAAAAATCTTCACCTTCCAATTAAAGTCGCTCAAGAAATTTTGGTAGGCGTTACTCCTTCCGCGAGTAGAAAGCGATCACAGCAGGCGGTTCGCACTTGGCGGAATTTTTTACCGACATCTTTCACACAACTGGACACTATAAGTTGAGTTTACGTACTACCGTGTTCCTGCGATGCTTGCTCTGGTCAAGAGATTCCTCTCTACCACCGAGTGTAGCCAGCCTTAAAAAAAATATATATCACAGCCCGTTATGGTCACAGTAGACTTAATTTTTGAACATGCCTCGTATCAATTCATCGTTTAGTACTATTACATTTCCTTCTGAAATAAAACCTGCATATTATACGAATAGCAAATTAGGAATTTTTTTAATTTACTGCAAAGACAAATAAAATAATTAATTTATAAACTCACATTTAATGATTGCCCTTCGTTTTATATAGGTAAAACAACCCGTAATTTTAATGTTAGAATCAAAGAATTGAAACGTTGCTTGAAATGGCTTTTAGCCGTGTTTGGTGACCAGATCTGAATAGCCAGGTATTTACCCCTTTTCCAACCTTCCTCTTCCCTTCTCCTTACCCTCCCCAATACCTTCAGCATCACAACATTCCCCAATTGGGATTGCCATAGTCTCACTGGCTCCAGACGGTTGGGAGCAGTTTGGGACTCTTGTGCGGTATTCATATAAAAAAAAGAACACATGCGATGTTTAGTTAATGCAAGTTTTTCTGAATTTGCTGAACAATTGAGTACTAATCATTCTTTTGATCAAACTACAAGAATAAATATTTTACACAAAAATGGAATAGGCCTACGCCTAAATAACTTAGAAGCCCTGGAAATAAAAAAAAATGTTTAAAAATTAATAACAGTCATCTGTTAAATAATTTAAAAAATTTAACTTTTAGTCCAATTTTGGACATATTTACGTTCCCCTTCAACTCTCCCTCCCCTCAAACAATCCACTACCTTACATGGCGTTCTATTACCTTCTTTGTATTTCGTGGTTTTCCCATCTTTTATATAATTAAGTATGTTGTATTGATATTATTTGTTGAATTGAATTGACTTAATATTTTATCTCTCTTCTCCCCATTTTAGCTCTATACATACATGCACATTCCTGTTATTTAATTCCTAAATCGAAACTAGTTGACCATGCACAGATAAAAGTGGATTCAAACAAAGTATCTTTTCATTTAACTCATCATGTCAATCCACAACGTGTTTGGTTATTGTGAAAATCTAAAATAATATAGTTTTCACAATTTAACACGTTACGAATAATATTTCATATAAACGATATTTAAGATATTAAATTAGTTAACCATTTTAAAATTTCGCATAAATTTCATTTTATAAATTGGGAAAAAAAAAAGATTTTTTGCCCCGATAAAAATGTCAGATTATTCAACCGAATTTCCGAAGCATTGCTGACTATGTGAACAAAAATATATTGCCAATATATTTAACATTTTTGATTTAGAACATCAAGGGAAGCAATTCGACCGCTTCGTGTGATTTTTTTGGGCACTTTCAATCTAAAAATAAGGAATATTGAGTAACCTATAAAACCGTATTGATTTTGGAAAACCCTGTGCTCTTTTATGAAATAACTTTTAAATTGCGTAAGTACTTCTTGTAAAGTTTTTCCCCTTCACCTTTTTAATATACAATTTTGTGCTTTCATAAAAAAAATGCTAGACATTCTGCTGGATTCATTTTACTGGGAACTCTCGATAATAATATGTAGGGATTTTCACGGAAGAGAATTCTCGTCTTTTCGTGTCTTGTATACAGTTATGATAATATTATTATTTTTAAATAATTAATTTACGCGAGATGTTCTGAGGGATTTAAGTTATCTTTGGATATGCTGAGTGAAGGGTCTTTTTTATGGAAAGGAAGGACTTAACGAAAATAACTTATAGAAGTAATCCAATTATTATTTATTATTAAGCCTTGAATTGTCAAATATGTATATTTTTTTACAGTTCTCGACACAAGAGGCACCGGAGGAAATAATTCCCCTCAAGGTCTATGTCATCTTTAAGGATGCTGTGTATATGAAAGAAGATATACGAAAAACTGTTAAGTAAGTCATTCTACACCCAAGATATCGCCGAGTATAAGAACGAATAATAAAACGTTCCGCACTCATGCCGGAAATAATACAAGTATATTGAGAATGCGTTTGGTGTACTGATGTATAGTTCTGAAAACAATCTATGTTTAAATTCGGATGATCATAAAGCTTTTGAAAGGGCACTCGACTTTTTAAAAACATTAAAGTCTCGACTGATCGATATCAGTTTGTCAACGGGTTATTAAAGCAGTCCACATTTTAAATTTAAGACAAGTGCAAAGATATTACATTACCATAAACATCAATAGTCATAAAAAAATAAAAGAGGGTACAAAAATTCAAGGAAAATTAAAAAAAAAAAACGGTTCAAAAATAGAGCGAAAATCAGAGAGAAAGAAAGATTACAATAAAAATCAGAAATATTTTTTACTTATCCGTTTTTTCTGCATACTATAAATAATTTGGTAACATGTTGTAATTTTTTGGGACATGTTCTTTGACCGTATTTATTTAGGTATCTTGTAATTAGAAGTCTATCGTTTGCGGTTAGTCTTGTGTTATGAGCATGTACAACTATTTTGTATATTCAGATTGGGATGTACGTTATGTACAATATGTTATGTACGACATGTACAACTATTTATTATATTCAGATTGAGATGTATGCTGATTCGCAATTTGAAATCACAATATAACACGAACAGGTAACAAATTCACAGAATTGTATAGCAATGATTTGGGTACATTCACCAGCGTATCTACGTTCCTACTGGTAAGAGACTAATGTAGGATAACGGCTTATTCTAAGAGCTGTGTTTCTAAAACAGAAGTCATATTATTATATCGGTTTAATAATAATTATTACCACATAAACTTAATTTGGGTGATTAAAAACTCTATAATTATTGTTTAATATAAAAAAAACTATTATTCTTTGAGTAAAAGTTTCTACAAAAGTTCATAGTTTTTTAACATATATTTAGTTATGGTTGACTATGAATAGAATAAAAAATTATGTACGGTAAAGCTCATCCTTGTTTCGACATTTGACATTCTAACTTCAAAACCGACCGGCCATAGATTTGGAGGGTTTTGACGGACTTCGAAAAATCCAAATATTAAAATTAACTATGAAAGCTAACTGTAGAAACAAAAAAAAACGAAATATACTGGTATTTAAGTTTGAACGTCATTATTGTTAAAAAAATATATATTTAAAAATTAGACTGGATTTCCTAATAAAAAAAAAAGATTTATAACATTTTATATACTTTGATACATCCTGTATGATAATATTGATATCAAGATTTAAAAATAAAATCCTCTTTCCCGGAAAAGTATAAGCCTTTACAAAAGAAACTGTCAAGGAGAACATGAATCCCTCTAGATGTTCTATAGCTGATATTGTAGGGTGACTTATCCACAGATATTGATATAATGCCGGTTGAGTAATGTATTGATGTTGTCAATCGATTCTCATTCAGAAGTCACGTAGGATTTGGGATATCTCCTTTATATTGAAATTTCAAACGATTTATCCTATTTCCACGAAAAGCTTAACATACTGCTTTCCGGGAAACGGAATTGGTTTTACAAGGGTTAAAATCCCTGTGTAACGATAGAATTTTTATATAACTATTTTGTAATATGATTTAATGTGATTTAAAAGAGTAAGTAACTACGAGTTTTGAACTCAATTCGACTGAACGCTATCCGAAATAGCCCTCAAGATATTGAATCAAATGAATAATCAATACAAGATGAAGACTGCCGCTGACAGGAAGAAATGTTGAACAAACTAAGAGACCTATATATAAATCAACATATAAAATATTTGTTGATCATGGTGGAGAAAAAAACCAAGATGTTTCCATTTAGAAGAGTCATCAAAAGCGTTGTTATTGTCGAGTTAATCTAACAGAAGGCGTTAAATACGGTTGCCACCCCTCAAATCTATTCCACCTAAGGGAAAACGTCGGAAAATTTAATAAGCGTAAAATGATCGGTACTTATTCGTTCCAAAAACTATTTTAATGACCGTGTTTTCTGTTCTGGAATAGTGTTGCCAACAGAACTCTAATAAAAGAAAACTGTTCCAACACGTAAAAACAACATCAGGCGGGAGATTGTGGGAAATCTGAATGCGTAGGTACTGTCATGGAATCCGTTTAGGCATTCGTCAAAGTTGATTCGGTTGTTTTGATTGTGAACTTGTTTTTACAGGTATTGCGATATTATAAGCTTGTTAAAATGAAAACTAATTGAAAAACTATCCACAATGATGAGGAAAATGATGTTTTATTTGACGTAAAAAATGGACTACCACTCCAAATCATGTATAACATTTCCATGTCCTTCAAAATTTTCCGATTGCCGTGTAAATCAAAAAAAAAGAATATAAAATAAAAAAATGAAAATCGATTTTGCTTATTGTAAACAACCTTCAACAACACGGGTAAATCGGGGTTTTACGTCGATACTAATAAAAATGAAAATAATATGTATTTTTAATATCCAGTCAAGTATGAAGTAAAATCTAATAAAACCTTCAGAGATTCAATAAAATTTAATAAAAGTGTATTAGGTTTTTTATTCATTCCTGCAATATTTCACCCCGATGCCCTTGTTCTCTTTCTACGCAAAATTAAATCCATCTTGTTATGATGATGGCCTCTGTGGTTGAGTGGTTACGATCCTCCTATCCTCGTTCAAATCCCGGCGTGGGCAAGTAAATTTTATTTGATTAATTTGTGTCATTTCACAATTAACATTTTTTTATTATTTATTTATTCATAATTTAAAAAACAAAAAACATTAGCCTCTCATTTCACTAGGACAGCCCTGTGTTGAGATGAGCGGCTTTACAATTTTAGTGAAACAATATTAAATTTAAAAAAATCTGTAAAAAATAACAACAAAGTTATTCAGACTATAAACAACTATAAAATCTACAGTAAATCTTTAAGTTGGGTCGTACATTTTTTTTACGGAAACACCACACAGGAGACCCTGAGGGAAACAATTTCCCTCAAGGCCTATATCATTTTTCGGGATGCTGTGTGGAGGGTCTTTTAGAGGATAGGAAGGAGTGAACTTGGGTCTTGAAGAGACCCATGTTGTATAATGGAGGAAACACAGAGGCCGGCAGATCATTCCACAGCCGAGCTGATGAACACAAAAACGAGTCGTAGAAGCGACCCGTTCTCATGTGACAAATGTCAACCGTGTGCAAATGTTGGGCACGCGTTTGGCGTGTTTCCCGACTATGCACCGATGCCGAGGGGATTAATGAAGCTAGTTCCTCTGAGCATCTTCAAAGCAAACATTGGAGTCCGTTTGTTAAGGTACATATATAGATTACAATAATAATAATTTAATTGTGACCCAAATAACTATCATAAAGCGTCTGTGCTCCAATTAGCTAATCATAGGTTTATTTAAAACGACATATAGTATATTTGTGGCACTTTACAGAGTGGTAGATACTTTCAGAATCGAAACGCTGCTTGAAAAGTCTTTAGTCGTTTTTGGTGACCAGATCGGAATAGCCAGATTCTTCCCCACCTTCCTCTTCTCCATTTTATTTCCCTCCTCACTACCTTCAGCCTCGAAACATACCCCAAATGGTGATGCCATAGTCTCACTGGATCTAGATAGTTGGGACCAGCTGGGACTCCTGTGCGATACTCAGATTTAAAAAAAAAGTTTACTCTGCTCTTGCTGCGGGCGATCGACAAAAAAACTAAGCGTTCGTTGCTCAGTTCAACGCTCAATGGACGATAATCCATTTAAATAAATCGTTCAACATAGAAGTTTAACATAGTGTTACCGTTACACAAATAAGGCTCAGTCTCGCTGGTAACACCGGCATTATGCGATTAAGCCGAATAAAAATCCGCATTTCGAATAACTTTTGTAATGCGGATTACAAATTTTTGGTTAAGTTTATTTACAAAAACGCAACGAAAAATTATTAAACATACTTTTCTCAACTTTAAAAATCATGTTCGTATTTTATTATTAAATATTTTGTAAACATACAATGGAACGGTTAGAAAAAAGTAATATTTCTCATTGGATTTTGATAAATGCTAAGCCTATTTAAATTTATAAAATATTTAATAAATATTTCTCTATTTTAAAACATTATGTTTATCATATGGCGTGATAATACTATCATTATTTTGAATTAATAAATAATAACTCTCCGACGTCCCTCTCCCTGTTAAGTTGTTGAACAAGTGAGCAGAAAGCTTGCAGAGTGAATGTGAATTATTGAAGCCAATTAAACGCATATATTCGATACTGGGAAGTATCAGAGCTCCCGATATTTTATGTTGTATTTATTTATTACTAGCTGATGTGCACCCGGGCTTGCTCGGGATTGTTTGTTTTTTGAAATAAAGTCATGAAGTTGTGACTATTACTATCTCTAAAATAAAAAGCATTCATTTGAAAAATTTGTTTCATACCAAAAATCTATTTTTTTCAAAATATATCTAAATAATAAGGTTCTTAAGTAGGTTTCCTAATCGTGTTTTCCATTTTGAAAATATTCTATTCAAATAAACCTTCTTCTTTTGAATATGTAATCTGTGGCTAACCTTAACACAACTTGGTGGGTTCATTGTTTTTCATACCAATTTTAAAATGTTACAGCAACAGTTTTACATATTAGATTTCATTCAAACTACTCTCTAAACCTTCCCGACACTAATAAAAAAAAACTGTGCTATTTTCAGCGAAATCGGTGGAGTAATTTTTGAGAAAATTGAGGACAGACAGACAGACAAACATTCATTTATATACACGAGTATATGGTATAGATACTTTAAAGTGGTTGTTGTGAATTTTAGTCATGTAGTAAATGTGTTAAAGTTTGTACAGGGCTTTTGTTTGCCTCCTCCTATTGAATTCACAACATACTGATTCATGGTCGAATTCCTAGACGAAGGGTTTTCAAACTTTTTACTGACAGTATCTACTACTATCAAACGTGCCCAAAATATGCTGAATATTGTTTTGAATAAATAAATTGTGAAATAACAGAATTTAATCCAATAAAATTAATTTGAGCATGTCGGGATTTGAACCCGTGACCTCCAGATTCTTAGCGAAGAATGGTAACCACTCAACCACGGAGACATTGGTTAACTCGGCTGGCGTCAACGCGACAAAAGCAGAATGAACCAGCTAGCAAGCAACGCCAGTAAAAGAAAGAGCATAACATAAATATTTTTCCAATTCAATTTGCTGAAGTCAATTTTATGTAAATGTATTTTCAATAGAAATAATTTTTCCCAAGAAGCAAATTATTAACATTTCTAAATGTAATTCCTTGAAATGCTCTTTGAAATTCACCTAAAATACAATGTTTACTGTGTGGAAATTGTGTGGCAAAAATCCTTTCAAGTTTTAGGTCGACATGTTTCAAAGAAGCCCGAATAAAGAGTATTCTAGCCATCGAATATAACGTAAATAAATAAAATTGGACAAATTATTCATTCCCCACTCCTTAGAATTTTCACGAAACCTAAACAATATAATTTCTTAAATATTTCAGCAATTTACAAAACACATTTATATTATTTCTTCAATAGATATTGTACTGGATGCTCACGCCAGTGACAAATCGTCGGTTTCCTCTTCAGGTATCTTGGGTAAAGATTTTTTTAAATGATCCAGTGACCAAAAAAGTTATCGGCTGGTTGAACCAGTAGTATCTTTATTTATAGTATTAAAGAAACAAATGACATTTTCATAACACGAGTCATAGGGCCCAAAATTAATTATTTCAGTTCCACGGATACGACTGATAAGGAGCTTTTCAAAGATGTGAGAATAGATAAACATAAATTCCTTAAATATTTCAATTAATAATATCATTTTTGGTAATACGAATCTACTGTCCGATACAGACGTACAATAATTTTGCGGAATCATATTTTATTTATTTAACTTTAAATATAACACATGCATTCTAATATGAACATAATATCTACAGATAATTTTTTTTACAATTTAAGTCACAATATACAATTAAGAATTACGAATCAAACTTTAAAAATTGCATTTTTCGTATTTCGTCACTTCCTTTTTAAATTTAAAAACATTTTCCTCATCTTTTATGTTGGCCGGTATTTCTTGGAAGATCTTCATGGCTCTATATAGTAATGAGTTTTGCAATTTTGTTTTCTTTCGAAGGGGATGTCTTATTTCATCTCTTCTTCTCGTAGAGTGGTTATGTCTGTGTTGGTGTTTATTAATTTTTCTCGGGAATTCAGAATTTTGTTGAACGTTAAATATTTTAAAGAGAAAAACTATTACATTTAAGTATATGTTTATTAAATTAATAACAATAACTTTGTTTAAACCACATTATTTAATATGTCCCCTCATCAAAATAAACAATACAATATTGATTATCCTGATGAGGTGAGCTTTGCTTTTGAGACATGTAGATATTTACGTATAAACATATATATATCACTGTGACTTAAACAAAGTTATTG
This sequence comes from Halesus radiatus, assembly GCA_022606495.2. Lineage (NCBI taxonomy): Eukaryota > Metazoa > Arthropoda > Insecta > Trichoptera > Limnephilidae > Halesus > Halesus radiatus. Next base: position 65,679 of record JAHDVE020001916.1, on the reverse strand, counting down.
ATATTAATTTAACATTTATATTAATTGCCGTAAATAGATTAAAAATAAAATAACTAAGAAAAAACGTGCCATCATTAAAAAGCGGGTATTTCAGATTTAAACAGAAGTACAACACAGAATAAAGAATTTCATTCATCACAATTATAAATAATTTCAAACACCATAAAGAAAAATTGAGTAGGGGTAAATAAAATTATGTACGTGAGTGGTCTCAATGTGGTCTCACCACCACTGGCGTGCATTGCCCTATGACCAAAGGCACGCTGTGTATAGTTTATCGAAATTCGGGTATTATTGTGTATTAATCATAATTGTCATGTATTGGATCTTTGAAAATGGTCATTTTACTACGATCCACCACTGAATAAAAATAAGCGTAGAAGTTCCTTACCAAATTCATGAAAAAAAATAATTATAACCTTTTAATTTCTTTTATGGTTGGTTTTTCTTGGGGTGCTAATCACAGTTTGAAAATGGATTTGAATGCCGAAACTGCTCACAATAAAAAAAATAAATACTCAAATACTCGCAGGACCCAATAACATTATTAAATTTGATTTACTTAAAAATAAATTAAAAAAAAATTATATGGTGTTCTGCGAATTAAATACAATAACAATTATAAATCAATGTTCACGTAATATTGAAATTGAAACACACTCTTGCCAACGCATTCTAGGAAACGATGAACAAAAGTAGAAATTTTTATGTTTTCTTCCGCCGACAAGCTAGTTATCCTCTTCTTCGAAATACTTTTAATAAAAGAGGTTTTTTTTATGACGGTATTAGAAATTACGTCTTCTCGGCATTGAGCCCATTACCTTACCACTCTACCTAGGAGGATCAATGACAGATTCAGATGCAATGGGCCAGACTTGCTGACCCCACCTACTTGTTCATTGGCCTACAGGTACATTTATTATCAATTTGCAGGTGGTTCGAAAATTATGGTTTCATATCTATCATATGCAGTTGATTTGGTTCAGTCCTTGGACACCAAAAATCACGACTCCACATGAATGGAGTCTGTTGTTTGCATGCGTTTCTAGAACGATTCTAACACTAATTTTACAAACTGCCATTTTTTAAAATAAAAATCTTTCTTTTTATCGAAACGAAAATTTGGATCAGTCTTGTTTTAGTTTTAAAAGGACATAAATGATATTTTATGATAAAAATACGTCGCGGGTTGAAAATAGCCAACAATTTGTTTGTTTTATAGTTAATGACGCATAAACTTTCGCACAATTTACTAAGGTATTGTAGGTAAAGCAGTATGATAAATATGAAACGTTTATCAATCACGAAAATATGGATAAAAAAATGATGATATTAAATGACATTTTATTCATATCATTAGTAATTTTACTTTTATCGAAGAAAGTATTTTATTCAATTACGTGGCTGCATTGCTGTACCTAAAGCAATAAACTGTTCAATTTGTGAGTTTACGGTCGGTCGACAGATTGAAATGGTTTTTATTTTCTCTGCTTTTATAAATCCAAAGGTTCGCGCGGCATTTGAAATTCAAATCCACTTAATCAACTTTGAGGTTTTTCTGAAATTGTTGTGTTCAGTAAAGACCAGACAATTTTTTATTGTAAGGTAGTCATTGAACCCTGTATCTACTTTATTTCAGCCTTTAGAAACTTAGATTATCATTTAAATATAAAGAACTTCAGTCAATATTTTATTTTTTAAACAATAATGACTTCCTTACTTAAATAGAATTATACATTTACTTTTCATAAAGTTATTTTTCATCGATAAAATAATTAACAAAATTTAAATTTTACAAAGCCCGTTTAAACACTTCAAATCAATGGCCGGTCGGTCGGTTTTGAGGTTAGAATATCAAATTTCAAAACAATAACGAGCTTTGCAATACATAATTATGTGTTAGTTTATTATTTTGATCACTGAACGCCGTTATAAAAAAATGATAAGCCAAAACTATGGTCTCAGTTTCTTTCCCAAAAGGTGTGGAATAACGCCTTTGATCAAAACGTACTAAAAAAAATCGAAGCGAAAATTATAATTATAACGTGCAGTTCAACGTAAAGTTTGTAAAATATGAAACAGTCAGTTTGCAAAACCTTTCAAGTTTGTTTTGCAGAAGGCATTTGTTTCCCGGGCAGAAATTCTCACTAACAAACTTGTTAGAAGTAAGGAATTAATAAGGAATTTGACCCAGGCGTTGTGGGTTCAATTCTTCTGTTACTGGTGCTATCTGAGTCCTTCGTCATTCCGCAAGCAACGGTTTTTTTTTCAAAATATTAATTCTTTTTGTTTTTAATTAAAAAAAATTATGTAAATCAAATTTAATAATGTTATTATTTTTAGTATTTAGTTTTGTTGTAAGTATTTAGTTTTTATCACTGTGACAGATGTTTCAGCGTTCACATTGCGACGACTTATTTATATAATTTTATTTACTCCCACCCAATTCTAATTTGGACGGGTGTTTCAAATAATTATTAATTATCGGTATTTATTGTTAAAAATAATTAAAATTCTCTATTTTGTGAGGTTTTTCTCATTTATAATGTGTTTTCCCACACTTAATTTCATGTTTTCATAATTGATTTATTTAAATGTGTTATATTATTTTGGTTGTGTGAACATACTGAGAAGTGGTGAATATGTAATTTTTCTTACTTTATAATAATGTTATTGTATATTAGGATCAATTGTTCATTTATTAATTTCCAATTAATCAAGTAAATTTAATTAAAATAACGTTTTTTTCTGATGGTTTTAGAAGATTTCAAAAATTGTTGGGTTATTCGTAACCCGGGATCGTAAAATATTTATTTTTTAATCAATTAATTAGTTTACAGAATATACGAATGTTTTCAAAAATATTTTTTTAACAATTTTTCTGTTTGCTTTTTAATGTGTATTTTCTATAGAAGCTGACGCTCGTTTTTAAAAAAAGGAGATAGGATCATAATGATTAGCATATTTTGAATGTATTATTAATTTTGTGGTAATCTGAAGATAAAAAATATATATGTTTAATTAAATTTAGAAGATAAATTGATCGTTTTGTTATTTTTACATTAAATAGCTTTGTAATTGCTTTTCCTAGGCATCTAATTTATCGTCTTCAATTGTTCTGATGTTGTCCGATAGGCTATTGAAATATTTTTTACCTAGATATGTATATTGATGTTGTGTCAATGAGGTGTTACATTTCTTTGATTGGAATATCTGTTTTTGACGTGCACGACTTTCAGTTAAGGAACTATGATTATGTTTTTCTTTTATTATTTGAAATATTATTTTTTTGACTAGATAAATGTAATTTAATACTTTTAATTCTTCAAAAACAAATTTTGTTGGCTAATCACTTGGTTTAAAAAAATATTGTTTTTAGAATTAGATATTGGACAATTTCAACAGGAAGTAGATTAGTTTTGTACGCAGCTCCCCAACTGATTACAGTGTATTGGAGATTTGACTATCCTGTAGCGTGGTAGACAGATGTAAAATTGTAATTTACAATGTGAGAAAGTTTTGTTTTATTCTTAATTTTTTTTGTATATATTAAAAAAAATAAAGAAAGTCTTACCTTTTTACACCTCGCCAGTGCTACTATAGTGATCAGGTTCCCTGGGATGCCCACCATCATGAATATGATGCAGCAGGCCGAAGCGAACCGCAGCAGAGGCGTGGGATAGTCCACGAAGAGCTGGAGCGACGACAGGTCCTGGACCTCTCCATCGTCATGGAGATCCAGGATCATGGACTCGTGGCTCCGGTTGGTGCCTACCTCGGTGGCCAGCGTGGAGGCGGCTATTGAAGGCCAGAGGTCACCCATTGTTCTCAAAACATCTATCCTTAGCTCACATGGTCTTCAAAAGATTTTCAAAACACTACTTGTCATAAATTTCAACTCTTTTTTCGATTTATTTCAAAAACTACGACTAACCTAATAAATGTTTAAATGGATTCTGTGGTATTTGGTAAAAATTTAGCAATTTACATTACGCTAACAGAATTTTTGATTATCGATCCATATTTGTCCGTATTTATTATTTGTCATTACATTTTGAAAAGGATATCTCGAATTTTAGCTGTGATTTTGGAAAGCTAATCGTCAAATGTTTTACTAACATCAAATATCTCGAAGTCCTTTACAAATAATAATATTCGCTGAAATATGCTTTTGACATTCCGATATCAAAGAAATCACTCTTGTAACAGAACATCCCAAATATTTGACGATGTTGTTTTTTGCGGGAATGAATAACGTTAAGGATTTTCCACTTGTTTTTGATGCCAGAAAAAAGCACTTCAATTTGATTTAAACAATTCTGTAAATAGAAACCTTTTGACACTCACACTTCTTACACCACTTGGAGTACTTTTAGTTATTTTTAACACTGTTTTATCTGAAACAAAAAAAAACATAGTTTAGATTAAATTTTTATTTCGTTAAATCCAATATTTTTATGCAGGTTAACATCAATTATCTAACTATAGCCAAATAGCTCCTTCGTGACTCCGCGAAGCGAGCAAGCGTCCAACAATAATTGAACATTAATTTAAAGGCACGAAGAATTTTTACATAATTGATTTCGTTTTTCCATTTGACTGCTAAAACAATTATTTGGTGGCGCGCTCTTTGTGCAGGGCATTTTTTTTTAATATATATATTTTTAAAATTAGTTTCAACACATATTTATTCATTAATTGATAAACTAAAGTTCTTAAAAACTTAAGACAAGATTTTTGTGCATAGCACAAAGGGTAACAATTATTTTTATAAACAATAATTATTAGCCTGAAACACTCATCCAAATTGAAAAAAAAAAACCTTTCCGAGCAAAGATAAATGTTGATGGGTTTGCGATAAGCCGACGTAGCTCAACGGTAGAGGATCTGACCGGACATCAGAAGGGTGCAGGTTTGAGTCCTGTCGGCGACATTTATCTTTGCTCGGAAAGGTTTTTTTTTTTCAATTTGGATGAGTGTTTCAGGCTAATAATTATTGTTTATAAAAATAATTGTTACATATTTATTCATTAAGTTAATAAAAATTTACAAAGCTATTAAGTCAATTTGTGATGTTTTCTTAGTCCTCCTAACTGGGGATTATATATGTTCACCAGTACAATAAAAAAATATTCCATTTGATATTTATTGTGTGCACTCGCTAACAAACAATTCATTTCAATATTTAAAAACGTATTTTAAAAGTATTTTATTAACAAGGATTGAAAGTACGAGGTTTGGACCACGCATGGATGCCCTATTCTTCAAACTCACACAAAAAGCAAAAGCCAAAAGCTTGTCTGTAAACAGTTGTGTTAAACGAAAGTCTAGAAAACAACGTGGACGGAGAAAATAGCGCACTCGAAAAGTGAATGCATTCGTATTTTAATTAAGTTGAAAGAGGTTAACTGCAAAACTGTTTTTATCATTGTTCCCCATTGTTCGGGATGACTTTCGACGTGCGCTCTGTACAAAGTTCCAAAGATTACAACACTGACTAAATTTTATCAACAATAATATTTTAGGTTTAATTCAGTTTATCGTATATCCCGAGACGCTATACGTTAGAAATAATTTATTTGATGTTATTTTATATATTTAATTTTTTTTTATTACTTTCTATGTATTCTATAAACCATATTATATAGAGAGTATGTAAGTATAATGCATATTATTATAACACACGTATAAAGTCAGTGTTCACAGTCCTCCTCACTAGGGATTCCTGTTCTGAGGCGGCCTGCACTTTTATTTACTAAATTCCATTTGTCTTTAATCACTCAGTTCTCTCAGCCATGTTTCGACTTTATTTTAAAAGATATTAATTTCGGTCATTTTTTTTATTGGTTTGGAAAGGCATTATATAGTTTCGAAGCATGAAATTTAATATTCCTCAGTCCAAAAGGTGCATTTAATTTGGGAATAACAAATAAATTTAAGAATTAGTTTGCAAACTTTTGTACATTTTAAAAAAACACCCTTAAGGCGATGTTTTGCAATATAGCGCAGTAGTTTAGATTTAGAGATTGTGATAAAAAAATAAATAAATTAAGTCGTGATATTACATGTTATATTTTCACCACAATCCAAAAATACATTATATTGTATTTCAAAAAAAAAAATTCTAACGAATTTAGAAAAAAGCACCGTTTTTCAAATATCTGAATTAAAATACTTACAATTGTCAATTTTTAATCATTTTATTGCAGTTAAACACCTCATTGTAATATTTAATCATTGAAGAAGATAATATTAACTAACCTAAATGAAACATAAAACGGAAAAAAAAAGAAAATAAAAAGATATCAGTCGCATCTGGAACAACCGCTTTACCAACTTAGCCAATGAGACCAGTTCAATTTCATATCGATATCATATTTCAAATTAAAGACTTTGTCAATATTATCTTCCATTGAAATAATACAGAGGTTCTGAGTTCGAGTTCCAAGTACGACTTTTTGGTTTCATTTAGGTTATGTTAATATTATCTTCTTAAATGATTAAAATGTTACAATTTTGTTTATTTATTAAATTTATATATTTACTATTATACAGTGGAGATTCGAGGTATTTTTAACTGGAGGTTCAATAAGAAATTTAAGAAAAAATATTATATTTCCATAAAGTGTACCCGTTTGCGAATCGTCTGATACAGCGGCGGTAACATAGTTTAAAATAAAGTTGGTGGAAGGGCGATTATAACGTCTGATCTAAAAAAGAATTGAATTTTCAATACCAACACAAAAGTTTGCATTATAATTTAATGATTTACAAATGCCATTAAAAGCAAACGTTTAGAGAAATGCAGGAAAATTAAAATAAAAATAAAACAATATTGACTACTATCTAAAAAGAGTAAAATAATAATATTTAACTTGTATCTTTATTGTGCAAAGTTCAGCCGGCCGGCAAAGTGACCGATAGGGTTATCTCGTGACACTCGTCAAACATCCAAGGTCACGTGGATTCAAACATTCTTTCGTTAGCGCTGGGCACAAACTACATTCAGCACAGCACCCATGGGAATGTCGCGTTGCTATTCAACCGTAGTAATCGATCGCCTGGATTATTAATGCGGAAATGTGCCAACTGCGGATTTTTGTGGGTAGATGGAAATAAGTAAAGGAAAGTCGAGAAAAATAGTGAATTTAGACAATCGATTTCAAACATAGCATTATTCCTAAATTTTAGGGTAATAAAATAATTTGGGAGAAGGGAATGGGTACCGCCGCCCCAGGAATCATTTTTTGGATAACCAACACCTTTAGTTTTTAATCAGGGTACCAGTTGGAAAACCAGCGAATTAATTGATGTTATTTTTTTTTTACAGAGACTTGGTAAGTTTTCGCTAAGAATGGCTAATCTATTGGCTTTAGCCGATGTTGGTTGGGATTGCCTACTACATCAAATATACAAATAACCGCTTCATTTATTCTTATTACAAGCCAACAATTACTGCATATACCAAAATTACGACCGCATGAAAGAAAGTCAACTCAATATAATAATAATTTCATTAGGAAAGTTCTACTAATTAAAAGAGGTACCGACAGGTGGCACTGATTGCCGCATGTGTGATTTGTACCAAAAGGCTTGGCCTTCTACGACACAAACACAAACCAGTCTTCCCTTGAATGCGCATTACGCATACCTGTATATTTTTGTGTGGAATACATTCAAAATTTGAATATGACATACGCATATATTTTTAATATTTATTTCCTGCTTTTGACACGTCTTGTAAGTAGATTGGTCAGTGGGGCGCGCGCGGCGCTGCGATTCATAGCTTTCACCCGTGCTTTTGAAAGTATAGATTGATTTCTCGCAATAATTTCATAAACGCTAATTTTATTTGTATATTTGTGTGGGTAAGATAGGGTAGGAAGCGATTATGTGCCTATATGAAATGCACGCCTCTGACACCAAGTGGTTCGCTACATATAATCACTTATAATCACCAGATATTGAAGGCGGATCCGTTTTCCCCCCGAGTGCGTGGTGGTTGAAGAAGACCTCTTGACCTCTCCAGCCGGACTCTCTCCACCTTGCACCGCAGTGGGAGGGATGGATTAATATGTCCGTCAGTTCTGGACACACTGACTCCCAGAACTTATTCTCCCTCCTTTCATTAAAAAGGCCCTCCACAAACCATCTCCAAAAATGACAGGTCCCGACGGAAATTATTTTTCTCATGGCTACGTACCTATGTGGATGAAAAAAAAATATTTGCAATATTCTTAGAATAGAAATTTCACCTTGACTTTAAAAAAATATTATATCCGTGTTGCGGACAGTATAGAATTTTTCAGATTTCGTCGAAAATAAGGACTGATACACGGACATATTGCTCATCATTTATGCAATCAAGAACCTCTCAAAAACCTTATTCGGTTTTCTCGGATTCTGAATATTCAAATCTTTTTCTTAGATCAATATTTGGTATCTGGAATTCCTGTCTGTTTTGCTTTATACCTTTTTGTTCATTCAACACACGGTCGGTGATTGAACCACTAAAGCTTTAAAAAAATTCTTTGTTCTATTGGGGTACGAATAAAATTCAATTTTGATACAATTCTTTTTGCTTTCCCACAGACTTTCATATTTCATGAATGATTTATTTTTTTACATCTCGATTTATTTGATTTACCATACCTGTGCTAAGACTTTCTGTAGTTTGTATCCTCAAATCAGGCACCCATGAACGACTTTTGTCAGCTCTCGAAACATTACGTTCAAATCAAAGTAAACTGTCTCAGACAACAAACATGTTCACGAAATTCTCTAAGAATTTTTGAAAGATTTATGTAAACTTCGTATTTTATTTCTCTCTTATTATCATGAGTGTTTTTTCGTAAAAACTAATATATAAATCGTAGCAAAAAATAATATTATTCCAGATGAGTTGGAATAAACATATTCTCGAAAGGGCACTATTATTTGATTTTTTTACGTGAGTACCGCACAAGAGTCACAGCTGCCCCCAACCGTCTGGAGACAGAGAGACTATGGCATCCCCAATTGGGGTATGTTCTAAGGCTGAAGGTAGTGGGGAGGGGAAGGAGATTGGGAAGTGAAAGGTGTGGAAGTACCTGGCTATTCAGATGTAGTCAGCAAAGCCATTTCAAGTAATGTTCCGATTCTGAATGGTGGTCTTTCACCAGGGCGATACAGAAAGTATCTACCGCTCTGGGACGTGCCCCAAATATACTACATATTATTTTAAATAAATAAATTGTGAAATAATACAAATTAATCAAATAAAATTTACTTGCTCATGCCGGGATTTGAACCACTTAACCATGGAGGCCATCACAGGGCACAATTAAATCATATATTATAACTACTTCTAGGTATTGTTGTCGGTAATAACGGTAGTAACAGTAATCACACAGATGCTGTGCTTGCATACACGTATTTCAAATTCGTTATTTGTCTCCAGGAAAGAAAATTTCAGGAAATAAAAAAGTGTAATTTTTAAGGTAGAAAACACTAGGGGTTGCTTAAGTTTTGTATATACTCGTATACCATAATTTAAAAATGAATTGTACCAGTCTGAAGATGGCTGTGATAGACTGAAACCGATCAGGTAAAAAAAATATTTAAATGTTTAAACCATTGTTTATGTTTGCTACACTTGCTCACTTTTTTCATAAATAAAAATATTTAGGCACACATTGGTCGATATTGATAATTGTGAATAATTTAGAATTTCCCTACGAAGAGTTTTCAGAAAATTAAAAAAATTTAAATAAATGATTGTCAAGCTATAAATAACAGATATTTCCTAGAAAAAAATTATGATCAATGTTCAGGGATCAACGGGTTAATACATAGTTCGTCCAGACAGTACACCCAACACACATTCCCAATTAGAAAATCAATAATCAAAATCAATCATCAAAAGCGAAAAATAAAGTGTATGAGAACATTTACGAATATAATAAAACATTCGGACATTTCCATAAGTGTTCAACTAATGTTTGCTATTTGTTCGCCCTTGTCTTGCGCATGCTTCGCACGCCTCTCAGAGTCAGAACAAGCGCAATGAGTTACGCGTGCTAAGGTTAAATACATGAAACGAATCTTCAATTAATTAATTTATTTATTGTTTTCTAACATTTACAGAGAATTAACATAAATATATTTATAAAATTACCATTGAAAATTGCGTAAGTGTTAATAATCATCTTAAAAATATTCCCAGGTTTCCATAGCTTATGGTTTAGTAATTGTTTGATAGAGATGGTAAATAATAAAAGAAATAATGAAAATAGAACATAAAAGATAATAATAAAAACAATAAAAGTGAAGAAAAAAGAATGTTATAACAATTCTAATAACAACGTAAGTTATAATAAACCTAAATTATAAATAAGATATAGAAAGACAAGAAAAAATGAAACAAGTTACAGTATTTCTAATAACACCAGTATTGTTCATGACGTAATAGAAGATGGCCAATTTGCTTTATAAAAATATGTGAGGCTGTTTATAAAGATGTTTATATCATTGTATAATCCGCACATTCGAGACATTGGATTGAAATAGGCAATATTGTTATTAAATATAGCAAGATTTAATGTTATGACTCCTAAATAGCGCCTCTTTAACTTTGATGTGAATAATACTTAGACAATGGTTTAGACCTTGTTGTAAATATTGTTGTATAAATATATTAAGTTTAGCAGCTCGTCTAGTATGGGGTGCCAAATCTATCAAATACTATCACATCACTCCTCTTCTACATGATTGCCCACACTGGCTTCGAGTCACAGAAAGAGTTCAGTTAAAAAATTGCCTTTAATTCAAATCTTAAAAAAAAAATTAAGATACATTAATGAAAGAAAGTAGATATATATAATGTCAGTAAATTGCATACAACACATACTGGTATTATACAAATAGCAACAAAGCTTTCTGTTTAAACGCTGCATTGGCAATTTGGTCCTGCATCGATGACGGAGATAATCATTGGGAACATAGAAATGAATGCTCTCCATGATAGTCGAGTTGTCGAACCATCCGCGAATCAGTTTGAAGAAATGTGTATATTCTTTCTGACCCGCAGATGGTTCATTCCGAGCATACCTAAAAGAAAGTCGGCAGGATCGAGCCAGAGGTAGTAGCAATACTCCCTCAGATAGAGAAAACTTAAAAAATTCTTCTATACTCTCTCCAACATGAGGGAATATTTTACCTTTTAAGGATAATGGTCTTACGACTTTGATTGTACAGATTCAACAGTTTTTGTATGTTTTATGTAATATACTTTCCATATGCCATATAAGGCACTGAACGGGCTGGCACCATGGTACTTGACTGATCTTACTCAGAGGCAACCCACCCTTAGGTCGGCCAAGTCTGAGGCATCGAACACACTGGTTGAACCCTCTCGTACGAATGCTGCATAACTTTGGGACAGCTTTCAATATACTGGGTCCACATTCTTTGAATGATCTTCCATTTGGTTTGATGTCAGAAAGCACATTCGAAACCTTTAAGAAAAATCTAAAATCATATCTATTTAAAAGGGTTACAAACTTTAATAAAATGTAAAGCGCCCTTGAGATGATTTTAATCACTGAACAGTAAGTCAACAGACTGTCGTATTTTATCCAAAGTAAGAAAATTAAAGTATTGAAGTCGTTTCTCGTAATATTGGAGTAAGGCATTTAATCCACCTTTAAAGGATAATATTTTTAGGAGTTTGTCTGTACAGATTCAATAGTTTTTGCATATTTTATGCTACATGTGTTCCATACACCACTCCCATATTCAAATTTATAAGGTTATAAAGGTTACAAAATTTAAGGGAAACCACTGTTCTTATTGGCCCTTCAATATTTTCATAATTAATTAAGTTTAATTGTAACTAAAATAAATGTGTAATAAAGTGTACAGTGCTTTATACAGTAGATATATAAAAAGAAAAATAGAAAATAATATAATAACAGTAGGTAATATGTAAAGAACAGAAATACATAGTTATAAGTTGAGGTTTCACATAATCTGTCTCACTAGGCTAGCCTGTGTTGACGCAGTCATTTGGGAAATTATTTTACAATTTTATAATACCTATCCATATACACATGTTCCGTAAATGGTTAAATCAATAACTTTGAATTTGGGTGAGTGCACCGGTAAATACCCTATCATTACTTTTAATCCACTTTTTACATTGTGTTTCAATTTTTTTTGTGTATCAGATTTTTTGACGCTAACTGGAAGAATGTTGAAAATTCTTATTGGAAAGTGCCTAAAATTCCGTTGCCCAAAAGTAGTATGAATTACAGGAATTTGAAGTAAATCTTTGTTAGTATTTCTAGTAATGGGAGTGTTTAGTATTTTTTCATAGTATTTATGTTTGTTTGTATAAAGATGAGTGGGGATTGTTTTAGCGTAAATCTGACATTAATTTAGTATAAAACAAACAGGTTATACATTTTTACATTTCCTTTTAACCGCCCGTTCTTTGAGTTATTATTAAAAAACGTAGGTAAAAAAACATCGTTTTTTTTCATTACATTTCCCAATAACAATACGTGTTTACAATATACCAACTTGTATGGGAGGGACGAAAATACCCGAACACATCACGTTAGCTTCGGCTGACCTCGAAATACTAAACGAGATGATGCAGGAACAAACTTGACGTATACAAATGTTTTGTGGGTTTCGGGTATAGTTTTTTTTTTTACCTGAAGGTACGGGATACGGCTTGTTGGGTTCGGGCTATAATATAGCGGCCGTATTACGTACGTTCGTACGGGCAGGGCGGTTAAAGCAGCAACACGTTACTTATTCACTGGAGACTTTGTGATGTAGAATAGTCCCGAAGAGAGTAGGGAGTTTACGGTGAGACTTGCCAGTGCATTTATTGACGTATTCAACTATTTACTCACGAGTAAAGTCATTGAGCTGGTCGCATGGAGTGAGCACACCGCTTTGAGAAGTCTACCATACCTACATTACCTACACTACCTACGTACTAAAGATAAAGTGCCAGACAGAGTCGTTAGGAACTCAAAAGGAAAATACGATGTGGAATCAATGGAAAGTGGATTACGCAAAGAAATAGAGATTTAAGAGTGGTCGGAACGAGATTTCAATCAATGAGGTATTGATTTACAAGTTAAATTATCACGAGAATCCACAAGGGTAAGGTAGGTTATTATCTTATTTATTTCAGTACAGAATTAAGGTACTTTTATTACAGTTTGAAAATGGCTTTGAACGCCGAAAAAGCTGTCACAACAATAAAAAAAAAATGTAAATTGCAGAACGTAATATAAACCTATTAATATTTAATATGATTTGCTTAAAAAAACGCAATTGTTAATAGTATGGATGATTTATAGTCCCTAGTATTTAGGATGAATTAGGTATGTACGAAGAATTAGTTAATAATTAATGAAAATAATTCTAAAGTCACATTGTTTTAAAGAGAGAGAACGAAAACAGTAAGCACCGGACGATTTTAAATCAAGTGAATTATTTGTTGGCGGGTGTACATAAAGAATATGAAATGGAATTAATTGTTATTTCTTTTTTGTTGTTAACTTAAAGCCTTTTTTTTCTTTCTGTACACAAAATCATTTAAATGTTAAAATATGTACAAGGCCATCTGGACGTTAATAACTCAATAAATTAATTATAAGTGTAAACCCCAAATCATTAAAGAATTTCCTAAAAATGCTGTGTGTGTTAGTTTAACACTAATATATTATTGTTTTTATTTTTATTTATTTATAAAATATATGATATTTAATGGAGACATTTGAATGGAGTGAATCCATTAGATCGCCAAACTAGGCGGCTGCCTGTTTCATGGTGACCAATGGAGTATAGTTACTTTGTATGAAGTCTAGTGTAAACATATGGATTTATTAAATTAATTATATTAACATGCTGACAATTGGAAAAATTATAAAAGAAAGTAGAAGATAGAAAGGAGAAAAAGACATGAGTTTCTTGAATGACGTGAAATTTAAATCTACAGTAACAATGTATTTCATTTCATAGCCACCAGACAACAAACAATTTATTTCAATATTTAAAAGCATTACGTGCCAAAACAGCTATTTAAAACAGCGATCCCAAAGAATCACTCCATGTAAGAGATTAATCACATTCGGTCGGTAAGGTTGGTAACATTGGTCAGTTCTGATTTTACGAGTAGTGTGTTATCATTTTCCGTTTCCTGTTACGATATTGCGGCCAACTAGAGTGACCTTAGCAGAGCACATTCCACGCTGATAAAGCTGTTAATTGATATTTCCATGCGGCCCGCTGCCACTGCGATTGCGTTTCACGGAGAAGTTAATGTTCACATTCAGTGTCATTGCACATTAAATTGTGATGACAATGCATTTATTATAATTAAATTAATGTAACTAGCGAAATTTTTATTAATTGTTTTTGTGTTTAATTCTCAGAACTCATTTTTTTAAAATTTAATCTACATCAAATTATAATAATGTTATTATTAAGTTCTGTATTTTTAGTTTTTTATTATTGTGTCAGCCTGTTTCGGCGTTTAAGGCCATTTTCGAACTGCGGTTAATCCACATTGTGACGACTTATTTATGTGATTTTATTTACTCCTATCCCATTCTAATTTGGACAATTCATCCAAACAGTGCACGTGTCTTGTCAATACACCTTCTAGTTTCCCCAAATAGTTTTCATCTTGATTTATTGCTGTTAACAAGAACAATATGTTTGTTTTTAAATGATTCGTTTTAACTGATTGAAATTTATAGTTGTGGACTAAAAATAAAATTAAACGCATTGTAGGGAATATGAAAGCTTTAAAAATGATTTAAGACGGTAAAATAAAATAAAAAAAATAATAAAAAACTCGGAGGTGTTAAACGGTCAGTTGAATATTACAACGACAGTTCAACAATAACTTTCAATGTACCTTTAAATATTTGCAACAAAGGCGAACAGTGATTTAACATTTCTGCATAGAATAATAAATAATAATATCGACTGTACCGATCTTCTGTCCCTAATTAATTTCAACATACCTCTGAGACGTACCCCACCATACAGCACTATTCCACGCGCATAGTTACAAAACAAATGCAGCTGCAAATTCACCAATTAACCGAGTTCTTCATTAATTAAAAAAAAAATTTACTTAACAACTTTGACATTGTTATTTTATCGGTTTCATTTGCCACATTGAAAAGGAGCATCTTGACAATTATATAAAGTGCTTAATGCGCATACATATGGCATCACTTCTATAATATGTAGATCATAACTTATCATGCCTACAAACACATTCACACATACACACACACTTATACACTACACATGTCACCCGTTAAATACATGTACAAATAAGACATTACACGGAAACATATCATATGTACCCACTATGTAATTTTAATTTATGAAAATCGTTTCTCACTGCAACCAATGTACTGTTTTGTTTTTATAATAAAAAAAATAAATAACGCATCCTTACATCCTTTTTATGAGATTTTTGTGTTCGTAGGGGGAGTAATAAATGCTTTTTGTAGAAATCCTTGCAAATTGGATGATTTTGACTTTGATCACATAATATATACAAAAAAATCGGTTCCTACGCATTCGATGTTTTTTGTAACGGAATCAATGTTTTAAGAACTTTGTTGTTTAGTGGAAGCCTCTGAAAATGGAAACACGAAACGCAAGGTTATTCTAATTGATGTTCTGTAACAGAAAATAGCCCAATAAAATTATTTTTTTACTTTGTTCCATTATTTGAAAACGATAAAAGTATATTTATTGGCTTTTATTCGTAAATTTGTAAGACATGCCGTGAAACGTTTTTTGAAATTATTGGCTTTTGAAATTAGCTTCGGGAATCTTAATTTGTATTGAACATACTTGGTATTGTTGCCATGAGAAACATCGAAAAACCACATTTTACGAAGCTATTGAATGGATAGCAAAAGTCTTGATTAGTTTTATTTTATAAACACACATTACATGGATAAAACAAGTGGTGTATAGTTTACAAGGTTTCAGAAAATTATTACAAGAATCGGTGCCATTGACATGTCTCTATCAAATATCTGGTGAGTGTACGTTTTACTACCGGGCGGGGTTTGTACATGATATGTAATGATTCGAGGTAAAGATAAAACAGTATATGAAAAATGTTTGTGTGTATGCGTGTGTATACGTGAACGTGTATGTGAACCTATGTGTCTGAATGTAGTGGAGAGTTGTGAGTGCGCATTGATTAAGTTACGAGTAATGTTTTTCTAAAATGACGGTAGGGAGTCAAAAAATATGCCGTGTTTTGAGTTTGGATAAAAATTATTGAATGTTCGGAGAACACGGGAATTACGATAAATCTCAAAAACGACCAATTTCACACTTTTATAAATGGCTTTCCTATTCTTTAAAAAATATTTTGTTCACGATGACGATAGCGATAAAAAAATGGTCATTGAACGACTTCGTTTAGTTTTTTAATACCACCCCCACAAATAACACAAATTAAAATAAAAACGATGCCTTTAGCGTAAAATATGTAGTCATTATGTTCGATGACCACATGGCTAGTTTGGCCGGTTGCAATAAATAATTAATTTTTAAAATATGTATATCTTGAGTACTTACTATAAAACAATTTGCAAAAATATGTACGAGTATATCTTGAGTATTTACTACAAAACCATTTCCAAAAATATGTACGAGTATATCTTGAGTATTTACTACAAAACCATTTCCAAAAATATGTACGAGTATATCTTGAGTATTTACTACAAAACCATTTCCAAAAATATGTACGAGTATATCTTGAGTATTTACTACAAAACCATTTCCAAAAATATGTACGAGTATATCTTGAGTATTTACTACAAAACCATTTCCAAAAATATGTACGAGTATATCTTGAGTATTTACTACAAAACCATTTCCAAAAATATGTACGAGTATATCTTGAGTATTTACTACAAAACCATTTCCAAAAATATGTACGAGTATATCTTGAGTACTTACTACAAAAAAATTTCCAAAATTATGTATATTATATATTTGACGGCCTCCATGGTCGAGGGGTAAGGCTCTCGACTACGAATCCGAAGGTCGCGGGTTCAAATCCCGGCGTGCGCAAGTAATTTTTATTTAATTAATTTGTGTTGTTTCACAATTAATTAATTTAAAAATAATATAAAGTATATTTGCTCATGTTCCAGAGTGGAAGATTCTCACAGTATCGCCCTGGTGAAAGACCACCATTCAGAATTGAAACGTTGCTTGAAATGGCTTTTAGCCGTGTTTGGTGACCAGATCTGAATAGCCAGGTATTTTCCCCTTATCCCCACCTTCCTCTCCCCCTTCTCCTTCCCCTCCCCAATACCTTCAGCCTCACAACATTCCCAAATTGGGAATGCCATAGTTTCACTGGCTCCAGACGGTTGGGAGCAGTTTGGGACTCTTGTGTGGTATTAATATAAAAAAAATATCTTGAGTACTTACTATGAAACAATTTCTCAAAATACGTATATCTTGAGTACTTACTATAAAACAATTTCTAAAAATATATATATCTTGAGTACTTACTATAAAACAATTAAAAAAAATATGTATATCTTGAGTACTTACTATAAAACAATTTATAAAAATATGTATATCTTGAATACTTACTATAAAACAATTTCCAAAAAATGTACATCTTGAGTACTTTCTACAAAACAATTTCCAAAAATATGCATATCTTGAATACTTACTATAAAACAATTTCTAAAAATATGCATATCTTGAGTACTTACTACAGAACAATTTCCAAAAATATGTAAATCATGAGTACTTTCTACAAAACAATTTCCAAAGATATTATTTTGAAGTGTTTATTTCATTTTGAACAAATGTACATTATGTAACTTAATCAATGCGCAATCACAACTCTCCACTACCTAGCACACATACACATAGACTTATACTGTTTTTCATATACCGTTTTATATTTATTACATTTCATTCCCTAGCATATTGTACAAATCCCGCCCAGTAAAATGTATATAACAATTAACTAGATATTCCATAGACATGTCATTGATACCGATCCTTGTAATATTTTTCTAAAATCTTGTAAATTGTACACCACTGATTTTATACATGTTTGTTTCTAAAATAAAATGAAAATAATTAAGTCCAGTTATTATGGTAATTATCATAGCAATTTACGAAGAATTATGGAATAATTCATTCTCTTTAGAAATAATATGTGTTTGAGGATGTGGTTTGACGTCATACGCGAGATTAGAACAACTCATTATTACGATTTATTATGGAAATATCCAGATTAAGTCTTGGATTCATTATACTGGAGTGTTGAAAATTTTTATCATGTGATCGTTTGTGAAACAATCGCTTGATGCATATTGGTGGTTTTAATAAATAACTAGTTGATGTGTACCCGGCCTAGCTCGGGTTTATTTTGGAGTAAAGTTATAAAGTTGTGAATTCTTGCTCGTTTGGGTGCCATAATTAATTTTACAGCGAAAGTAATGCCTTGCGACGACTAACAAAGCTAGATTAATTTGAACATTTTATTTCATTCCAAACAATTATTTTTACAAAATATATCTAGATGATAAAGTTTTTAAGTAGGTACCTATTTGTGTTTTCCATTGTGAAAATATTCTACCCAAACAAACCCTTTTGAATATATAATCTGTGGCTAACCAGTGTTGTATATCTATGGGTCAACTTCGATTCAATATGGCGGGTTCAATGTTTTTCAAACTAATTTTAAATCGTTATAGCAATAGTTTTACATATTGGATTTCATTCAAACTACTTTCTAAACCTAATAAAAACAAACTGTGTTTTTTAAGTCAAGTAATTTTTGAGAAAATCGAGTACAGACAAACAGATAAATGTTCATTTTTATATATATATATATAGAATGATTAGAGAATAATTAATATTTAAAAAGCACCATTAAATTAATTAAATGGACTTTTAATCCATTTATTAAGTATTTATTTAATT
Organism: Halesus radiatus; assembly: GCA_022606495.2. Taxonomy (NCBI): domain Eukaryota; kingdom Metazoa; phylum Arthropoda; class Insecta; order Trichoptera; family Limnephilidae; genus Halesus; species Halesus radiatus. Next base: position 46,674 of record JAHDVE020001916.1, on the reverse strand, counting down.
CAGCTTGTATTTCACTAACTGAATGAGGTGTAAATTTACCACTGTTTTATAAAAGTAGAAAAAAAAATAAACAATATAGCAACCATTAAGCAACCAGAAATTACATAACAAATAATTGTTAAAATGGAGAAAATGAAACTAGTAAATTTAAATGTTCTTACTACAAGTAAAACATTATTACGAGGTTAAAAAATAACATTGCTTTTTCGGCATTTTACGTCACACAGAGAGTTGCGTTTGTATAGAAAAATTTATCTAGGTACCTACATACATTTATTACTTATGTCTGATTGTGGTTTACTATGAATATAATACATAATTATCTAGGGTTAAGTTATTTCTTGTTTTGACATTACTTCAAAAACGAGGCTCGGAATATTAGAAACACTGAAAAAGAATTACGGCTTTGTTGCATTTTTACACTTTGGTATAATCCAAAAACAATAGTGACGATATAGTGACATTCTACAATGCTTCCTTTAATTAAAAACAGTTGAATTTTTGGAATTAAGAATGTCTGAAAATTTTGCATACAAATTCTAGTAAATCGAATCCAACAGCAAATTCGACGACCATATGACGTCCCGCCCAATAAGTCATAGATTGCGTGCGCCCTAGCGGGATTTGAAAAATTAAGTCTTAAAAATTATTTTATCTACGAAAATTAACTTCAAAAAAAAAATTGGTGTTTAAGTTTGAGCGTCAATATTGGATAAAGAAAAAAAAAACAAACAAGAGGCTGTAGGGAATGAAAAAAATTCAATGAATCGTGCACAATTATAAAATATGCAGTTATTTTTTGCAATGAAATTTCAAATAATATGAAGAGTGGGTGAATACTTTCACAGTACACGTGTTTCTAGGGTGCATATTTCTTACGAGAATCGTCTTGTGTCATTACTCTATTTCTATTTCCACTGTCCCACTCCTCCCACCCTAATTCTCACATATTTGCTTCCCCGGGGATGCTATTTACTCTATAGTTGAATTCATCTCACGAAAGGAGAAAGTAATTTAATAAGTTTGAAAAAAGTAGTAAGGGAAGTCTTACAAGAAATTACAGGAAGTCCATATGAAGGATATTTGAAAATGCAGGAGAAAATAAATTTTGGCAAGAAAAACGTTGTTTATATTTAAAAATTCTCAGATATGGGGTAATAAAATTTGCAGAGTTTATTATGCCAGGATATGAGTAACTAATTCTAACGCATATATCCATTGCTTTTTATTTTTATGTGAATACAGCACAACAGTCCCAACTGCTCCCAACCGTTTGGAGCTAGTGAGACTATGGCATTCCCAATTCAAGTATATTGTGAGGATAAAGTTGGTGGGGAGGAGGAAGTTTGGGAAATATCTGGCTATTCATATCGGGTGGTTAAAAACGACTAAAGCCATTTTAAGCAACGTTTGATTGATTGAATTATGGTATTTCACTATGGTTATACTAACGAAGCTTATAGATCGTTCTTCAGGGTATAATGTATAAGGTATTTATATTTTTGAGGTGATGAATTTGTATATTTGGGAAGTATTTTTACGAGAGATAGAAAGACTGACTGAATGGAATATTGAAAGAAGGGTAAAAGCAGGAAACTCCATTAACGGAACACTGAATGTGGTTGGCGCTAGCAAAAAGTTGTCCAAAGAAGCGAAGCTAGCAGTCCACAATGATGTATGGCAGTGCCACATGGAACTGGCAGAGGAAAGATGAAAGTAAACTGAATGCTGTAAAAATGAGATATCTGTGGCAAATGTGTGGTAAAACCACGTATAATCGTGTGAAAAATGTTGAGATTCGTAATATATGACGTGAATGTGAATCGAAGAAGAAACCGGGGACGCTGGACGAAGACATGTCACGATCAAGTGAATCAAAATTCATCTAAAAAAAAATGCTCGAGTCGGGCCATGTCAGAAATCAGAATAATAGAAGAGAATATATGAGACGATATATGAAAGTGAATGAAGCACAAAGTGTATGCCAAGATCGAGATTGGCGGTCCGTCCTCTCTACCTACCCCTGCGGGGAAACGGCGTGATAGTTCATTAGTTATTATTTATTCATATTATCGTAACAAACAGATTTGTTTTTAATTAATAAACAACACGACATTAACAAATCTCAAAGAAAAATTGAAACAGAACATATTATTTTCTGTATATTTTCCTGTTTCATGTTTTATTTGAAATTTGTTAATATTATTTTATTCAATGATTAAATAATACAATGAGGTTTATAAGCTTCAATAAGTTATTGCAATAAATTGAAGAATAGTTTTCTTATAACTCCCCCTTACGTATACAATGTATACATGTAATAAAAAATAAGAGTTCAGATTAGCAACGAATGCGTGATCCGTGTGATGATAAATACCAGCACAATGAACTCCACCTGTTGATGCTTTGTCACACTTTCAACGTAGACGTTCCGAGTCATACAGCCGGATATTCGGCAATGTAATAATTTGTCACCTCTCTCCGTAAGCCTCATCAACAAAATTACGCAGGCAACCAAAATAATAAATGACCTAAGTATTAAGTACATGAGCACTTAACAAAGGATAGGAAAGTCCTGTTCCTGAAAACAAATCGGAAAATAAATCAGGTCGTAGTTTAACCCGCTTTCTCTTCAAATAAATAAGGTATCTGCAAAAAGAAGTAATTTTTGTTTGCGCCATATTTGGAAAAATCACTTCAAAGGTGCTTTACGAAGTTACAACCGTTTTTATCCCAAATTTTGTTATCCACATCGGTAAACGAAATAAACAAAAATTGTGTTTACGTTTTTAACGATGTCAAGGGCTGTAAAAGGTTTCAGATTTGTGGGAAAAACGCCCCAGAATAAGAAAATATTACAGGTACATATCGTAGAAAACAGGTAATACTACTACCGCTGAAATAAGGTTCCCTTCAACAAAAGGAGATTTCGTAGAATCTTCTATCTATATATAAAGAATGTTTGTTTGTTTTGTGTATAAATCTACGGTTTTATTCGAAGCTTGATGAAATTTTGTACACTTGATTTTAAAAACTAGAGGGAGGTAAATGTTTTGGTGAGTTTTTGAAAAGCTAACATTATCCCCTTTTTCCACCCCTTTAAGAAGAAATTTGGTGCTTTTTGATAAAATTTTGTACACTTGATTTTTAAAACAAGGGGAAGGTAACGGTTTAGAAGAGTTTTCTAAAAACCAATCTTATCCTCCTTTTCCACCCCTTAAAGCAGACTTTTGTTACTTGTTGATAAAATTTTGCACAGTTGACGTTCTAAATAAGAGGTAAATTACTGGGTAGGGGAAAGGGTAGGGATAGTTGTAGCTATAGGATGTAGAGATAAGAGAAATGAGTAGGGGTAGGGGTAACACATCATAACCTCAAAACTTCACTCCACACCATTCAGCCAGTATCGAATAATAATTACCAAAGCCCATCAATCTACCCACCTTCAGACTGTTCGTACAGAAGTGTATTATTCAGTGCGTTACACTTGAGGCGTCATTTTTCAAAATGACGTTGTAAAAATTAGATAAAAATAATAATTTTTGAAGACACCCTTATTATAAATGAAGTATATCTATAGTAGTCTTGCAGTTAATAATCGAGGCAAATAATAACTAAACTAACAAAATATATTACCTAGTAATGTCTTAATCTGCTGGCTTACTAGAAACAACATTACGTGGAAAGAAACTCGATACGGTACGAGACTTCACCTTCATCTCCATTATGAAAGGATTAAAAGTGGCAACTTCACTACGTATGTGTACAGTATTATATTATTCCCCCTTTGTTGTTGAAAGAATTACTCAGAAGACTACCTCTACACAATAAAACTATCAAGTTTCATGTTGTCTTTCTTTACAGTTACTAGAAAAGTTAATATTCCGAACGGATTGTACGCATCAAAATATTGTTGCAATTTTCTGGTATTAAGCATCATAAACTCCAGCTTTAAGATAAAACTTTTAGAGGCACTCTCTGTAATCATCTTAGCTCGAATATACTTTTCTTTCCGTACTCTTCTTCACAAAACAAAGATAAAAAAATATTTTTAATCATTGAAGATATTATTAGCAACTCTCAAAATGAAACATGGAATCGGAAAGACACATAAAAGATAAAGGTAACGGTAGCAGCTGGGACTCGAATCCAGGACCTTGCGCTCTAATCCACTGCGATATAGTTACTCAAATCCGTCCCGTTTAAATTTTTAAACAATATTAAATTACAATCTTTAAGAAGGGAAAGTAGCCATTAAAATAACCGACAATTTACTCGGAAATTAATAAAAGCATTGGTAATAAAAATGAAATTATTATATGTGTACCTACATAGAAATAAGTAATTGACTTTTCCACAGTTTGATAATGCCTTCCGAAGGCGATACAACTGTCACGCGTAATAATAATTACACAGAAGAGAATGTTTCATCCGTTTTTAAATTGAATAATTGTAGTTATTACAATTTAAAAAAATAAATAATAGTATTGCTAACCTATCGGTTTGGAGATTGTAGGTTTGATTCCTGTTAAAGTATAAGTACACTATTGAATACTATATTGAGTATTTATATAAGGATGAGTAGGTGACTTAAAATATACTTAATATATGATAAAAGACTTAAGAGGAACGGTTGCGCTGCCTGTTTCATACATTAGTTAATTTAGGATTTGAGGCCAAAATACCAATCCAAACAATGATTTTTTTTAATTAAAGGGTTAGTGAGTATGAAATAAAGGCCATTAAAGGAAAAGATTTTTCAAGATTTTAGAGGCACCTTTGAGAATTATTTGAGGGCTAACGGTGATTTAAAAAAAAGTTTTTTCCCATCTGATTTGAAAATATAATGAAATATAAAAGAATATATTTTTTTTAATATTAAAATAAGCATTACGGTGGATTTTAAATGAAATTATCCTCTGTTCAATTAGACTTGTTTATATAGAATCCTTAATTCTAAAATAAAACATTTACTTTGTCAAACAGAAAATAATGATCGAATGGTTAGGGAACCACAAAGCTATAGTGTAATTTCCAATATGTTAGCAACGGATTTCAAAACCGCACTCCCCGGATCCAATTCCAGATACCGTCAGACCACCAGTCTGCCTTAGATACATCCTTATGCAAAGGACAATGGTTTTAAATCCTTACATTATAACTATTTTGGTTGAAATTTGTATGGGTACTGCTGAAAACCAGCTGCATTACGGGCTCTGGAATAGCTGAGCGGTGACCCTTTTGTCAATTGCTAAAACTTACAGCATGTTAAAATAAAATATGTGAATTGACGACTTATTGAGAAAAAAATGTTTTTATTTTTATTATTATTATTATTAATGGAATCGCCAATATGTTTAAAAGTTGCTAATTGAGTTACTCGACAAAGAATAACTGGACATACGAAGCGATTTCAACGCTACTATTTAAATAGGAGCGTTGAAATCGATCCCTATGATCGAGCCTTTGTGGAAGAATTGAATGCTGTAGTCGCTAGTAAAACAAATATCGAAGGATGTGTGATGTGTACTCCAATGGAGGTATGATAGGAACCCACATGTGCGGCAGGGAGACGAGGAGCTGGCAGAAAAAGGACGAAAGTAAACTGAATGCAATAGAAATAACAACGTTGAGGTGTATGTGCGGGGTGAAACAATGTGCACGTGTATTACGAATGAGAAGATTCGATTTAATTCTCGTGCGATGTAAGCATAGTGGAGTAGCTTGATAAAGGATATGCTTTGATGGTTTTGACATATAAAGGTGGCTAGAGAAAGGTGTGTCATGTGTGAGGATACATGTCGCGCAATGAAGAATTTGCACCAACCACTCAAGAAAATTCTTGAGCTAGGTCATGAGAAGAGTCTCAGACTAGCATTAACATCATCATTAACATCACTAGCTAATGTGTATCCGGCCTTGCTCGGATTTATATAAAGTTATGATGTTGTGAATTGTTACTTGTCTTTAGGGTGCCATAATTGATTTGACAGCGAAAGTAACTATCTCTAAACAAAGAGAGTATTTGTAAATTTTATTTCATTCCAAACGTTTATTTTTTCAAAACAAATCTAAGTAATAGAGTTCTTATGAAGGTACTTACTTGTGTTTTACATTTTGAAAATACTGTACTAAAAAATCCTTCATCTTTTGAATATGCAATCCGTAGCTTACCAGAGTTTTGAATATTTAAGCAGTGGCTAATCAGAGTGATATATCTATGGGCTAACCTACATAAAACATGGAAGGTTCAATGTTTTTCAAACTAATTTTAAAACGTTATAGCAAGAGTTTTACATATTGGATTTCAATCAAACTACTTTCTAAACCTTCCCGGCGCTAATAAGAACAAAGTGTGCTATTTTATGCGAAAGCGGTACAGTGATTTTCGAGAACATCGAGGACAAAAAAACAAACAAACTTACATTGATTTTTATATATAGTTGGATTGTAAAATTTTTATGTACAGTGTCAGGGAACATTTCTCCCTCTTCCTGTGTCAACTGTGGTTAGAGGTGCATAAATGTGCAGATAATCTTCTCTACCCAGTGAGCGGGCTGCCTAATGCTACTTCAGGGCTTTTATTTATTTTTATTTAAAAAAATTATAAACTGTGTTTTATGTGCTAGCGGTACTTGCTAATATCAATCTTATATTTAAGCCCGCTCACTAAGGTAATGGAGGGTAAATATAATGTATATGCATATTATCCCCAAACTCATCAGAGGCACACAGATACAGCTGTGATATATCGTACAAACTCGTCTCACTGTTATTCAATATCAGGTTATATTCTGATTTTTGTAAATAGTACTATTTTATATTACACATAAACAAGTTCTATTGTTGTGTATATTATCACTGAAAACAAAGCCAACAATCATCACATAATGTATTTTAAAACGTAAATATGTTAGTTGTAAGTCTCTATTCCTAAACCACAGATGTTAGTCACATAACAATATTCTTTAAAATACTCACATGTTCATAAGTATGTGTGTCATTAGTTTAAAGTCACTAGTTACAGTTCTAAGTTGTAAGTCGCTGGCTATATAAGTCGTAGATATAAGTCACTAACTGTAAGTCTGAATTAGTTAGTTTCTAGTTATAAATCTTAGTTGTCAGCCATTAGAAATAAATCTAATATGTAAATTATTAGATATAAGTCTAAGTGATAAGGTATAGGTTAGATAAATTATGTTGTAAAGCGCCCTTGAGGGGATTTTCTCATGAAAACGGCGCTATAAAAATAATCAATTTATTATTACTATAAGACTCGAAATAAGAAAAGGCTAATTTTGAAATAGGATTAAGCACGGAGGTTGTGTCGGGCAAAATATTGATTAAGATTCGTCTTTATATCATCTCTGCCTACCTTTGCGGTGAAATGGCGTGATGGATATTAAGTTAAGTTGAAGAAAATCGATATTATATATAAATACATACATTTGTTTTAAACCACTTCAATTTAATATAATGATCGAGCGGTTTCGGAAGCAATCTTTCATCGTCAATATATATAATGACAATGACGTCGACAAAATAATGACAGAAATACATGAATATTTAGGTGTTGGAGTGGGAGCCGACCAAAGGGAAAGGGGTAAACAGGGAATTTTCAGGAGGGACCGAGCGGTTCACTGGAAATATATCTAGAAGAGGACTGTACGATAAATTTATTTGATTATTCAATACACTGGAATTAATAATTATGCGTAAGATGTTTAAATAACATTTTTTTTTTAGAGTTTGTTAATCATCTAATTTCAGCTGATCAGATTTTTAATAAAGACACAGGGATTCAAATACTTCACCGTAATAATAAAGGCAAAAAAATAATTTTGATAATTTAGAAGCACTTGAAATTAGAGAAAAGATTAACCTAGTAAATTTACCGTTTAGTCCTCTTCTGGATATTCTTCCAGTAAACCGCTGGGTTCCTTCTAAAAAAACCCTAATTACCCCCTCTCCTTTGGTCGCCTCCCACTCCAACACCCAAATATTTATGTACGTCTGTCATTAGTTTGAACCTCATATTAGTTTTAATATTGTACTAACGAAAGAATGATAATTCCGAAACCAGTCTATCAATATATTAAATTTAAGTACTTTAAAACAAATTTATATTTTCATATAATGATATAATATCATTTACATCCTGTTTGAAAGTGAATGACTGACAATGATACAGTTTCTGAATGATTTCTTTACGCTTACAACGCCAATTATTTTGAGCAATTGCATCTAAATTGAACTATATGATGATGTCAAACATCCGGTAAAAGTGACGATTAGAAGAACAATATTCATTGGTGATTTATTGTTCCGTCAAGATTAGATTTTTCCTTCCAGACAGCTGAAATTTTATAAAGATTATATGGCCCGGTCCTTCCGAACCTTCCTCTGCGCATCTCCTTCCTTTCAGCCTCGCAACATTAGAGATGAATGACACATATCTTGTGGGGAGGGTGTGGCAGTTCTGAGAAATGAAAATGTTTCTCAAAGATTTCAAAATATTTTGTGTTGTTTTTCATTATTTTTTATTTTTTATAATAATTTTTGATAATTATTAAAAAATTAACCGGTTTCAAAAATAACCAGTTTCTCGAAGTAATATTACGTACCCCATATACAGATTTCGTAGAGCAGTTGGGACTATTTTGCGATGTTTACAAAGAAGCTCATGCGATAAGTTTTTCCCATACATAAATAAATAAGTGCAAAAGCATGACATTAATTTGTCATATTCTCTACAATACCACAATTTGCAGCTTTGTGTTTGAATGACGAGATAAAAATTCTCCGGAAACGTCAGACAGATCAGTATTAAATGAGACACACACGTGTACAGCACCCCTCTAATACATTCAATGATAAGAAGAAAAAAATACCCGGCCGTTGACTCCTAACAACATGTATTTATAACAGAAATAAAATTGTTTTGTTTTCAAAAAATATTCGTGCATCATGCGACGATGTTTTTGGACGTTCAATTAATATTTGAGTCGAATTAAGATTATTATCAGTATTTTTACAAAGTTTAAAAAATAATTTAGTTCTACAAACGTAGCCAGGTTCTTCTTCACCTCCCTCTTCCTATCTTCTTCCCCTCCCGACTTCCTTCAGCCTCACAACATACTCCAATTCAACAACTGGGAATTAAAAAAATAATTGGGCGATATTCACATAAAAAAGGTTTCCATTAAAAAAGTTGAATTGTCTTCAAATATATATTATGTAGTACGTAAAGTCCTTTGAAATCGTGAAACAATATTATTAATTATTGGCTAAGAATACTTGTGCTATTGTCACATATAACATCCCATTCACAGTAGCGCCTCTTCAAACCTACCTTTCACCCCACATTATAAAACACCACACAAAGCACCTTTATTATACTTATATTATTATTCCACAGAGTATATATATATATATAATATAATAAAAGAAACCATAAGTAAAACATTATTTTTACAGAATAATTAAAGCTGAAGGCTTTTATTTAAAGTAAAATTGAAAAACGCTGAAATGTGGATTAACTAGATAATTTAGACCATTTTTTTTAAACATTTTTATTGTTCCCTACCTGCTACGGTTGCTTGGGCCGTGTTATAGTAAATGGTCCATTTCGTTTCGAGGTAAAATCAAATAAACATTGGTCCAAGATTTATCCACTAGGTGCACCATCCCTTTTTATTGCAAACGACTGTATTATTGATTGAAAATCGCGGCTAGATGGCGTGAATATGAAATCAAGAATTTAATATTTTAAAATAATTTTGTATGAATATTTTATAGACAAGAACTCATAATGAATAATGCACTAGGTAGATTCATTTATCATCAATGGCATGAAAGTCAGTATAAATTTTTTTTAAAGTTTACTGACGACTCAAATTGAGAATTTTGCCAATATAAAACTCGATACGGTCTACAAATTTGCGTTGGGTTTCTGTGTTATTTATTATTATTACTTGCGAAAACAGAAGTGTTAATTAAGAAAACGATAGTAGATAATGATTAAAGCAATTATCAAAGAATCCGAATGGAGTTAAACTGAAATAGAGTAGGATAAATGGTTATCATTTTCCTCCACAAAGAACGTGGGAGGTTGATACGTATGGCGACCATTAGAGTTCTTTCACGATCAGGGTATTTTTTAATGGGTTTTTCATCTTTTTTCATGCCCCCGATAATTTATACAATGACTTTCGAACAAAATATCACAATTACTACACCGGCTACAACAAGTTTCCCGAGGAATTGAGATAAGTGTACGCTTCGGACAAGTATAGAAATGATTTTTTAATTTTTTTTATATGAATACCACGCAAGAGTCCCAACTGCTCCCAAGCGTCTGGAGCCAGTGAGACTATGGTATCCCTAAATGGGGAATGTTGTGAGGCTGAAGGTATTAGGGAAGGGAAGGAGAAGGGGAGGAGGTGGGGAAATACCCGGCTATTCAGATCTGGTCACCAAACACGGCTAAAAGCCATTTAAAGCAACACTTCAATTCTGAATGGTGGTCTTTCACCAGGGCGATGGTAAGAGTATCTTCCATCAGAAATGATGTTTTGAAATCAATTTTTTTTAAAAGCTGTTTGGAAAATCATTTATTATAGCTACCAAGTCTGTTCTGATAGTCGTCCTCTAAAACTTTTTTGTGTATTTCTATTGTGTCTGTATGTTTCGATCCTGTACATTTATTTATGTTATTTTCCTCTTGTGCATATATATATTGTTTTCATATTATCATACACATATTTGTCTTGAAAACACTGTTAAATCTAATATTATGTTGCATTAATTAACAGTCTCATGATGAGTTGAATTAATAACTCATGAGAGTGCAACATCGTTGTATGTCTTATTTGAAATAACGAAGGATAAGAAAACAATATAACATTCTGTTTATAAAGTAGTAGTATAAATATTAGAAATACATATGTCCAAAAAGAGAGTGTTCTCATGATAGTGGATAAACATCGCGTGAGCGAAGTTCACTGGGAAGAATTACAAACCAACTGACGATTACGGCGTTTCCTCGCAAGGGTAGGCAGAGAGGATACACTCACTCCATGTTTACAGTACGGCACTAATCATAATATATATTTGTAATTGTAAATATGTATGATAGATGTAAGTCTATAGTTTTTAAGCCACAGGTGTAAGTCAAATAGCAGAATTTGTATTAGTTTTAAGTCAATACTTATAAGTCTTAGTTGTAAGTTACTTGTTACTAGTTGTAACTCTCGGTAGTAAGTTGCCAATTATGAGTCTTAGTTAATCACTAGTTATAAATTCTATTTGTAAGCTACTAGTAATAAATCTTAGCTGTAAATTATTATTTATAATAAATTAATTTAAAATTACTTTGCAATCACCACTTTTTTAATATATACATATCAACATGTATCGAAAGCGAATCTTTCCTCATCAGGACATACAGAATACTAAAAAATAGTAATGTCAAGTACAGAAAAATGATAAATAATGTATTAGTTATAAGTTTAAGTTGTTATTTTTTGAATTATGAATTATATACTTAATGTGAATAAAACGCAAGTCACAATTGCTCCTAAAATGTTCATAGCTAGTGGAACTACGGCATCTCCACGTATGTTATGTTGTGGGATTAAGGGAGTGAGGAAAGGAAAAATATAGGGAAATGGATGGTTGAAAAGTACCTGTCAATTCGGATATAGTTCCAACGTTTCGATCCTGGATGGTAGTTTTTCAGCAGGGCGACAATGAGAGTATCTTCTAACTTTAACTCCTTTGGTTCGTTTTTTTCGGGAATTAACTAAGGTATCACGAAGAAGAATGAGAGGTCTGCGCTTCCAAATCGTTTTACTATGGCTATTAAAAGCATAATGAATATACCTAAAATGCTTTGTGGTGAGTTCACAGGTAATCGCTTTAAGAAACAACCCCCACAACAAGGTTATTGTTTCAGAGATACTTCAAAAACAACCTTACTATATAACCCACTATAATCATAATTTACCCCGTGAAAAATTTTCACTTCGATAGATATATTTACTAGATTTTCTTATCCGAAATTACTCCCTCGGTGGTGTTTACATGGTACGATAATCCTAAATCTTCACGAAAGATTTAATATCTAATCATTGAAGAAGATAATATTAGATTTTTATAATTAGCAAACACTTTGTGGATTGACACGATGAATTAAAGGAAATACTAATAAATACTATAAATAATTTTATTTTGTACATATATCAACTAGTTTCGATTCTGCTGAATCTTCATCGGGACTGAAAAATATATACGAGTACATAGTATAAATATACAGTATATTTTTCAGTCCCGATGAAGATTCAGCAGAATCGAAACTAGTTGATGTACGAGTATATACAGAATAAAAGTGGATTCATACAAAGCGTATTTTTATAATTCACATAATTTTAACATACGAGTATATCAATTGAAACATGAAACAGAAAAAGACACAAAATAATAAGGTATCAGTCGCATCTGGGAATCGAACCCAGGACCCCTGTCTTACCGGGACAACGTACGAACCACTAAGCTAATGAAGCAATATTTTTAAAATGTTTATTTTACATAATTTTTATAGATATCACACTTCAAATACAAGACTTATCAAAATTATCCTCAATTAAATCCCATATTATTGGCTGATACCCCTTTTCATGATTGCAATGTTCTACCCGAATATATTTGCGATCTAGATAGTATCTTGATTCAAAAATTATTTTTTTTTACAGTAACTACATAGGAAGCCCTGAGGGTAATAATTTACCTAAAGAGGATTATAAGGAGGGAACCTGGGTCTTTGAGAGAGATGTTATAGGAGGGAGGAAACACAGAGGTGAATCATTCCACAGCCGAGCTGTTGAACACAAGAACGAGTCGTAGAAGCGACTGGTTCTCATGATACTAATGTCAATCATGTTCAAATGTTGGGCGTGTGTTTGGCGTGTTTCCCGACTGTACACCGGTTCTTCAGAACATCTTCCATTGAAATACCGGTAGAAAAAGAATATCATTTCCACCTGACGTCTGTACTCCAATGACTGCAATTCGTTTGTTAAGATAGGATATTTTGGGGCTCCACCGTTCAGAGGTGGCTGCCAATTCTACAGTGGGGCGCACTTGCGATTCTTTCAGGGTCAGCAGTTGTGTACTATTAAAGTATCTGCGGGCTCTGTACAATACGCCCAGCTTCTGAGAAGCTAACTTTATTCTGGCTTCAATGGAGCCCCCATATTTGAGTTGGTCACTTAGGGTTACACCAAGCATATCAATGGAGGGCTTGTTGGGAAGGTTTATTCCATTAAAGGAGACTAGATTGTCATTTCGATCCCTTTTATATGTAATCAGATACGACTGGGGCTTGAAACATTAAATTCGACAAGGTTATTCTTACTCCAAGAGGAAACCCTCTCTATAAACTATACCCCATTTAAAAGCTTCTGTAAGTTAATTCATTAAATTAAGGATTTAATATCTGCTGTTAAAGTATGAATATAAAATTAAATATGAAAAATGCATATAAAAAAGTCAAATTTGGATGCGACACATTATGGAAAAAAAATACAACTAATTATCTAAATAATGGTTATAAACTTAATAGAAAAGAATTATTAAAAATTTTAAGAAGCAAGTTGGTTGGTAGTTAATCATATTTTTCCAACAGCACCAGAAGAAATACTAGTTCTTGGAAAAATCTGATAAAAAAACAAGTTGCAAACAACGAGAAAATTAGAACAACACGGATATAAACGAACCGGACGTGCACAAACTGGATGCGTCATTTTATACACAAGTGCTTCTGGTCAAACCAAAAGCAAAAAACCCACTGTAAAAAAACATTTTTAACAATAATTTAATGACATTAATTATACTGAACTTGCGATCTGTTTATTTCTGTAGCAACTTAAATAATAATAATAATAATAAAGCATTTACATAACGCAGCTTTGTGTTATTTAACTTCAAGTGCGCTTTACTATAAATAAACATTTAAATAATGATCAACTAACTCCATTGAGTGGCATTCCCACAGTGCTTTCATATTCTATTCAAACATTCTTAACATATTACACACATTCTTACTTATTTTTAATATTACTCCCACAGTACTCCTTAGGTATTAATAAAATTACGAAATACTCGTATTATACAGTATATACACAGCGATGCAAAAATAACAGATTCACAATAATAGTGGAAAAATAGCAACATTTTAAGACGGGAGTCGGGTTATGTTCAGCAATAACTGATTTTACATAATAAGAAACCGAAACCAAGCAACTACCGGAGGCTTAAGAAAATGGATTTTTACAATAAATTGAAGATAAGTTAAAATTAACATGAACTATCAAGGGGTGATCTATGGTTCATACAATTTAGACAACCTTTTCTGTGTTATCAAAATAGATCAAGAAACCATTTTTAAAACGCAAATTCCATCATGAGCTATGAGGATTTGAAATACTTATTAAAATCCTTCAGTAAAAAAGGAAAATCCGCTATAAATTTATGCATTCCTTTATCAGTTTTTATTTTCAATTAATACATTTTTTTAATAACTTTGTTGAAACTGCAGAGAAGCCACGGAATACAAGTATAACAACTTAATACAAATAATATTAAAGGATTGTGAATTTGTCGTAAGGTTCGTGCAAATAAAAAAAATGCTGTTTAAAACGAAGCTAAAATAAAGAAACGCGAAGTTAAGTTAAAAATATACTTTCATTGTCAACAAGGACCTACCAACACTAATCGTCTCTCTTCAAATAGTAAACTTAATTGTGTTTTTTCTAGGAGCACTGTTAAAATTGTTTCTATTAATACAAACCATTGACGTTTATTTTTAATTATTTTTGTGAACCATATCCATAAAATACGTATTAAAAAAGTTCATAGTTCTTTTTACGAAATATCTCAAAAATCCTTACCTCGTCATAATAAAAATCACATTTTTATACGCAAACATTTTTTTAAAACATTAACTGAACTAAAATAAAACTGCGAAATAAATTATAAACTGAACTGTCAACCCACTTCACGGCTAACGCGATATTAAATTCATTCGTTTTTGTAAAAAAGTTCTCGAAACAAATTTCAACTCAACGTTCCGCGGAGCTTTCGGGAGCGGAATTCGTACAACTGAAAACACAACCATCCCCGACGAACGAGGAAAGCTGACTGAAGCGAGCTGAAGTGTTCACATTTCTACAGGAATTTCTTTTGAATTTCGAATGCTTTCATGCGTTTACAGATACTGGCGAGCTGTTAAAGTTGATATCAATAGTAAAAAGGGAACGAGTTTTAATATTGCAGTTGTGTTAAACCAAAGAGATGGAAAAGTCCTTTTTACGTAGTTCCCGGAAAACCTATTGTTTCTGAATAAAACAGCGATTTAGAGAGATTTTTGGTTTCACATTCGAATTCATGTTTGGCGTTTACGGAGACCTTTTATGACTTCTATAACTTTTATTATTTTATGAGTTTCATGAATTTATAAGTTTTATTCTTTGATATGCGTTGCTTTTAAAAAAAAATTGTAAACACCGCACAAGAGTCTGAAGATGGGTAAGAGGAAGGTTGGGAACAGTCATAGATTTAAATCTCTTCATTATTTAGTATTCGAAAAGGATCGATACAATGTGGGATTTCAATTTTTTTTTTATTTATAATTTCTTCAAAAGATTGGTATTCACTTTGTGGCGTCATTATTAATAAATTAATTAGAAAATTACTTTGTATTAACCACTTTATTAATGTACACAGATATTAATATATTTCGAAAGCAATGCTTTCTTCATCAGGATAAAAATTTAATCAATTTTTGTTTATGTTTATAATTTGTCTTTTCTTACATCATTGCGTACCATGTTTATCATTTGTCTATACTTGACATTATTATTTTTTAGTATTCTATATATTCCCGATGAAGAAAGCACCGCTTTCGAAACATGTTGATATATGTGTATATTAATAAAGTGGTGAATACAAAGTAATTTTTTAATGATTTTTATTTGTTTCTAAATATGTATTTCTGTAGTTCCTTTAGGCACCTCTCTCTATCAAACATAAATCGATTAGAATCTTCCCGAATAAATAAAATTACCAGAACGTGCATTTTGTAGGTAGCAGCTAGTTCTGAGAAATATCAATATCAATACATATTTAACTAGATAAGAATTTTTTTAATATTTTAACTATCATTGAGTAAATGACATTCCGTAAGGTAATGTTGATTTTACGATAAAAAAATTCAACTGAACGTCGAAAAAAAAACCCATTTCTGCGAAGCAAATCATGGGAAGTATTTAAAACTAGCTGATATGTACCCGGCCTTATTCGGGATTTTTTTAATTGATAAAAAATATTCACAAATAAATAATTTTTACGGTGGATTTTATTCATATGTACGATTTTTACTCCATAATGCCCGGTGCACAAGAATTTACCGGCGTCCTGTCTTGACAAGATCATAGTTTACTAATATGCCTTGGCAAAAACTAGAGCGGTTTACACGATGTCTTGAGACGCTAGCTTACTAGCTTCCTCTCTAGCTTACAAGGTTAAAAAACAAAGCTAGTTCTGTCTATACGTAGCTAGTGTTCCTAGCTTACTAGGTAACTAGCAATGGCTTGCTATCCTGGCTTGTTATACGAGCCTCGTGTGCACCGGGCATTATTGATTTATTTGATGTTTTTATCCTTATTTGTTCTTCAATGAACTTTTATTCCAGTGGGAACACATTAGACATTGTTTCGAAAGTCTTTTCTTTTTTATAAGAGTAATGAAGGTGTTTATCACGCGATATTACAAAGGAGAATACTTGGAATAAACTCACTGTTCTCATCTAAAAATCGCTTTCAAGTAGTTAATTGTTTATCTACACATTATTTAAAGCCTTAATAATCGCTTTAATCATTTTTTGTTGACCTAAGATTGTACGTAAAAAGCATTGTTTTAAAAACGTTAATCTTTTTCAAGTCGTCGATTATCCCCCGGAACAAAATTTATTTTGCAGTTTATCCCTAGACCTTTTGATTGAAAATTTATATGGACTTCCTCTTTGCTTATACCTAATAAAACTGCTCTATTTAATTAAGAATGAAGGAAATTTGGACACCGCACACTGAAAACATTTTTTATGATGTTACCCCTTTAATGCGAGTATAACGTATGTCTCTTAATGTATGAAATAAATAATAAATTCATACATACAAACACAGAATTCATTAAAACATTACAAGTACACACACATCTTACACAACAACATGATAACATACATTTAAACACCATACATATATATATACAATATGGTAAGCAATCCATTAGCTATTAGAGGGAAAATTGATATAATTGCCTTCCGGACGAAATTAAGAAAGAGAAATTCTATATACGCTTAAAAAGAAATTGTTCCATCTAAAATTGAATGCAGAAAATAATTGAAATGTACAAAATTTTAATGTACTTATTTTAGTTACGTAAGTGTAAATGTAATAAAAAAAAGAACCGAAAATAATTAACTAAAAAAATCATGGACAAGTAAACTTTTTTTAGGCAACATTTAATTCATTGTGGACATCCATCGATATTGATTCATAAATAATGATATTATTATTTAAAAAAATTACGACTTTGTTGCATAAAGCCTGGTTCTTACGAGTTTATGTATATTTTTATGCCGTCCCAAAAATTATGTTTTCAGGTTGGAAGTTGGAAGAATTTTGAGACAATATGTTTTGTCGGATACATGGTAAATCATTACAAAACGTTCATGGCTATTGAAGCGCATTACGAACGACGATGTAGATTTGAAGAACTGTTTAGTTAATTGTTTTCTTTATACATTTTTAATGTTTGGCAACCTTTATTACTTGTAATGATAATGCTTTATTCCAGAAAGCATGCAGGGGTAGATTAATGCAATACGTTCCATAGGTTACAAAGAAAAAACAATATATAATAATACATAATACTATTTAATACGAAACGAAAATGGTGTATTGTGAATATTTGACGGTCTCCTGGCACCAAAGGACCATCAGGGGGACTCCATTCATGCGGCCGTGACAGAAATGATTGTATTCTTGGATTGGCGCACTCTGTACCATTAGCTTCCCATGCGGTGGCAGAGGAGCGACATGAAAGAGTGCACTCGTCCTTCCGAGCACATTTCCGTATCGCTGAAGTATCTTGGTTGAATAGTTGGCGATACGCATTATTGTAGGTAACTTTTAGCTTAGCGTTTATACCTGTTTTCATTGAAACATTTTTCGGATTTACGACAAGTAAAGCACAAAAATTTCATGGTGCCAATTGGGTTGGGATTTTCTCGGGGCCTCCTTTGTATTATTAACTGCGTGGAAAATCATAATAAAAAGCAGATTGATCGTCTTATGGGATTTATAAAAGTGTGCCAACACTTCCAAGAAATAGAGGACCGCCACCGCTAACAGGCCGGCGACTAACGCACTATTTTAGTATTTTATGACGATTATAAAGCTGTTAAGGAAGTAGCATGGAGATGAATGATTATTATTTATTATTAAAAAAATGGTCAAAAAGTCTTGTTAGCTGAGAGTGGGGATTTCGCTTTATCCATGTTATCCCTTATGTTGTAATCAATGTTGAAACTTATGTATGCTCGATATTATTATTATTATTTACTTATAATCGCTTACTTATTACTATTTACTTATTATTATTTACTTATTACTACTTACTTATAACTACTTTTTTTTTTTTTCCTACCTATTATGATTTACTTATTACTATTTACATAATTTTATTTACGTATTATTATTTATCTATTTTTATTATTATGAACTTATTACTAATAATAATAATAATAATTGGATGATTTGTATAGCGCCGTTTTTGTGAAAAATCACCTTAAGGGCGGTTTACAAATATTACTTCCTATTACCTACTATTTACTTATTAATATTTACTCAATATTATATGTGTATTATTATATTCTTATTACTATTTAGTGATTGTTATTTACTTATTACCATTTACATAATTTTATTTACTTATTATTATTTATCTATTTTTATTATTATGTACTTATTACTATTTACTTATTAATATTTACTCAATATTATATGTGTATTATTATATTCTTATTACTATTTACTGATTATTATTTACTTATTACTACAATTTTATTTTCATTATTGATTTATTTCCCCACCTTCCTCTTCCCTCTTCTCCTTCCCCTCTCCAATACTTTAGCCTCATAATATTCCAATTAGGGATGCTATAGTCTCACTGGCTCCAGACGGTTGGGAGCAGTTGGGACTCTTGTGGGGTATTCGTATAAAATTTTTTTTTACCTATTAATATTTACTTATTTTTATTCATGTATTATTATTTACGTATTACTATTTACTGGTTATTATTATTAAATTGTAAAGTCGTTCATCTCAACGCAGGACTGTTCTAGTGAGGTGAGTGGCTAATGTTTTTGTTTTTTAAATTTAAGAATAAATAAATAAATAAAATTATATTGCTATTGTTTTTTTAACAACCTATTGAAGCTTGTAAACCTCATTATTATATATTTTTAATCATTGAGCAACTCTTAAAATCGTCCCGTAATTTTAATTGGCCGTAAGACATCGAAGTATGATACCGATAGAAATGACAGAATTGATTGGGGTAGCCATAACTTAGTGGATTAGAGCGAGACCATGTTGTCCTTAGTTCGAGTACCAGTTGCTACCGTTATATTTTCTTCTCTGTGTCTTTTCCGTTTCATTCATTTTTTAATTTCATTTCAAGAGTTGTTAATATTATATTCAATATATTCAATTAATAAAAAATACAATTTGTTTATCTCGATAATTGTTTTTATTACAGTGACAATCTAATAAACTATTTGAGTTAATCATCACGGCGCTACATCCCAGAGTGGGATTTGGTTTTCTCCACATACGTGCTGCACTGGCTGCGGTTCTTCGCTATTCTCGTCCTGCTCTTCTAATTAGTTATATTTCTACTCTACACAGTTTGGTCTTCCTCTGGGTCGCTTCCACTGGGCCACCCATACAGTCGTAACTTTCAGCGTCCATCTTTCCAGCATCAGTCTTTGAGATCCACATAACTTGACAATGGTCTCCTGATATATAAAGATTTTCAATTTGTAAGATCCATTTTCTTAAAATTTTGCGTTAGGCGCCATGTCTTACAACCGTAGGTAACCTGGAGCCTCGCTAGTCCTTTATTTATTTTTTATTTAGAAAAAACGCAAATACGGAAAACAATTTATTTGTTTCATTAATCATTTTCGAATAATCGATGGTTTACATTATCGCACATGCCTATTATTCCAAAAATAAAACGAAATAAGCATTATTTTATTTTACTGTAATTTATTGTAATTTACTGAAATTTATTGAAATTTATTGAAATTTATTGATATTTATTGATATTTATTGAAATTTATTGTAATTTATGGTAATTTATTGAAATTTGATGTAATTTCACCTACCGTTCATTCATCGTTGGCGTAGTCTTCATGCGAAAGATTAAATAGTGATAAATCTGTGTCACAGTATTTTCAAATGATAACGATATTAATAATATAATTCAAAATACGTAAATATAGACTTACGCCCAATTCATTTAGTTCCGGGAGACCGAGAAGAAAGGATTATAAAAGCACGTGAACGGTTGTCTTATATATCTCTTCTTCATCACCTGTTTCTCGAGATAATATGTGTTTGACCGGTCAGTGGCTGAGTTGGGACCGCGTTTGGGTCTCATCCAGGCGTCGTGAGTTCAATTCATCGGCTGGCTAAGTCCTCCATTACGACACAAGCAACATCTTCCGCTTACTGTCATTGTAATCGGAGATTTTCAAATATTGTCAGGTTATTCGTAACAGGGGAATATTTGCCTTTCTTTCAAAAAAAGTGTTAATCATATCATATCATTTTTTTTTGATACCTGAAGATGTGAGCATCGCTCACGAAACATGTAGTAATATTGTATATTAATAAAGTGATGTATACAAAGTTATTTTGTTTTAATTAAAATACATATCATATCCTCAGTAATATTAATGTGAAATCATCACACTTATCCGTTCTACATGCCTACCATAGTCAGTATAGTCCAACCTGTTGATGGAGATGAAGTAATTTAGGCTACTTTTATTTTATACCTAATAATAATACTGATTGGTTTTTGTATCTTGCAAGAAGACATTGCTCTTTGATATTTTTATTTTGTAGCTGTTAATACATGGTGGAATCCCATTATAATGATAAAATAAAATACACTATTTTAAACTTTAGACCGTGACCGGTTTCAGCCTGTGAGTTCTATTTTCAGACTGTTAAATTTACTTCTTAAACTATGGGTTATATACAATTTTGGGTATCAGGAGTAACAAACCATGACTTTACGTAGATTATATTTTTCAGTATTGTTTTAGCACGATTTTACAAAACTTGAATTATATGGTACTTTTGAATTTATTCTTAATATTAAAATCCTTAAGATGCGTTACGGTTGTTTTTATTGTAAAGATTATTTTATATTATTTACACAATAAAAGGTTGGTGAATACTGATCGGTAATGAGTTTATTCTAGGATTTTCCCATCGTATCCTAAAAATCCACATAAAACTGAAATTGAGTTTAATAGAGTGTATTTTATTTAATCATTGCTCTTTTCGTCAGACTATTTTTTGTCACACTGCTATTAGTACAAGTCAATGTTACCACTCTAAATACAAGCACATGGTTGGACGTGTTAAGAGGAACGGATGCACTACCTGTTACATACATAAATTAATGTTGGATTTGAGGCCAAAATACCCATCCAAACTGAATGATATATCTTTTAAACTAAAGGTTTATTAAATATCTAGTACGTAGTATTTTAATTATTTTTGTTTTAAATTATGAAGTACATGCCACGAAAAAAAATCAATTTTCATAATTTTAGAGGCATCATAGAAAATTATTTGCGGGTTCATATTATCTTTTTTTTTTTTAAATTATCGTATTTGCTATGTAAATATTATTACGTAAATAAAAATACGAAAACAAAACATAAAAAAAAAAGAAAAAACGTTTTGTTCCGCTGGGTATTTTATATTATGTACGGAGAATTTGTATTCCAATGTAAATTAGTCGTTTTTAATTAAATTTGAAGTCCACCATAATGCTTATTTTAATATTTTTTTTATTTTATATTTCATTATATTTTTAAAGTAGACGGAGTAAAACTTTTTTTTTAAATATCCGTTAGCCCTCAAATAATTGTTAAAAGTGTCTCTAAAATCGCGAAAAATCAATTCCTTTAATGGCCTATATTTCATAATGTAAAACAAAAATAAATAAATTACTTCTAATCTGTACTAGATATTTATCATGCTTTTTGATGAAAAAAAGATCATTAGGTTTAGGTGAGTATTTTGGCCTCAAATCCAAAATTAAGTTGTGAATGAAACAGGCCGCGTAGCTGTTCCACTTAAGGAATCTTCATGTTTTTGAAAACATCCAAAACTCCAACCAGTCAATGTTCAATTTTTCTGGATTGTTTTTTGTTTTTAGCTTTAAAAATTACCTGTAACCGTTAAAGTAGCTGTAGATTTTCTATCCACGTCTCTCCCTTTACTTTCCTAATCAGGCGATGTAAGTATTAGGTGACAATACATTACAAAACGCCACGAAAAACGATGTTCGACGATCACAGCAGGACTGTTTACTTACAAAACGTTATTATGTTTTGCACAAACGCAAATATTCTGTTAGATATTAAAAATTCTATAAATCATAACTCTACGCTATTTATCGGCCCATTTTGAAGGGACATAAAAAGTTTACTCTACTTTTGATACACAAATACCTAAATTCTCACAAGATGTTGGATCAAAGTTATGTTAGTTCCGGTCAGTGACCGCGCGAAACTAAATTAATATATAAATTGTGATATAGTATGCATGATGACAGGTTTGCATAATATTATGAACGGACAAAACTGTAAATCCCAGCGACAAGCTTTCTCGAAATTTTCAAATTCTAAAGAAACCCCGCCGTTGGAATCCAACGTCGTATTATATTTAGTGTTAATTCTGTCCCAGTTTTGATATAAACTTTCAGTTCATTCAGATAACAAGTTTGATTCAATTTATCTTGTAATAGTCTACGCATTTTGACTATAATTTTGAAAGTTTCAGTTTTCCATACAACACATATGCTGGGTGATCGGTATTTAATGGAAAAAATTAGAGGTCGATATAGAGGAGCCGTGAACAAAGTAAAATGTTTGAATGAACGTAGTTGATTAATTCTCAGTAATTATTAATAATAATAAATCAGTTGAAGAAAGCAACATTCTTAAGTTGCTTCGCTTCCGAAACATGTCGATATTTACATGTTACAGCCAGGTATTTCCCCTTTTCACCACCTTCCTCTCCCCCTTCTCCTTCCCCTCACCATACCTTCAGCCTCACAACATTCCCCGATTGGGAATGCCATAGTCTCACTGGCTCCAGGCGGCTGTGAGCAGTTTGGGACTCTTGTTTGGTATTCATATAAAAAAAAAATAAAAAAATTGTATTAATTTTAATAAAAGAATTTTTTTTAGAAAAAATAAATATTTACTTATGATGGCTTATAAATAGCCACGCTTGTAAACAGCTAAGCCTTCGCATTTAGAATTTCCGTATAGATATTACAAAATTCCCTTCAAAACTTGTAGTTTTTGGGCACTATACATTATTTTTGAAGATAATCTCTATTCCGATGTCCAGTTTAATTATATGAAAATCCCTCCATAGAAAAAAAAGCAAAGTATGCTCCGAAAAATGTAAGTAACACGTGTGGTTCTGTTATTTAACATGTTATAACCGAATGTTTAATTGCTACTTAAGTTAGTAGTCTTGATATTTTGCACTTTTCTAAATACGTCGTGTTTCATTTAATATTTTTAAACGATTGCTTACGCCCAAAGCTTCTTTTATGTTAGCGCGCTCCCTCTCTCTTCCATATTAATATATCTCCTTTTCAAACCATGTTCAGTTATCGCTAGGAGGGTATTCGTGTAGTGGTTTCGAGAAAATATGAAACTATCCTCATTTTTAGGGCATGATCAAAGAATAAATAAATATTTTAAAAGACCACCACGTAACATCACCTTTCCGAAGCGATAAGGTGAATAATATTGTTAATTTACCTTATGTTTACGTGATCTTTTTGCCCGAACATCAATTACCTACCAGTAACTTTCTATATAATTTAACCATTATCGATTGGTGTTTGGATACGGAGCGGTATGTAATGTATAAATTATGAAGGTTTAGTTACAAAACCCTTATTTCTTATAGATTCGATCCCATCTATATATATAAAAATCAATGTTTCAATAAATCAAGTTTGTTTGTTTGTTATCGATTTTATCGAAAATTATTTTACTGGTTTCGCTGAAAACAGCACAGTTTGTTTTTATTAATTCTAGGAACGTTTAAAAAGTAGTTTGAATGAAATCAAATATGTAAAACTGTTTCTATAACGTTTTAAAATTCGTATGAAAAACATTGAACCGCCGTGTTTTATTTAGGTCAGCCCATAGATATAACATTATTGTTAGCCACAGATTGCATATTCAAAAGAAGAAGGTTTTTTGGGAGGAATAATTTCAAAATGGAAAACACGAGTAGGTACCTACGTAAGAACTTAATGATTTAGATATATTCTGAAAAAATAAACGTTTGGAATGAAATAAAATATTCAAATGAATGTTTCTTCATTTGGAGCTAGTTACTTTCGCTGTTAAATCAATTATGAAACAAATTACAAGTGAAAAATCCACATCAGCTGTCTTATATTTATAAAAATCATTCACTTAAACTCTGAAATTAATCTACTTCTATTACTGTTAAACGAGACTAGATAACAAGCACCCTTTGAAAACGGTTTAACTATCGGAGCTTCTAGATATTTAATCTAGATTTTCAGAAAGATGGCGTGCGACGAGTATCAAGAGAAACAGAAAGAGAAAGGTTACCCTAAGAAAGAAACACTTCCAAAGGTTTTATTAATAAACTCGCTTTAATAATTCTGGAAAGTGCTAATACTTACGCAGGAATCATAATTAGTGGAAAAAGAAAAGCGTCTGTTTCACACTTTAGGACGCTTCCAGGTCTCAGTATAAACATATTTCGCACTGGAACATCTGTTGGAAATTTCCACTGAAAGCAATCATCAACTATTATTATGACTGGAGCATTGGACTATTTTTGAATAAGTTAGTTTTCAACGACTTTCATTGACGTGTTAAGCGGTTGATTATTGTGGTTTGATCTGTTGATGTGGAATTGGAATATACGTGGTTATTTGATTTGTAAGTTCTTTGAAGTAATTGTTTGAGTGAAGTAAGTGTGGACTGTATAAAAAGAATATTAAATCAAGGTTTCAAAATTATTTTGATTCCCGCTTTTAGAGAAGTCTAAACACTTTGTTCCATTATAACCTCTCTGAAATTTCTGACTTGATTTTCAAATATTTCACGGTTTAAATATAAATGCCTTTAGTACGAATTGTTATGAAAATCAATACATACACGAACACGTGTGATGTACTCGCTCGTGAAAACATGTAGTTGATATTATTTATAAGTAATTTTCCGTAAGCATTATGATCTGTAGCTCAACCCAGATGTAATCGATTAATTAATTTTAAAATTTATTATCTACCAGCTGATGTGTACCCGGCCTTGCTCGTTTTATTTTTTTTAAACAAATTTATAAAGTTGCGAATTCTTGTTTGTCCTTTGGGTGCCATAATTAATTTGACAGTGGAAATAATGCTTGGTGATGGCTATTACTATCTCTAAATAAAGAAATAAAGAAAAGTTTATTTTTTCAAAATATATCTAAATAATAAAGTTCTTAAGTAGGTACTTACTTGTATTACCTATTTCGAAAATATTCTACCCAAACAAACCTTCTTCTTTTGAATATGTAATCTATGGCTAACCGGACTGATATATCTATGGGGTATACAATATGGCGGTTTCAATGTTTTTCATACTCATTTTAAAACGTTATAGCAACAGTTTTGTACATTGGAATCCATTCAAACTACTCTCTAAAACTTCCCGGCATTAATAAGAACAAACTGTGCTATTTTCAGCGAAACCGGTCTAGTAATTTTTAAGAAAATTGAGTACACACAGACAAACATTCATTTTTATATACAGAGATATGCTTATTTAAGTAACTAAGCTCGATAATACGACAATGTTAGTGACATATGGTACACAAGATTCGAAGTCAGTTTGGTTTAAACGATTAAATTACATATCTATTTTAGTGTTTATAAAACATTTTTTTTATAACATATTCGGGTACGAGTACCTATTTAGTAGTCATAACTTTTTCTGAATAGGTAGTAAGTCGGAGCATAATCTGTGAATAGAATTCTTCCCGTTTGAAAGTCAGCCAAGCGTTGTACTCACCGGATTTTCCAACCCACCAAATAATGAATTTTCTTTTTCCTTTTTTGGAATAATGACATTTTATATCGTTGCTGTTTTTTGTATGATCATGGTATTTATTTATTTGATATAACGCCCATCCGGGCTTTTACGTTTAAAAACCTTTAACTACCTACGTCGTCCTTTGTAAATTTTTATCTCCCACGATTAAAAATAATTTAGAAACGACAGCCCACCTGTCGATTTTTTGAATTTATACCTTGAATACTAAAAAGGAGTTCCTAAAAACAAGGTTTTAGTAAAAAAAACCTCCATTGTCAAAAACCACATTAAATTAAATAATGCGAAGCCTTTCAAGTATCAGTAACAAAGGTTCTTATACCAAAGCTTGTAAAGCTCATAAGCAAATTTGTGGTATTTTCCAAAAGCCAGTGAGTCTGCTGTGTTTATTAATCAGATTTCCCGAACAATGTGTGGATTACGAACGAGAGTTGATACTCGAAAGGCGAAATAGTTCCACGGATGTTTATTGTATCGAATCCATGGTAGGGGTGCAATTGGAAATTAAAAAATACAATTTAGTATGGCTGTGAAAAAAGTGAATTAATTTGTATGATAAATAGTAAGATTTTTATGGAAATATTTATATAATACCGGTTAGTAGCCAAGTGGATAAATGCGTCGGATTCAGTCTAGTGTTGCATCATTTCACAAGCAATATTTTCCACACATGGTAGAAGTATATAATTATTTTGTAATGTTTTTGTATCAGAAGACGAAATAAGAAATTTTCATTTGTTAATAATATAAAATATTCCATTCATACGTTGCGGCAGTTAGATTAATATTAGAAGTAATTTGATAAACATTATTTTAAAAATAATTTCTTTATTTTGGTTATGTTAAGAAAAAAATTAATAATCAATATATGGTTGTGTTAAAAAGATTCCTGATCCACATACAAAAAAAAAAAAAACAGAAAAAACGAAGTCGAACATTAAATTAGCCATAGAAATAAAAAAAAAGTTATTGTATATTAAATTTTATGATGTTATTACTAATTTCTGCAAGCATTTTAGTTTTTTAAACAATATAACACATTTAAATAAGCATTCACGTCCTTATAATACAATTAAGAAAACATTGCCATTTAATGCGGCGAGAACAGATTTCAACTGTAAGTACTTCACAGAATAAAGAATCTATTATCACAATTATTTTCTCAATAACTTGGCTTCACCGGTAATAAATCATTTCTGGTACAAGAAACATTGAAATTCGGTGGGGATAAAAAAAAATCATATCGATAAGTTATCTCAACGTGGCCTCGCCACAGTTTTTAAATGGCCTTTAACGCCGAATCAGTAGTTACAATAATAAAAATACTAGAATAATTGCAAAACCTTATAATAACATTATTAAATTTAATTTAAATTAAATAAAAAAAAAAACAGATTTATACGAATTAAACACAAATACAATAAATATGTAGAAATAAAACAGTATAAATTCAATTCGCCTAATAGAAATTCATCTTTAGCCTAACTCTGCACCATAATATCATGTACACCCCTGCTAAAAGCCGTATGCTTCCTCACACCTCACAATACAACCTCCTCAGTATCGGCGACGGTAAAACAAAGGGGTTGATAATTTAGGGGTTGAAGGATGATTATTTGGCACGGAGAAGTGGGTTGTCGATTTTCTTAGAGTTCAAGGTTCTAATTCAGTGGTTCTTTACCCCCTTGAGTGAACAGTGGTTAGAATCCACTTACATCACATAGTAAACAAGCTGAAATATTAAAATGAAATAACCTTTAACAAAATACATCTTTTGCTCGACTGGAAATTTCGAATTCTGAGAGTGTTTGCCAAACTTAATTATCACGTATTAAAAACAAAACATGAAGAGTTATAAGCACATGAAGAATGAAAACATTTGCCGAAGTCATTCACTTATTCAAATTATTTTGAAACTTTTTTTTTCTTCACAAAGTATACGGCTAGATTATAGTAAATTACACCTAACGCCTATTGTTTTTAAAATAAGTTGATGTAAGTCTATTTTTATTTGTCATTGCCAGGAAGTGCTCGATATGCCCAAGGTTGTAAATCTCGAACATGGGATTGATGGATTATGTTGAGTAAATTGTTCTTGTCACGCGGCTTGAATGCCAGAACGTAATTGAGTGCTATTCCAGAAGGAATAAGTCAAATGGGCCACCCCAGACACAGGTGGGAGAGGCAACTTCAAAGAGAGGCTCAATCTACTGTGTATGGATGCCGTTAACGTAGCACTGGACAGGGACGCCTGGGTCCCAATCCGAGCAGGATACGGGGAGAAGATGTATGTATGTACGTATGAGTAAATCTCGACGTGGATGGGTAAGCTCAAAGTAGATAAAAACACTATCGTTGTTAACACTGAGTATATTTCTGATGAATAATGCAAATGGTCTAGCGAGGCTTAAATATCTCTACAGAAATTTAATAAAGACTGTTGCTTTGTTGACATTTCGTGAATAAAGAAGAATGAATTATAATGACTTGAATTTGGAGCTGCGTTTGCTGAACTGATATCTACTATATGAGTACAGTTGTATAAATTGAAAGTAAATGAAATAAAGAATAAAATTCGATGAAAAATACTAATAATTAATAAATTAATTAAAAATTACTTTGTATTCAACACTTTATAAATATATACATATCAACATGTTTCGAATGCGATGCGTTCTTCATCAGGAATGTATAGAATATAACAAAATAATGATATAGACAAATGATAAACATAGATCAAAATAATGTAAGAATAAACAAATTATAAACATAAACAAAAATTGATTAATGTAGGTATGTAATAAATCAAATATTATAAAACATTGAATAACAAATTTATATTAATTAAATAATTGTAATTTATATTCTATAATAATTTTTATTAACATTTTTGATTAATTACCATACATTAACGACTGATACCTTTTTAGCATGACTAGAAGATTTTACCAGAAATTATTAGTAATTTTTTTTGATAGTGTCTCGGGTATACCTATCCGATTTTTATTTGTATAGGAAATTTGTTGCCTTTTTCTACCGAATCGGTTTCACGTTTCATTTTGAGAGTTCGACCCCTTGGAATAACAAGGTTCCATATGACACAGCGATGCTATTCGATAATGTGCTCTAAGGAGAGTAACTTTAAGGCTCATTATCGCATAACATTTCCGTATCAGATGGAACCTTGTTATTCCAAGGGGTCGAGTTGTTGTCTTCAATGATTAAATAATGTATTTATCTTATAATAAGTCTGGAAATACCGGAGTTACAAAAAAGGTCGACGTTCACTGTTCCAGTCTATTCAAAGGGATATTCGTATCAGCCAAACTTTGGTACTTATCCTCACGCACAGAAAACGCCTGTAGGAACTGGCTTATTGTAAAGGGCTGTAACTTAATTAATCTGTTTTAGCAATACTTTAACGATTAGATACTTAATTAACTAATCCATCGAAAGGGATGATTTTAATCGTTAATGATCATGTAATTGTTACACTATCGGGAATAAAAATAAGCAATTGCTCGCTATAATACTTTTTGAAAAAGACGTTTCAGATACTGTTAATTAAGTGCTTTATAATGTCCCACCATTTTCTAAATTTATTCTGAAGCAGCCGAACCGAGAAGTTCTATAGATTTTTTAATTACTTAGTTATATATGTATTTGAATAAATCATTCTCTACTCCATTGGCGTTTTCCCGTTGCACCCAACGGAGGTTTATTAAATTATATTGTAATTATAACTATATGGTTGCAAATTAATAGTTGAATTTATTATTCCCCAACATAAATCATAATTTGACACCTAACATTTAATATTTTCGTAGCAATATTGTTTTTTATTCATGTTACACACACATTGACATATATCGGTGTACTTGCACATTTGAGTAAACCCGATCACACTTAACCTCGTAGTCCAACCTAACCTAACCTAATCTTACCTTACCTTACCTAACCTAAGCTAACTTAACTTAACCTAACCTTTTTTTTTTTTTTACAGTAACTCCACACAGGAGACCAAGGAGGAAATAATTTCCCTCAAGGCCTATATCATCTTTGGGGGTGCTGTGTGGAGGATCTTTTAGAGGATAGGAAGGAGTGAACTTGGGTCTTGAAGAGACCCATGTTATAGGATGGAGGAAACACAGAGGCCGGCAGATCATTCCACAGCCACCTAACCTAACTTCCACCTAACCTAACTTAACCTAAATCGTGAGGTTATTATAAACTAAAACATACAATTATGGAACGTGTGAAAAGTTCACGTAGGCTAGCGTTTAGCCCGTTGCACCCAGCGGAGGTGATTAAATTATATTATTATCCACAAATGTTAATTCATGGTTGTATGCTTGCAATTTGATACTTGGATTTGAACACAAGCATCATCAGGGTACAAAATTAAACTAATCGAAAGTTAGTTAAATTTTGTACCCCGATAAAAGAAATAAATTTCGTATATTTTCATATGAAGCGGTAACTTGATGATGTGACATTATAATTTAAAAAATAAAACAATAAATTTATTTACATCACTTTTATTTATACTTTTACCGAGCGGGTTTCGCTACTACCGTAGCTTCTTCGGGGCAGTATAATACTAAACTATGAACACATGTGTTATAGATTGATATAAACAGGCGAGTGGAGGGCCAAGGGTGGGAGATCAGCAGGTACAGGTAACAGGACCGGGAAGGGTGTGTATTTTGTTTATTGGGAATAATTTAAGAATTGGACTTTCAATATATAACACATGGATATCTTAGTTCATAGTTTATGTTTATTCAAAGTTATTGTTTTATGTTTTTTAATTAAATTTCTTGTTTATAAACAAAGTTATTGTTTTATGTTTTTTAATTAAATTTCTTGTTTATAAACAAAGTGATTGTTTTATGTCATTAATATGACAAACCATAAAGTGACCGCTTTCTATTAAAATATAAAATAAAATAATTAATAAAATATTTTACAATGATCCATAACGCATCTGATTACCCGTAGCTGTAACTAAGTAACTACGGTACAAAAACTACCATAAACCTCATTTTAGCAAACAAGACGAAAATTACGGGAAAAAACAAAACGAGAAATCACCATCTGTTTAAATAAAAGCTATCACAGAAAAAAAACATAGATTCAGTAAACAAACACAATGTAATCCGTCTTCCAGAAAGTAATAAAGTAGTTTTAAATATAATTGTGAAGTCGTTCCGTCAGCAATAAGACAAATTTCTCAGCCATAAAAGTACAATATTAGAAAGAGCAATGGGACTCACTCCTGATATAAATGCCACATATACCATAGATTTCGTTTTTTTTTTGTACCAGTCTGAAGAAGCCCGTGATAGGGTGAATCCCGTCCGGTCTGAAATAAACAAGTGGAAGATAGTTACAAAAGTTTTTTAATTAAAAAAAATAACTTTAAGATTTTGTTTGATCTGTCTACCGTGATGATTAAAAGTGAAATTGTATTTTTTATTAATATTTTAAGGTTCAATTCATAATGGGGTTCTACCAAATAAACCGTTGAAGTTCCGAGAATTTATAAGAAATCTAATTTTTTCAAGATGAATATTTCGCTAATAAAGTAACTGTTAAAAAAATCTACGAAATCAGTTGGAAAATTATTTTCTAAATGCGGTATTTAAATCATCTTTGCCAAAAGTACGAACGGATTTATTAAAAGTAGGGTATCAAAAAAAAAAACTTTTATAAATAAGATGGTATTATGAATATTCTGATAACTTAAAATTCCCTCTGTAAACTCGTTTAAATTAATTTATTAAATCTATTGAAATGAAAATACTTGGAACTATTGTTGACTTTATTAAAATGATAACCTTTTTTGCAATATAGCTTAATTTATTAGATGCTTGTAGTTTTTATAATTATAATTTCAGAGAGAAAAGGTTCAAAACGATTTACGAGTTTTAAAATATTCTGAGAATTTTTACACCAGACAAACGGGTTGGGAGAAAATAACTGATATTGAAATAATATCTGGCCTTTTATAATTAATCATTGAGACGTGCGCTTCTTAAAATTTATTCTGTTAAATTATAGAATACCGAAAGGATTATCACGAAGATTTTTCAGAGAAGTATAATCATGAATGAAAGTAGATTGAATGCCATAGAAATGAAATGCTTCAAGCATACGTGCTGAAAAACCATATATGATCGACTTAGAGAAAGAAGATCCGAAAAGAATTCATAAAATGGACACGTTTAGCGGATAAAATATAAAGTAGCGTTAGAGAATATGAAACACGCAAAATGGTCCGAAAAGAAGTCAGGGACGTCTCAGGAAGGCATTGCACGATCAAATTAATCAAATACTTGAGTCCGGTCATGTCAACAGTTGAGGTTACCGGCCACTTTCCCACCTCAGTATAACTGTAACTTACAGTTATTCCTTCGGGGTGGACGTCAAGGACACTAAACTCTTCTTTAAAGTTTTTGAAAGACTCTAAACCCCCAAATGTCCCTGTTAAACTTTCGCATGGAATGGGGTTAGTCAAAAACGCATTTTGATTTGGTTAGTACAGTTACTTTGAATGACTTGACATAACTCTTTGCAGCTCCTTTTGTTATTATCCGGAGAAATCTATAATGGATAACGGGAGTGCACTAAATAAGACCAAAAGTAAAACATAAATAATCCAGGACAGAATATCGCTACGACCCCAGGGCAGTACCTACGGTGCAGCGCAGAGCGGAATTTGGTTCCCGTCACTCTTTCTAGAACGATATTGCACCAGCAGCCCGGAGCATCCCTTAAGAGAGCGTAACTGAGAAGAGGGGCGAAGTAAACTCCCGAAGACCGTAAGGATGTACAGAGAGGTGGCCGGAAGAAGACAAATGCCAACACTACACGCCTCTCTGGGAAGTGCCTAAGGGATCCAGCTAGTGTCCGTTCCAGGTAGAGCCTGTCTATTAAAGATTGAACTGCGAACCTCATTTTTGACATCAAAATTTTATATCAAAACAAGAATTAACTTTGCCGTACATAATTATATACCATCTTCATAGTTGACCAAACTAAATATAAGTAAAAAAAAGTGTCTTTTCAGAAGCTTTAACCGAAGGAATAATAACAATGTTTTAAATTCATAAATGGTTGGTTGTCGATTTGCCGATGGACATATCGTATTTACGTAATTGATAATTGTTTTTTACATTTAAAAATAAATATAGAGCTTAAAGTTACCCGAAAAAAGTTGGAATTTCGTCAAAACTATTAAAAATACAAAACAAAATCGAAAAAAGGAAAATTTCCTTTGCAAATCTAAAATTAAAATACGCGCGGATGAGACCCGTGAAGTCAGATGTTGAGAATGTAGCCAATAATACATATTAGTACCAACAGAACAGGGCGTTTTGACGATTTTTTACTACCCTTTAAAAAATATATGATACCCCACAACCGTCCCAGCTGCTCCCAACCGTCTGGAACCATCTCATCCCCAATGATGCATGCTATGAGGTTGAAGGTATTGTGATGAGGTGGGGGTGGGGGGGGAGGGTGAAGCAGAGAAAGGTTGGAGAGTAGGTGCCTATTCAGATCTGGTCATCAAACATGGCTAAAGCCATTGCAAGATTTGATTCTGAATGGGGGTCTTTCACCAGAGCGATACTGAAATTTTTTTACCACTCTGGAATGTGAAGCAAATATACTACATATTAGTTAAATGAATAAACCGCAAATATACTACATATTAGTTAAATGAATAATTACATAATTTAAATAAATAATTATCTCCGGATTCGTAGCCAAGGATCGTAACCATCCAACCACGGAGGCCGCCATTTAATAACGATTTATAAATTCTACGTATTATGTATAATAAAACTCACAATTTATTCAGAATCGACATATCCACAAGAATATATTTTTATAAGCCGCGATGTTTTTTTACTGGTGTTCCTTATTTAGGTAGGATATTTAAAAAAACGTATTATTCCGTTTCGTGAAATATTTAAAAACCCTTACAACTTTATCGAAAATATTCAAAGAAAACATTTGACGTCGAATTTTACGAAGCGTGGGATATCTTCACATTTTTCATCTCGCGCTAAAGATGTTTTTTCCTTTAACAAGTTATTCATCTTGGATTTTATAATTAATGATTTCGCTAAATAATTCGCTGCTCAATAGAAGCATATTTCAGCAAGAAATGTTGACAAATAATTTTCACAAAATACGTAATTTCAGTCGTATTTTCCAATGTGCTTCGTTAAATTATTTTTACATCAATATTTTTAATTGCGTTGTAAATTGTTGTTTATCGATTTAGTTAATTATGGAAGTTTTTTGCACACAATGTAACTACGGGATTGAAGCCCTCCACACACCCTTATTAAATTACTTTGTTCATTTAATTTCGGAAAGAACAATTTCTTCTTTAAAATACCTAGTATTTTTCTATTTTAGTTTCGTCTAGAAATCAATTATATAAATTTATTTATTTGTAAGAAACGAACACATTTTAATACAAATATGTATACAAAGGATGTTTAACAAAAGGTACGCCAACAAAGTTTCTTGTGCTAGCTGTGGTTAGGTACAGTTCTTTTATTTATGAAGCTAATAAGATAAAGAAAAAAATAAACTAAGAAGGAAGAGGGTAGAGGGAGAGGAAGGTTATTATTTTATACTCGTGCATCAACTTATGGTCGTACGTATTACTTCGGTTCGATATTTTGAAACGGTATTTGTGAAGAATGTCGAAATTGTGAAATTGTGCGTTATACTCGAATTGCGCGCAAATACGGGGAATTCGAGAATTTATCCTAAGATTGGTCCTGCATGCGGGTAAATAAAAAAAATCGGTTTTTCGATTGGTTTTGACGGTATGTGAATGTTTATAAAGTTAATGAACTCATAATTTTATTAGGCCATTATTCATAATTTTAAATAACAAGATTTGATTAAATAGTAAATAAAACTTTTGATTTTTATGCTTAAAATATTTAGGTTGAATGCTTTCAATTCTTTCAATGTGGGCCTTTTAATTGTCCCCCTATTGTGTACGATATAGTTTTATTTGGACATGCTAGTATTTTACAGTTGGTGGCTCCAAAACATAATTTTACGATAACGTATTTTATTTTACTGTTTTATTATACTTATGGTCAAATTCAGGTGTGACAATAAAAACACGAATAAAATCAATTCAAGTGAATTCGGATTGAGGTAAAAGCAAACCATAGCAATACGTTTAATAGTCAAACCTTCGTTCTGTTAAATATTCAACACGTGTCAGCGATTCTAATTTTCTAATCCATTCAGTTCTAATTTAATTTCGTCTGGGGGTCTAAAAAAGGCATTAAAATGTACCCCTGGAATGTGGAAGAAATGCAAATGCATTTGACGTAGGAACTACGTGATGGCGCGGTTGTGGGGGAAGGAGGTAGGAGAGTCAGTGCAGACGAAAGAAACTTTTGATTTCTTTGATTTGTGAAAGTTGAATGAATGGTAAATTGCGACCAATTTAAGGAAATTGGTGGAAATGACTTTCTCCGCTATTCTGTTATTGGAGCGTGCATGTAGAAGAAATGGTGACCAGAGATTGCAATCCGAATTATCTGGATTTCGGAAAATCTGGATTTTATTTATTTACTTATTGTATAATATACGCCCTATATGGGCTTTTATATATAAATTTAATTATAATAAACAGGTGCAAAACACATCACAGTAGGTTCAAAGATAATATATCGAACAAATACAGGAATAACATAGTGTATGTACCATTCTAAGTAATAAGTTCAGAGGCGAAAAATCAAAACATACCTCACATTCACTGTTACTTACACTCTAGACACATATATTAATAATTATACAGGATGTATGCAAGAATCATTTGTTTGTTTTTGTATTAAGAGGAGTTAAAAATGTCTAATATATCTGAATATGTATTACCTATTGTGTGAAGTCGAGGTACCAATGAATATTTGAACGATATTTTAAAATTATTGACACTTAAAAATTAACCAAAAAAGGTATTTTCAACTCAATGTTCTTCGAAATGAACCCGTCTAACAGGCCAATAGAATACTTAAAAATATAGTCATTTCTAAAACATCGAAAAATAAATTAACCTAATAAACAAATTTTCTGATCGTGAACAAATACTATATTTAATACGAAGGAGCGTGCTTATCAAATGATGAATTTTAAGCGGTTAATTGTGGGTGGTGAATTTTCCTAGAACCCTTGGTATGAAAATGTAAGGATTACATAGGAAATTATAATAGTTATTACCCCCTTTTATAGGTTTTCCAAAAAGTTTACCTGCAATTTTATATTAAAAAAGTACGCAGGTACTGAAAAATAAAGAACACGTTCAATTACCTCTTATAATATTGAGCGAAAATAATGTAGTATTATTATCTAATTCCTTTAAGTTAGATTAGTTATTATTTGATTTAATTTACTGCGGGCCTCTTCAAGGTGCGGATTAACAAATCCTTCCATGCAGCTCCCTTGTTGACCCGCCTCACGACGTTGCTGAATCGGGTGGCTATTTAGTTTCCTTGTCTATGCGCCGTATAGACAGTAACGCTCCTGTGAGGTGCCACATAGTTTTTTTTTTTTTTTTAAATTTATTTGTAAAAACAAACGGCTTTCAATACAGATTTTATAAAAGAAAGTTTAACAAAAGATAAGACAACAAATTTTTTTATGCTAGCAGTGGTTAAGAACAGATGTTTTATTAGAAACAAAAAAACAAAATAAGAAGGAAGGGCGCAGAGGAAGAGGAAGATAGGATCGGGACAGGAAATGCTCCCGATACATTTTATACTCGTGCATCAAATTATGGTCGTACATATTACTACGGTTCGATATTTAGAAAGGGTATTGTGAAGAATATCGATATTGTGAAATTGTGCGTTATATTGCACACAAATAAAGGGAATTGGAGAATTTGTCCTACGATTGGTCTTGCATGCGGGCAAATAAAAATAAAAATCGTACGATACACGTAAAATAGGATTAGATTAGAAAATTTATGAGGGAAAACAAAATTTTAAGAATAGAATTTTTTTCTTATCAAAGAAATAGGTTTATATAACTCTCAACGTTTCTATAAGAATAATTTTTTGGAAGGGATTTGCATACTGAAACAGAAATAACATTCAAATCTCTTGTCAATTTTATATCTGCCCATAAAGTTTCCGTCGGAAGACTCTCAGCGTTATTGAAATTTTATGTTTTTCTGGAATTACGAGCTTTTTTATAAAGACTTCACTTTAATGTAGCACTTAGTGTATTGTTAAGTCTCTGACCAAAAGGCTTAAGATTTTTTTTTCAACCGAGAAAAGAACGTGAACTAATCCGTAGTCAAGACCAGGACTGGGAAATGCGTCAATAATACAAATATAATTTTGTTAGGTATATGTAACACGTCGTTGTTAATCGCATTTAAAGAATATATGAGATTTTTGTAGGTACTCAAATTATTCACAAATCTAGAGTTTGATCAGGGAAATGCTGAAAGTATCTTTTGAACGAAGTTACTCATTTTTAGGGTAATTGATGTGAACAGGTTAAAAGTTAGAAAAGAGTTCCAGAGTAGAAATAAATTTTCAGTATCAACGAGTCATAAACCTGTGGCTTGAAATGCTTTTAACTTTTTAGGTACCTGACAAGAATGTGTATATATAACTCATATCAATAGTGTAATATCTTTGTTTCGATTGTTTCACATAGATGGCACTGTCGGCAAGAGAGTACAGGAGTGATATATGAGAACATCTCAAATGTCAGATAGACAGATTAACCATTGTATTGGAAGAATCTTAGCTTCCTGTTAATAAATAACAAAGTTCTGTTCTAATCGAAGTTTAATTATAGAGTTAAATACACAATAGAAAGTAACAATAACAGAAGAGCCTGTTTGAGATGATACATGCATGTTAATGAAGCAAAGAGCGCGTACAAAAACATAGTTGTGAGGCTGTCGATCCTCTCGGCATAAAAACGTGCAATTGTTACTTTTTTAAAACCAGAATCTGTTTAGCGAAAAAATTATCAACACTCTTCTTTTCTTCCTCCTTCGTTCTCCTCATTTCAAAATAATTTTCACTGATAACATTATATTAAAAACAATTTTCTCTTTAGTAAATTGTTTCGCTATGAATATAATCTGTTTCAAATTTTCTATTCACAAGTAAGCCTCTTATGAGAGACCCCTTTATGCAAAAAAACGTAGTATTAAAAAAAAAACTATAATTTTTAATAGTTAAAATAAAATTCAATACACAGAACCTGGTCAGATGTTCAAACAAAGATAACAAATATTTATTTGCATATCGCTTTAAACACGAACGAAAAACTCCACCTTTCAAAATATATGCCTGAGTCATCTTAAAAAAAATATCGCAGCCATTATTCACGAACATGTTTAGAAAAAAAAAACGTGACAACTTTAATCTGTTTGAAAAAATGCCCGTGCGTTAAAACTGAAAACAAATTGAACGTTATCTTGTTTACAGGGTGTTGAACTTAAAAAATTCCCACACGTATCTTTAACGGCCGCACTAAAGACAAAAAAGAATCGAGACAAATGAGGTGCAATCCCGAAGTTGTTGTTTTTTGTCTCGCCATGTGAAAAAGGCATGTGCAATAAATCAAAGGACAAAAGTATCCGTGTAAGACTAACAGTAAAACATTTGTATCATATGTTCACAATGACAATAATTAGATTATCATTTTATCCCAGCTTGCTGGCTACGAAGGTATTGCAAAAAAATATTTTGTGAATTTAATGTTGTTAAATGTCATTAAATTCACCATTAAATACTGACTTTTTCTTTGCTTCTGATTATTTATACTTTTTCCATGCCATTGTTTATATCATACATACATGCATGTCTTGTTATGTAATTTTATTTTCTTTATTATATTTATTTCAGCGGCGTGCATTGCTCTCTAATCAAATGTATGTTGTGTGTAGTTTTTCAAGATCAGTTGAGAACTGTGGATTGAATATTTGAAAAATGACACTATATTCATTTAAGTTACAATAGAATACATGTACATTGGTGGCATGTATGTTAATATGAACATATCTATTTACAATTACGATATAAAAATTAAACTTTAATAATTACGACGTTAAAAATTGTACTTTACGTATTTCGTCACTTCCTGCTCATGTTTCAAAACATTTTCGTCTTCTTTTATATTGGCTGGTATTTCTTGGGAGATTTTCATGGCTCTAAATAGTAATGAATTTTTCGATTTTGTTTTCTTTCGAAAGGGAAGTCTTATTTCATTTCTTATTGTAGAGTGGTTATGTCTGTGTTGATGTTTATTAATTTTTCTCGAGAATTCATAATTCAGTTGACTTTTAAACATTTTGAAGAGAAAAACTAATATATTTAAGTATCCATTAGCATTTTTTAAATTTGGAATATTTGTTTCGTCTTAAAACTATTCGCATGGCTTTGTTTTGCAAAATTGTTAGTTTTCTAAAATCTTCCTCTTTTGACAAGAACGAAATACTGCAACAATAATTGATATCAGGAACAATGATGGCAATGTATGTAGTTTTACAGGATTCTGCACTGATATATCTTCAAATCCTTCAGAGTAGTGAGACTTTTTTGTAGATTTTCTTTATAAAATACGAGTATATTGTATTTAGAGATAGAGTCATATTATTATATTCCACTGATTGTTGTGGTCAACTGAATAAATCACCGTACAAGTTCCTTACCTATTTATGTATAAGAAGATTTTAAATTTTACATGTAATAATATAAACAAGAATAAATAAATTACTTCCAATCCGTACTAGATATTTACTATACTTTTTGATGAAAAAAAAGATCGTTAGGTTTAGGTGAGTATTTTGGCCTAAAATCCAAAATTAAGTTTTGTATGAAACAGGCCGCGCAGCCGTTACTCTTAATGGTTAGTTTTTCTTACCGTGGGCAGAGCTTTTTAGCCGTTATAGAATGCACGCAACTTTTACCTGCTCTCGACACAGCTTCTCTTAGGGAGACAGGCAAAGTATAATAACCATTTTATAACATTAAGATTGAATAGATGAATAAATAAATAATATAAAAAAATTAAAACACTGGATATTTGATTTTATATTTAAATCGCTGCATTACTAAAGAACGCGTGCGTTCTGCACCCAAAGCCTAGTATGGACGTAAATAGAAAAAAAATAGAATTTACTGTGGACCCGCCTACTGATTATAAACATATGTACTCAAAAAATATAACGTGAAATTGGTAAGTATTAAATTTTATAATTACGTTAGAATAATATAATATTTGCAGGGTATTATACGACAGATTCTAGCTTAGTCATCCATTTTTTTTTAACTTGGAAGAAGATACAGAAAGTAACTCTATTACCATCATGGAGTATCTCCGCATAATCGAACAGGATGATATATCAACACTCCAGTCTATCTTAGCACACACTTCCTGCTTTATCGATAATTGTACTAAATGTTTGTCAGTGGTATTTCCAATCTATTAATTCAATTCTTGACATAACTCGTCTTAGTCTCAAGTACATATTTGATTATGTCGATCATTCTATATCATCCGGGAATATCCCAGACTCCATATTCTATGAATTTATTATATATTCATTGTTTTCAATTATACGCTCTAGGGCTCTTACATAAAAAAGTGAGTATTTATTTATTTTTTCTTCAAATGATGTAAAATAACTTTGTGGAGTCGTATTTATTAAATTAATAATAATTACTTTCTTTAAAACCACTGTATTTGATATGTTTATAATTATAATAATAATATCTACATGTTTATGGTGCAAAGCCCCCTCTCTTCAGGATATACGAGTAAGTAGGTTAATTGTTTATCCTGAAGAGGGGAGCTTTGCTCCTGAAACATGTCGATATTTACATATTAAATACAGTGGTTTTAAATAAAGTAAATATTAATATTCAATTTTCTTTTTAAATTTTTTTTTATAACTTATTGAGGTTTGTAAACCCCATTGTAATATTTAATAATTGAAGAAGATAATATTAACACATCCCAAATGAAACACGAATCCGGAAAAACAACAGAAAAATAAAAATCCCCTACTACCATCACAGAAAGCGAAAGATGTTGCTTGTGTCGTGATGGATAACTTTGACAGCCGAGGAATTGAACTCACGATGCCTGGTGGGGTCCAGACGCAATGCCAACTCAGCCGCTGACCGGTTTAACTAATGAATCTAGAGGTGAGTAATAATAAAATAAAAAAAAACAGAATAAAGTGTGTGGAGACATGATGGTGGAGAAGTGTAGAGAAATGAAGAAATCAAGAACTCATGAATTATAATTGACTATGAACAATTATTAGTTTAAATTAATATACATCACGCTAAAAAAAAAATTGTATTTCTTTTGTTTGTTAGTAAAGAATAATAAAAAAATGTCTAATGTAAAAAAGTGCAATAATAAGAACATATTGTTATATTTGCATAAAAACAGTGAAAGTAAAATTAATTTCTATATGTTAGGTAGGCTTTAATAATACTAAAAAACTATTAAAGTAAGAGGATTATAGGAGAGGCCGGACATTTTTTTTTAAAGAGCATTGCAGACCTGCGCGACCAGGGTGGGAACGTGAGCGGCGCCCCTACTGCTCGACGCGGAATCCCGTTGCCTGTGCACACTTGCACGACGCGACGCGGTTATTAATTTTCGCTGTTAACAGGCAACAAAACAACCAAGAACTACAGTACAAGAAATAAAATTTGTTAAAATAATATGAAAGTACTGTATTCATCCAGGATTTCACTATTTAGATGTAATCACAATATAGGTATTCAATAAAAATGTAGCTATTGCTTTTACTTATCATCCATTCTAACATCTCCTGTCCGATTTTGTTTCACACCTAATCTTTTTTTAGTTTTTGTGTTTTGAACCGTATAAAAGTTCACGTATTTTCATTTAAAAATTCAATACATTCCGTAGTCATCTTGCTATTCGTCGCGTGGTTCGTGCGGGAAAATATCGCATGCAGCGAACTGTTTTGTCCCGTCCACAAGACCCGGTCATCCCGCACGGTCACCGCTAGTTAGTCGCGCGCGTCTGCACAGTCCCATAAGGAAGTACGTGCAACGTCAGTCGCGCGAGTTAACTTTTCTTGTTCACTTTGATTCAAAGAATTAAACAATATTTGGATTTAATTATCCTTTATTTTATAACATTATAAAATACAACAAGTAACGTACAATTTCAAAAGGAATTATCATGTGAGCAATACGACAAGCATCTGCTTGGATTCACTCGACAAGATAGATTAATTCACTTAGGGTGAGGCAGCCACTTTTATAGCTGTCCTGATTAATCTAATATCTAAAGTTTATTTGGTACAAAACAACAAAATAGTATTATCAGTTATGCAACGGATGTTGACGTTTTGTATTGATTACATATGCATCGATATAAGACGGAACTAGATAATGTAATCTTATTTGAGAGTTCAATGCACTATTTTATCTACTAGACAAGATGAAGTGAGGAATGAAGTACGGGGCGTCCTGTGTTGTCTTCTTGGAGGTGAAGGTCAGCTGGGGTAGTTAACTCTCCCCCCTTTTAATGGGAACTCCTTCGGGATGCGAAGAGTTTACATATTTTCCATAGGATATATCCAATTGCCATTATTATTGGGCAACTTGTTAGTGTGATATGTAGACTTCCAGTGGTGGAGGTGGTTTCTGTCACTTTGGTGGTGATGCTGGAATCTTCGTGTGGTTTTTCTATTTCGTCCATATGTAATGTAATACATGTAGTTCTTCTCTGGAATACGTAATGACTAATGTTTCCTTATTGATAGTCCGTCCCATATGAAATGTTTTTCCTTGTATGCTGCATTCATCGTTGGTCACGAGTACTAATTTAGAAATAACAATACTCTGTTTATGTTGTAGGCAATGTGCTTGTAGTGGGGTGGGCTTGTCACGAAATACATACATCATATTGTCTCCTATAATATGGGTATATTCTTCTGGGCATGTGATCTTGTGAAGGATGCAGTTCTGCTCGTTTTGGGTTTCTAACACCAAGGTGGTGCAATCATCAATGGTATTTACTTCTTTGTTACATAAGCTGTTTTGGTCAGAGATTATTTGGCATTTGCTTGCGACATACATTTGTTTTCCATCTCTCAATATTCGTCTGGATGGGAGGTGGGGTTGGAAGCATTGGGTACCTGGTTTGGATATTATGGGAATAATTTCATAATACATGTA
This sequence comes from Halesus radiatus, assembly GCA_022606495.2. Classification (NCBI taxonomy): domain Eukaryota; kingdom Metazoa; phylum Arthropoda; class Insecta; order Trichoptera; family Limnephilidae; genus Halesus; species Halesus radiatus. The sequence goes on along the minus strand of JAHDVE020001916.1, from coordinate 2,898 downwards.
TACTGTATTCTCTACTAGTGGAAGGGATAGAATAAAATGCAAGGTTTGTTTGGTTTTTATGAGTTGAACTTGTAAAAAGCGTTGAATAATATCAAAGTCTTTAGAAAATAAGTTTTCTGAATTTATTTGTGATATTGAGTCCATGAAGACTTTTGGTTTAATAATGCTAGGGTGGTACATTCCATGAGCGGCAAAGGTAATTGCTTCCGTGATTCTAGTTACTAATTCAGTTATTGTTTCCGTTTGATAAATTAAATGTGTGATCAACAAATCAGTTTGATCTTCATAATGATCGTGGCTTATTTGAGCCCATATAACTAATTGGTTAAGTGAAATATTTTTAAGTTTAGTGTAATAATCTTCTAAGGTTTTCGAAGTAACAGAGATTCGTTGTTGATTCAAATGTAGATTACTTTCCATTTGTTGCGTTATCTTATTCATATCATTATCATCTAAATTTCACGTTATTAATTTAATTACCGACCCGATACCATTTATAAGACCTCGTTTATGTCTAGTTACAATAAGGTTATCTATCAATGCTTTATTATGGTCAATTAAATATTTTAAACGTTCTAAGCCTACATTAGGTAAGGTTATATTATTATTTCTTATAAATTTATTGTAATTGAAATATAACTGTAATCAGTTCTTTTCTACAACATTTACTGACGATTTGGTATAACTTGTCGTCATTAATTATTACCGAATATTTATTCTTGTTTAAACATTTTACATAATTTAAAAATATACATCGCGCATTATCGAGGGGGATACACCAAACATGATCCGTACCTGCTTCTTTTGTTTTCAATTTACGTAATTCATGATTACTCGATTCTGTAAATATCCTATTCATACTTGGGGGTGGATGCTTGTGACGAATCGGGATTCCTCCATTATCGTCCACATGGCTATGCATGGTGTCCGCGACACTCTGGGCATCCTAAGTGATTTCTACTCGTAACGAGTCTTGATCATCACTAACCTCACTATGATGGATCTCTACTCTAGATAATAAGTCGGCTACATGATTTGTGCAGCCACGTTCATTATTCTCCAATAATTCATCAAGTTCGATTATGTCCATTACATGGAATAGTTGAACTTGCTTTGTTGGAGTTTTGTTTTTTTTTTTTTCAAAATGCGTCACAACCGTACCTCTATGGGTCGTTATGGTGTGCGCCGTTCGTACCGAAAATTCTTTGTTAATTTAGTTGCAAAAAAAAAAATATATATATATGAGTAGAGCCTGAATGATTTGAACTACCAGTATCGATTAAAAAATTATGTTTTATGGAGCTTCTACATATGGAAGTCCATTACAATAAATTAATTAATGAATGTGGTTTAGTTGGGCGAGGTTTTTTGGGGATCTTCTTCGTTCGCCCAAAAATCCTGGCCTCCGTGATCACATTGGAATAGCTCCTGTGCCGTACGTCCATTACCCAAGTCTATGACTGGGCCTTTGAACGAGCGTGGCATAGGCGCTGTCTTCATACTAACATCCTCGTTACGGCGTTGTGGGTTTCCTAGATATTTAGAATTATTTTGTTGTTGCATGTTATTATTTCGAACCCCGAAATTCTGTCCGGGTTTGTTGTTCGTGAAGTTATTGTGTTGCCACGGTTTATAATTATTATTATTATTAAAATTGGTATGATTCGTTCTATGACCGTTTGGATTATATTGTGGGTTATTAAATGTTCTATTACAGTGGAGTTCACCATGCGCCTCCAACATACGTATCTCAACACACAGGGTGTCGTAATTTTTGTTAGATTTGCACATTTAATATGTGTGGGTAAAAAATTTAACAACGTATTACGTGCCGTGTCTTTATATGGTTCCATTAGGAGCTGCGCACTCGCTGGTCCATATTGGTCCGAAATTTTAATTTTTATTGAAAATAATATTTGATTCATTTCATGAATCAGGGTTCCGAAATCTCTATTTCCCCGATTGAAGTTAATTAGTTCGGTCTGAAGTAATGTGACCGACTTGTTGTCACCACATTCAATTTTTAACGATTCCAAAATTTTTTCGATATTATTTTCGTGATCGTTCATAAGGATCACCTGTAATGCCTTGCCGCGCAATCTCGAAATTACTTTTTCGACATTGCTTGGGGTATTGCCGTTTCGTGCAATGTAACCCCTAGCAGATTTTATAAACAAATTAATATCTTGCGCAGAACCGTCATACTCCAGAATCGACTCTGAGTATTGGAGAGCGGATCTCTCGTTTGGCTGTGCCATTTTATAAAAAGATTTATTTTTTTTATGGATTTTATCTCTAACCTTTTGGATAAGGTAGGGAAAGGATCTATCGTACGGATGGGATAGACGAACAATTGAAAAATGTACTTACATGAATGTTGTCGCAGTTAACGATTTTTTTTTGGTTGGTCCTTCGCGTTGAGGTATTTAAAAACACCTAGGGAGTCCTGGCTACGGCCAAGTTTAACAGCTTCCCCGAATTTTATGACCCACGTACTGGGCGCCAGTTAACTTTTCTTGTTCACTTTGATTCAAAGAATTAAACAATATTTGGATTTAATTATCCTTTATTTTATAACATTATAAAATACAACAAGTAACGTACAATTTCAAAAGGAATTATCATGTGAGCAATACGACAAGCAACTGCTTGGATTCACTCGACAAGATAGATTAATTCACTTAGGGTGAGGCAGCCACTTTTATAGCTGTCCTGATTAATCTAATATCTAAAGTTTATTTGGTACAAAACAACAAAATAGTATTATCAGTTACGCAACGGATGTTGACGTTTTGTATTGAGTACATATGCATCGATATAAGACGGAACTAGATAATATAATCTTATTTGAGAGTTCAATGCACTATTTTATCTACTAGACAAGCATGAAGTGAGGAA